>CM071567.1:282598556-282705165 GCA_036426205.1 Ascaphus truei
GGGTGGGTGGGTGGGTGACAGTGACTGGGTGGGTGACAGTGGGTGGACAGCGCGGGAAGTAGGCCGCAGAAGAAGCTGGCACTTCCCCCTCCGTCCCAAGTTGGGAGCGGGGGGGAGCGAGCCGGGACCGCGGGGGAATCGCCACCATTTTTTTTTAACTTTTTTTTTTTTTTTACATTTATCTAGTTAACTGACCCACGGGGCCCGGGTCGCCAGTACCCTTTCACCCCAGCTGTTGACGGCCCTGGTGGTATTGAAACAAAAGTGGGATGTGGTTCGCAATCCGGTTTCCAATGAATTATGTTGGTGTTTATTTAAACGTCTAACCTTTTTATATTTTAAATACTGTGCTGCTGGCAAAAATGTAAAGTTTATTAATGTGAACCAAATCATCCCTGTCACAAATCTTCATGTTTATGGCAAAACAATAATCACTGGAAAGAGGTGGGGGGAGGAGAGTGGTAAGAGCTGGATCAACCTCCTCCCCCCCTCCCCCCCCCCTCACCCCACCACGTGCAACAACCTGGGATCCAGGTCAAGACCTTCTGGCCCCCCGGGAAAGCTGTTGCCAGGCCTGCCAACAAAACAATGACAAAGGAGGGGGCTAAAAATAAAAAATAAATGAAAAATAAAAAAGGGAAGAGTGACTTCTATCCAGGTATAGGCAATGCAAAATTAGCGCTCATGGAATCAGTTACAAACATCAAATCTTTATTAAATATGTATCATATAAAAACAGTGCGAGGCGCTAAGATCATGCATCAGAGTTTGAGGTGATATATCAAGACAGGTAAAAGGACCAGCACCTCGTTCCAGCACAGTCCTAATGGTCTCGCAGTACTGGCCCCTCGGGCAATAAAATGGGTTAATTAAGCTTATGTCAATTACTAGAGAACAACTATTTTTTTTTAAAAACTCCTATTCCTTTGCATATATACATATACATATACATATACATATACATATACACACACACACAGTTTTCACCCCACTGTTATAATATTGTTGCAATGTGTTGTTGTAATGTAATTACAGTAAGAATAAAAGTTTTTTGTATTACAGGTATTTTTGAGTCTCAGGGACCAAATACCATACAAAAAAATATATATTTTTTTTTACAAAGTAATGTAATGAGTGTAATGAGTGAACAACCATCATCATCTCATATTTGATACCATTAGTAGTTTATAAAGCCCAAACATATTTTGCCGTACATAAAACATGGAAGATTAATATGACAAATTCCATTCCTGTAGAGCCTTATTATTCCATTATGTTTCACAGCCGTATCTACGGTAGCATCTCGGCAGAAAACCTCTGGATAACTGGTCTGCACACAATACCAAGATGGGAGGGTGGACCAAAGTGAGCAACAACATGTCGAGAAGGGTGAAAGGGAAATTTCTAGCTGTACAATACAACAGAACAGAGGCAGGAATCAAGACATTTAGCACCAAGACTTTATGTTGCCATGAACCAACTGCCCACATGTTCTACAGACTAGAATAGTAACAACTGGTATCGGATATTGGGGGGGGAGGGGGTAGTAGTTAAACCATTTTATTCCAACGTAATCTCAGAAACACACGGAGCAGTTTACACAGAATTAATGCACTCCGATACAGTATATCATCTGAACTAGAGCTGGGGTGGAAAACTCCAGTCCTCAAGGGCCACCAACAGGTCAAGTTTTAAGGATATCCCTGCTTCAGCACTGGTAGCTCAGTCAACGCCTGATTAAGCCACCTTTGCTGAAGCAGGGATATCATTAAAACCGGACCTGTTGGTTGCTCCTGAGGACTGGAGTTGGTCACTCCTGCACTAGACTTTAATGATATCTCCAACTGCATCCCTATACAACAACAACTCGCAGAGCTTAAACCAAGGCTCCTTCACTAGAGGTTTATTTGTGCAGATGACTTTTCCAAAGAGGTGACTCACGAGATAACGTTACACTGAACGTAGTAATCGGATTAAAGTCAAGAGATGTGATGAATCCATTAAAGGATTAGGCAAACGCCAATCCCCTCTTAATATACAGATTAGGCAGGGGAAAGCATACTTTACATGTCGTTTTTTAGTATCTCATTTGTCTACTCGATTGTGGTCAGGATGGGGGAGAATTTCACATACTCTCTGTGACCATTTCCACAAAGTAATGTGCTTTCATTAACCCTCTACAAAATCTAAATACAAAGATTTCCTGATCTGTGGTTTGGATATTAAAGAAAGGCTGCATAGGAAGAAGGAAAAAAAATCTCAAAGTCTCCTGGCACTCGTGTAGGTTCTTAAAAGAAAGCAGCTGGTGCAAGCAAATTGCTTTCTGCTTTACAGACTGAAATAATATCCCTCTCACTAGTTGTTTGTAGTTGCAAGAATATAAAGCAGAACAAATTGTGTTCTCCTTCCTTCCGGCACGATTCTACGGTCTTAAAAAGCTACCCCTATGCAGGTTCCATTCAGATTTTCATGTCTCATTACCCCTGTGTTGCAGTTATAAGATCTAATCACAAAGCCTTGCATCGTTTTAGTCACAAGGGGCCAGTGTCAATTGCACAAGATGATTATAAATTGCTTACAAAAAGGGGAGGGGGGTTAGGACAGGAATGGCCAACTCCAGTCCTCAAGGACCACCAGCAGGTTAGGTTTTCGGGACGTTGGTCCGTTTCAGCACGTTGCTCAGTCGAAGACTGTAGTGTACAGTGCAAGTTTCACATCTGTGGGTGGGATATCACTATTTGGGGGGGGGGGGGGGGTGGTTCCATTTGATGATCGTTTCATACAAATCCGACCTAGTACGTATCACAGTAAGTTAAGATACTAGACAAATGTCCACGTCCAATACCAAGATACCAGCATTTTAAACACGAATATTCTAGACACTGGAAAAGTACAGATGAACCTGTACGTTTCTTACTTTGTAATAAATTAAATGGCAAAATAATGTGTCAAAGCTCTGGAAAGCTGCCTTGTTAAAAAAAAAAATTCTCAAAAGGTTAAACAAAGGAGTGAAAAGCGAATACGTTGCAAATGTAATGCAAGTTAAAGTCGCTGCACTTCACATAAAGACTTGTTGAGTTAATATAATTCATCACAAACTACTTCCTGTAAGTGCTAAATCTTCAATGCTCCTGCGAGATTTTTGTAATAGCCAATGTGTGATACGAACGAACGGTTTGGGTTTGATATAAGCCCTCTCAAAAAAGCAGAACTTGTTGGAAATCAAGCCTGCAAAAAAAGAAAATGTAAGAGTGTTCTATGTAAACAGTGTTAGCAGGACATTAAAATGGTGTATGGAGGTTGTGTAATACATATACAGACACACACATTCTGAAATAAACATTTAATGGTCACAGTGTATAACTGCTTTATTCTTATGTGGCCTAGTGTCTTTAAATATTTACACCAAAATATTTTGAGTGGTCCTACAGTATAAGCAGTTTATTGCTCCCATTCAGGAAATCAAAATGGCTGCCGAATCAGGCCAACAGAAAGCCACAACATCGGGGGACGCCGGTCTTATTGCAAGACCCCGACGGCATTCTTTGAAAATACAGGTATACCAGCAATTAAAAAAAAAAAAAAAGTAAATATCTTGTAAACTAGTAGGATAATTAAAGAGGGAATCCAAACCGTTTTTTAGTTTTCATTTTTTTTAACATAGGATTGAAGCAGGGGGTCTCCGTAGCTGAACCCCATTAATTTCAGCTCAGGGGACCGCCTGCTTCCGGAGATACTTACTTCTGTAGTGGGGGGCCTGTGGCCACTCCAGGGGTCAGTGTATGGTTGCTTTTCAAAGCCCCTGGCCCTGCGGGCCACTAGGAAGTCGCATCCGGTGCGACTCCCTACTGGCCCATGTGACAAGGCAGCAAAAAAACTGCAGGCGATACCAGCACCTCCTTCGGAGGCAAGTATCTCCAGAAGCAGGGCATCCCCGGAGCTGAAATTAATGTGGTTCAGCTCCGGAGACTCCCTGCTTCAATTCTGTACAGTAGGGCTCCACTCTACAGCGCTCCGCTTTACGGCGTTCCGCTCATACAGCGTTTCACAATGTATACCCATATTAATTAGGTTTGGCGCTTGTTCCATTTTTGTGGCGATTTTCGGCATGACGCGCTGAGCAGCAGAGTATCCGGCTGTCACTAAGCAACAGTTTTAGCGCATGCGCAACTCCTTGTCAGATGCCATTGGTCAGCGAAACAGTCGGTTTGCAGCTCCGCATCTGTTTACAAAGGTACAATACAGTACAGTAGGGCCTCGCTTTACAGCAATTTCTGCTTTACGGCAGCGGCCTGGAACCCGCCGTATGAGCGGGGCCCTACTGTATTTAAAAAATGAAAGGGAGAAAAACAAAACGACAAAACCCGAAATGGATTGGGACTTTAAAAATAACATATAGAAGAGTGTTTGTCCCTTGTTCAAAATATTGTTCTCCTACATTGTAGCACAGTACAGTACTATTACTTTTTAATGACACTAGTGGTAGAGTGGGTGTCTGGTGAATAGTAGCAAAAACAGGATTTTAACTGGGCAGTGGGAGATGACAGACAAGGGTGCATTGAGGCGAGCATGGTAAGGAATAATGAGAGTTGTAGAGGCCAAGGGCGTAACGATAGCCCGGGGGCCCTCGCTCTTGGGGAGCCCGCTATACTCTGCTGTCCCTCCCTTCAATTGGGGCATTATATGACTAGCTATAAAGCAACAATCCATTTCAAAAGAAATATACAATGCTACACAAGGATTATCTGAATGGTTACATTATTGCTTTGTGATTTTTGATGCCCACTCTTGAGCACAGATATGGGAGCCTACATGCTCTCATTTATTCTACAATAGTAACAACGCTGAAAAAATTACTTAAAAAGTGAGCACGTAAGAACTTTTTACTACAATGCGCAAGAATCTACACTGCAGGTAGGGTTACCAGGTGGCTTCTCCAAAAATAAATCAGGCAATGGTGAAAGGTGTGACCCGCTCAAGAAACACACACACACACACACACACACACACACACACACACACACAATCACACACACCTCACACACACACACACACACACCTCTCTGCTAAATGCGGGGTTGTCCTCTCCTTGGGCCCACACTCGGCTCCTGACACCTCCTCCTGATTGGCTGCTGCTGGGTAATACAGCCAATCAGGACAGAGGAAGCTGCCCAGCCCCCTAGCAACAGCCTTGCTCGGGGAAAATCAATATGCCCAGAGAGGTAATACCGGACATATGTCCAGTATTACCGCTAATTTTTTACTGGGAAAATTTCCAAATACAGGACAGTCAGGTTCAATACTGGACACCTGGCAACCCCAACTGCAAGTTAAATCGTGCTTATGTAATATATAATGATGTTAGCGCATACACGCACCTCTATAAGGATTGCTATGCCAACGATTGTTTAAATCTGCTGCAGCCAAGATATGTTTGGCCCTGGAGCTTTTCAAGCTTTTGTTCGTATCATTGAGGTATGGGTTCTTCATGGAAACTACAGAACAAAAGCATATGAAAGCATTCTAGGTGTATTACGGCACCACACAGAATTATCCATGGTTTGGCTGCACATCTCATGCCTTCCAGTGACTAACGTGTGAGCTGGTGATTCGCATCGGAAAGCAGTGGATCTGCGCAGTCATCAGACACTGGCACACAGGGCAAAAATCTTTTGAGTTCAGTGAGAAAATTCCAAAAGAATGCCAGCTGCATAATTGAAACGATTACGTGGGAAATTCCACAGCCCTAGCTCTTACTGCCGGGCTCCGTGCGCCCGATTCCGTGATATTTGCCTTTGGCACCAGTCCCAGGTGAATACAAACGGAGCTGCTATCAAATGCCCCAGTTTAAAAATCTCTAGGTCAAAACCTGATGGATGATCTAAAAATATGGTATATGATTGTTTTTTTACTTAATAGAAACTATGGCCAACTGCAGGAAAGATGCAGTTTTTGTGCATAAATGTGAGAAGAAATGTCATCTCTCTAACTAACCCATACAGTTACTCTCTCTGCACTAGACATCCAATACAAGTAATACATGGGACAAATACAGGATCTAGCAGGGCACTCCGTTCTAACACATTCATTGGTACAACCTCGGGGTACTTGCACAAACAAACCCTTGATCTCAAATCAGAGACACTACTGCGGATTAAAAGAACATTCCTAGATAGCTGGGGGAAGTATAAATTAAAAAAAAAAAAAAAAAGCTATTATGCCAGAAGAAAAATAAAATTAATCCCTGTGCTGCAAGAAGCTCCTGTAAATCTAATTCCACGAAGTGCGGCATTCATGTGCTGGAGCTATAGAAATTAAAGGCTAGTTTATTGGCTGAGCAAGCACTTTACACAGCACATATTGTAACTTGATGGGTTACAGATGCAAGGTGGGGATAACATCAATCACATCTACACTTAAACACAGAGGTAAAAAGAAAGAATCCTTGCCCCTGAAGAGATCAGACAACGAAGCAAATCATTACAGGTATGCATTATATGCAGATGCCGCCACAGCCAGCAGCACCCGTGTATGCCAAGTGAGTGTGGTATGGCTGTTCCACTGCCGGAAAAGACCGGATCCCAGGCTCGCCTCAGAACACGAGCTGTGAGAACAACCTGCATAATTAAAAATGAAAAGCAATGCAGCCCTCGGGGGGTGCAGGAGTCAGGCCACCACATCTTTAACCCAAACTTTCCCTTTCGACGTCTCCAATAAATCATTTCAAATATAAAAACTGGACAAAATACGCGTGCCCCCCGAAGTTACCGGAAGTATTCGGCACAAGCGGCAGTTAGCAACACGCAATGGGGCCGCGATGAAAGCATTTTATTATTATTACAGCAGTCGAGATGTTGAACAGCAATTTTAGATTCAGACATAAGTGCGAAAAGCAACAAAAACAAACATGTGCATAGCACGTGATCAGTAGGACGGGAAGGCGCAGTTTGGGGGAGGGAGTGGGCGGGGGGGCAAGTTAACTTGCAGCAGCTTCATGGTAGGAACGGCTCTAATAATTGTCCGTAAACACATGCTGATCAATGGTAATTGGTCACTTCCAAAACGGGATAAATTGTCTATATCAGGACAGAAGATGTTATTAGATTAGAACAATGGTAGAATGAGCACTGCAGAAACAGGACACTGAGCAGCATTTGCCCCATATGCTGCATAGAAACTACCACGGGCTTTGTTACAGCACTTTGGTACATAAATTAGTGATTAGCGCAAAGAAAATATATATGCATCACACCGTAAAAGCTACAGTATGCTGGTAGTAAAGGAGAAAATAGTTTTTAAAAAAAATTAATAAAGGAGGGTGGGGAGAAGAAGAAAAAAAAAAAAGTATGAAAAAACCTCACGTTTTTAAGGAAGCCCATCTGGCATACCCCCAACATCCTGCCCTATTGGGACCTGCTGTGCGGCTGGACCAATCTCCACACGGACAACCCCTAAGACTCCCACCCTCAAACCGGATCAGCTGTTGGGCTAGACCACACTCCACCCCGAGACACGCTGTGTATTGTATTGTATTGTATTGTATGTCTTTATTTATATAGCGCCATTAGTGTACATAGCGCTTCACAGTAGTAATACATGTGGTAATCAAATAAATAACAGATAATATAAATAACAGATCATGGGAATAAGTGCTTTAGACATAAAAGTAACATTTCGGAAGAGGAGTCCCTGCCCAGAGGAGCTTACAGTCTAATTATGCCATAATTATGCTAATTATGTGCCACAATGAGC
Source organism: Ascaphus truei (assembly GCA_036426205.1). Taxonomy (NCBI): domain Eukaryota; kingdom Metazoa; phylum Chordata; class Amphibia; order Anura; family Ascaphidae; genus Ascaphus; species Ascaphus truei. The sequence goes on from CM071567.1 coordinate 282,606,309, forward strand.
AGCCATTTTACCTTACCTTCTGTTTCAACATTGTCCTTAATCCCTGTAGAGTGTTAGCTCTCACGAGCAGAGTCCTCATTATCTCTCTGTACCCGTTTTCCTTTATTTGGTACTAGCTGAGAGACCCGGCGTTGCCCGGGATGTAATTTTGGGGGGGCGTACGACAGGGTTAGGCTTCCCCCCCCCCCCTTGACAGCTAGGTGGGTGACTGAGTTGACTGAGTGTGTGGGTGACTGGGTGGGTGGGTGACTGAGTGGGTGGGTGACTTTGGGTCGGTTTGACTTTGGGTCGGTGGGTGGGTGACTTTGGGTCGGTGGGTGTGTGACTTTGGGTCGGTGGGTGGTTGACTTTGCGGTCGGTGGTGGGTGACTTTGGGTCGGTGGGTGACTTTGGGTCGGTGGTTGGTGGGTGAGTGGGAGACTGACTGGGTGGGTGAGTGGGAAGACTGACTGGGTGGGGTAGTGGAAACTGACTGTGGGTGAGGGTGACTGACTGAGTGGGTGTACTGACTGAGTGGTGCTGACTGGTGGGTGACTGATGAGTGGTGACTGACGAGTGGGTGACTGACTGAGTGGGTGACTGACTGAGTGGGTGACTGACTGATAGGTGGGTGACTGACTGAGTGGGTGACTGACTGAGTGGTTGCTGACTGGGTTTTTGTGGTGTACTGGGTGGTGACTGTGGGTGACTGACTGACGGAATGGGTGACTGACTGACTGAATGTGGTGCTGACTGAAGGGTGGGTACCTGAGTGGGTGGTGGACTGAGTGGTGAACGAGCTGAGTGGGTGGGTGACTGGTGTGGTGGGTGACTGAGTGGGGGCTGATGGTGGTTGAACTGAGTGGGGGTGACTGAGTGGTGGGTGATGAGTGGGTGGGTACTGAGTGGTGTGGTGACTGAGTGGGTGGTGACTGAGTGGGTTTGTGACTGAGGGGTGGTGACTGAGTTGGGTGGGTGACTGAGTGGGTGGTTACCAGTGAGTGGGTCTGGGTGAAAGTGACTGGGTGAAATGTGATGGGTGGGGTGACTGATTGAGTGGGGGTGGGTTTAGAGTGAGTGGGGTGGGTGACTAATGGATTTTTGGGTATAGTGAGTGGGTGGGTGGTGACGTGGGTGGGTGGTGAGTTGGGTGAAAGTACTGGGTGGTGAGTGTTGGGTGACGGGTGGGACTTCCTTGACCCCCGTGGCATTTGGCTGGGCAGGAGGTAGTTCGGGAAGCTGGGGGGGGGGCAAGAGTGGCAGGAGTCCCGCGCGCGCTGCTTCCCCCTCTCGTAGCGGCGCACGGATGGGGAGTCCCGCGCCGCGTCTTCCCCTCTCCGGTAGCGGCGCACGTGATGGGAGTCCCCGCGCCCGCTTCCCCTCTCCGTAGGCGCACACGTGATGGGGAGACCCGCGCCGCTCTTCCCCTCCGGTTAGCGGCGCACGTGATGGGGTTCCCGCGCCGCTTCCCCTCTCCGGTAGCGGCGTCCACGGTGAGGGGAGAGCAGGAGCCCGGGCCGCGCTACCCTCTCCGTAAGCGGCGCACGTGAGGGGGAACAGCAGGGCCCGCCGCGAGGGGGGAGGAGCCTGGAGTTTTCTGCTGAAGCAGGAGGGGGTGGGGTGCGGCGTGGGGATGTTGCGGAGCGTGGGACCTTTGGGTGAGGTGGGGTGGGGGTGGATGGGGCACCGGGAGAGGGGGGGGGGGGGGTGGCGGTGAGCTGCGGTCCAACTGACGGGGGAGTGTGTGTTCCCTTGGTTGTGGTGCCCCCTGTGTGTGTGTGTTGTCCCTGTGTGTGTTGCCCTGTGTGGGGTGTGTCCCTGTGTGTGTGTGTGTCCCTGTGGTGTGTGTGTGTCCCTGTTGTGTGTGGGTGTCCCTGTGTGTGTGTGTGTGTGTGTGTGTCCCTGTGTTGTGGTGGTCCCTGTGTGTGTGTCCCTGTGTGTGTGTGTCCCTGTGTGTGGTTGTGTCCCTGTGTGTGGTGTCCCTGTGTGTCCTTTGGCCGTCACTTCCGCCTCAGGCCAAGGAGAGGTGTGCGGGGGCGGACCAAGGGACCAATGAGATTTCCCCTAGGGACCCGGACATCCAACAGGCGCCAAACATACAGTCTTTCACTAATAAGTATAAGATGTAACGGTTTATGGAATTTAAACTCTGTGCCCTCATGTACCGTGCTACAGAATACGTGCTTTACATACAAGCATACGAAATCTATTTCAAACAGAACTGTCGTTACAGAGCTCATCCTGTATGTAGAAGGAACCCCGCCTCCTCAATCCTGTGTCTGTAGTAAAAATATCCTAGTTAATTGTATGTGCATATTCCTTAAAATTTTTGATTGACATTGCAAAGCCCTGGTACTCCATTTACTGCCCATATCCAACCACAACACATGGCTTGATACCAATTTTGAATTGGGACTAAATTAATTGAAAGTCAATTGATTCTATAGGTCTGAATGCACAGTCACATTTAAAAAAAAAAAAAAAAAAACGACAGACAAAAACATGGTTTTATATTGGGTCCTATACTTGGTCCAAATGTTGTAGTTGGGTACTTACACGAATTAAGGGGCCCATGTAAAAATAGAATATTTTACAATAACTGGTAAACACAATGTTCATGAAAATTCATTAAAAGTAGCAGTCCAAGCTGCCATTAAAAGAAAAAATAACCTTTATGGCATCAATACAATCCACACAATAAGTAAAGGGCCGATTCAATCCGTTTCTCCTGTAATCAATCGGCGAAGATTTGGCTCAGGGGTTCACTAAATGCCGTCTGTGCAACAGAAGAGGACCAAGAGCAAAGTTCTGTGGGATGATCATGTGACTAGCAGCATATAGATAAATTGGTGCACTGCTAGTGAAAAGCAGAGTTCAAAAAGGAGCGTGCCGAGCCTGTTTCAGAAGAGGAAGGGGATGTACTTTGTAATTGGTTGCTATAGAAACAAAAAGTGCTTGTTACATAATACATTAAAATCTAATTCCTTCACGTTGTTTTAAAAAAAAATGCTAGAAGTATATTCACATAGTACGAAACCGATTATATATAAAAAAACATGTAGGATATTGACTTGGTCTGCAGCTTTAAGAACTATATTTGTTGATTATGAATAAAACAAATGCAGGGCGTGTGTTCAATTAGAAAGCCACATACAAACTATGCACACTGTGACGGTAGAGGGTAACAAGGCTTTTCAAATAAAGGTTAAGCCCATTTTGGACCCCTGATCCGTGTTAAGTCCAAGAAGTTAGCTCTTGGCCAGTACATGCAGCTGTTCCAATGTATTAACCTGCAATAAAAGTATTGTGTTTTTTCCCTTTCCGGACATGCCAGCGACAGGTAATTACTAGGTAACAGTTTCAAGGGGGGGGGGGGGGGGGGGGTTTGCGGGGAATTGTTGACAGAATGTGCCTAGCAGGTTGGTCTTGAGTTGTCGGTTCCCCTATATTTTCCCGGGGACTGATGCCGGATTCTCAGACACCATTTAGGCACATTGTCCTGGCAGATGCCTCCCCTTGAAAACGCAAGCGCGCCTCTGCTTCAGCATAGCCCAGAGGGAGATGAGGCACAGGGATGACACGTATCCCTGTAGCTGAGGAATCCCTAGGTTAAGGGGTTACCCCAAGCTATGCCCAGGTGATCCAGAACCTGTATTGGTGTTTATGGGTGCCCCACTATTACAAGGTTGAGGGGGACTCAGAGTCCAGACTAAGCCCCAAAAGTTTGTAAGGGGAATAGCAGGTAAATACCTCAACACTTTTACTATTCTGTTCTACCTATAGTATTGGTTTTACTATTAAAACCATACTTTATCAAGGTACTGTAATGTAAAGTAATGGTGCTTGGACTTTCGGAACCAATGTCAAACAGGCTGCCATTAACTCATAGTCGATCCGGTAAGTCTGCTGGACATCGGAGTTCAAAGCAGTCAGAGGATGCCAGGCGTGTGATAAGCAAATGGCAGCGGGAAGAGCTAAAGTACCCAATGTAGGAGAACAATGCAGTCATCGGCTACCACTTGCTCTGCTGCCAGACCTGGTGTAGCTGTGCCCGTGGGTGGGTGACTGACTGAGTGGGTGGGTGACTGACTGAGTGGGTGACTGACTGACTGAGTGGGTGACTGACTGAGTGGGTGACTGACTGACTGAGTGGGTGACTGACTGAGTGGGTGACTGACTGAGTGGGTGACTGACTGAGTGGGTGACTGACTGAGTGGGTGACTGACTGAGTGGGTGACTGACTGTGTGTGTGTGTCCCTGTGTGTGTGTGTGTCCCTGTGTGTGTGTGTGTCCCTGTGTGTGTGTGTGTGTGTCCCTGTGTGTGTGTGTCCCTGTGTGTGTGTGTCCCTGTGTGTGTGTGTCCCTGTGTGTGTGTGTCCCTGTGTGTGTGTGTCCCTGTGTGTCCTTTGGCCCGTCACTCCGCCTCAGGCCAATGAGAGGTGTGCGGGGGCGGACCAAGGGACCAATGAGATTTCCCCTAGGGACACCGGACATCCAGACAGGCAGGCAAACATACAGTGCTTTCACTAATATAGTATAAGATGTAACGGTTTATGGAATTTAAAATCTCTGTGCCCTCATTGTACCGTGCTACAGAATACGTGCTTTACATACAAGCATTAAGAATAATATTTCAACAGAACTGTCGTTACAGAGCTCATCCTCTATGTAGAAGGAACCCCTCCTCTCAATCCTGTGCTGTAGTAAAATATCCCTAGTTAATTGTATGTGCATATTCCTTTTAAAAGTTTGATTGACATTGCAAAGCCTGGATACTCCATTTACTGCCCATATGCCAACCACAAACACATGGCTTGATACCAATTTTGAATTGGGACTAAATTAATTGAAAGTCAAATTGATTCTATAGGTCTGAATGCACAGGCACATTTAAAAAAAAAAAAAAAAAAAAAAAAGACAGACAAAAACATGGTTTTATATTGGGCCTATACTTGGTCCAAATGTTGCAGTTTGGTTACTTACACGAAATTAAGGGGCCCATGTAAAAATAGAATTTATTACAATAACTGGTAAACACAATGTTCAGTGAAAATTCATTAAAAGTAGCAGTCCAAGCTGCCATTAAAAGAAGAAAAAATCACCTTTATGTGCATCAATACAATCCACACAATAAGTAAATGGCCGATTCATCCGTTCTCCTGTAATCAATCGGCGAAGATTTGGCTCAGGGGTTCACTAAATGGCCGTCTGTGCAACAGAAGAGGACCAAAGATGCAAAGTTCTGTGGGGATGATCATGTGACTAGGCAGCATATAGATACAATTGGTGCACTGCTAGTGAAAAAGCAGAGTTCAAAAAGGAGCGTGCCAGAGCCTGTTTCAGAAGAGGAAGGGGATGTGACTTTGTAATTGGTTGCTATAGAAACAAAAAGTGCTTGTTACATAATACATTAAAAATCTAATTCAACGTTGTTTAAAAAAAAATGCTAGAAGTATATTCACATAGTACAGAACAGATTTATATATAAAAAAACATGTAGGATATTGCTTGGTCTGCAGCTTTAAGAACTTATATTTGTTGATTATGAATAAAACAAATGCAGGGCTGTGTTTCAATTAGAAAGCCACATACAACTATGCACACTGTGACGGTAGAGGGTAACAAGGCTTTCAAATAAAGGTTAAGCCCATTTTGGTTACCCCTGATCCGTGTATAAGGGTCCAAGAGAGTTAGCTCTTGGGCCCAGTAACATTGCACTGTTCCAATGTATTACCTGCAATAAAAGTATTGTGTGTTTTTCCCTTTCCGGACATGCCAGCGAGCAGGAATTACTAGGTTACGAGTTTCAAGGGGGGGGGGGGGGGGTTTGCGGGGGAATTGTTGACAGAATGTGCCTAGGAGGTTGGGGTCTTGAGTTGTCGGTTCCCCTATAAATTTCCCGGGGACTGATGCCGGATTCTCAGACACATGTAGGCACATTGTCCTGGCAATGCCTCCCCTTGAAAACGCAAGCGCGACTCTGCTTCAGCATAGCCCAGAAGGGAGAATGAGGCACAGGGATGAACAAGTATCCCTGTAGCTGAGGGAATCCCTAGGTTAAGGGGGTTACCCCAGCTAGTGCCCAGGTGATCCAGAACCTGTATTGGGTTTATGGGTGCCCCAACTGTATACAAGGTTGAGGGGGGACTCAGAGTCCAGACTAAGCCCCAAAAGTTAGTGTAAGGGGAATAAGGCAGGTAGAAATAAACTACAACACTTTTACTATTCTGTTCTACTATAGTATGGTTTACTATTAAAACCATACTTTATTAAGGTACTGTAATGTAAAGTAATGTGCTTGGGACTTTCGGAACCAATGTCCAAACAGGCTGCCCGGATTAACTCATAGGTGCCGGTAAGTCTGCTGGACATCGGAGTTCAAAGCAGTCAGAGGATGCCAGGCGTGTGATAAGCAAATGGGCAGCGGGAAAGAGCTAAAGTACCCAAGTCAGGAGAACAATGGCAGTCATCATGGCTACCACTTGCTCTGCCAGACCTGGTGGAGCCTGTGCCAGCGGGTGGCATTAAGATAGCCAGGGACGGAGGTGGCAAACTTGCGCATGTCCCATGGCAATTGCAGATTTCCCGCTCACCCGTCTTTTCTAGGCCACTTGGTCCTGATTGGCTGCTTGGGAAAGTTCACAGGAGCTGATTGGTTGCCGAGTTTTGTGAATGAAACTCAGAATACTATAAAGATTTGTGAGCCAAATCAGATTGTAGATCTCCAGGAGTAAGACCGCGGGTCTTTTCAAAGTTGCTCTTGCACAAATGGCAGAGCAACCGGCTTCGATTTAAAGCCAGAAAAGTATGCCTGCCAGAGAACAAGACCCGATTTCTGCGGCCAAGTTCTCAATATCGAACGCGGCTGGGATTTAATGCAGATTTGAGTTCCATCCGATTTGGAGTAACTCGCGGTCAAGAAAGTCCAAGTTCTCAGCAGAGAAGGGAGCGGTGGTGTGTGGAACTTCACGCTGATTTGGGAACCAGGAGATTCCGGTCTAAGTGCCGGTCAGGGTAAAACTCTTATTTAGAGTTCCCTGCACCTAGGAAAATCTAGTTTTCGACCCCAGACCCCCAGTAAGTGTGTCTTTTTGTCTGTATTTTGTGTTCCACTGTGTGTAAGCCAACTTGTGCAAATAAACTTCACATTTATTTCATTACCTTGTTTTGCTCAGTGAATGATCTTGGTAAAAAGGTGTAAATTGCCTGGTCTCCCGTGACACACACACACAGACACAGCTATTAACAGCATGTTCATAATAATATCCATTATTTTCACAAAGGGCTGAATGTAGGAGTTTCTTTCAATGGTACTTTTAATTTGAAGTCAGAGCCCTACAGGGGCTTGATTCATCTCAAGTCACTTCATATGCCCCTGGCATAAGGCACTTTATTGCTATAGCAACGTAACAGCCTACTACATTGTTAACAATACCTTAATAAGAAATATTGTTTATAAGTGATAAACATCACATAATAGCTTTTGTTTTTAAGAGGAGGCAGACATACTGTAGTATCTGCGGCTCTCCCTCCTCCTACATATTTAGGAATTGCCTATGAAACAAATGTGGCTTTTGGATTTAACTCTCGTCGCTAAGGTTAATCCCATGACCATGTGCAGCTGAAGTGGCAGAGAGACAAGCTGCTTACACACTGTGTCCAGGGACCTGGCACAGTTGTGGTCTCCCTTAATGGGAGAGGTGGACCACCAATTTAGTTAGGAGCAGAAGGAACCTTCCAGAAGATGGTCAACCCAAAGATGAGCGGCAAAGTGTTGACCACTATGAGGGGCAGCCTGCCCATAAAGATGTCAATAAAGATGCCCAGATTCACCAGACCCTTGCTGTGTATGTGTGGAGTCATTGCACAGAAGGAGGCACCACAGACTAGGTCCTCATCAGATACATCCCCCTGCGGCCGCAGAGATCCTGATGAGGTGGAGGCGCTGCATCAGATGTGAGTAGGACTCAATCCCCACTACCTCAGATGCCTGTCTTGCTGATATCCCCATATCAATCCAGCGGGAGACTCAGGAGTCCTGTAAGCCAGCAGGTGCACCACACGCGACATACATGTAATGGGGACCAGTTAGACCACAGGGGCCAATGTGAGATTGGGTGGTCCAGAAAAACCGTTACATGTACATAGCGCTTCACAGTAGTAATACATGTGGTAATCAAATAAATAACAGATAAAATAAATAACAGATCATGGGAATAAGTGCTTCAGACATAAAAGTAACATTAAGGAAGAGGAGTCATGTTGGATGTTGCATTGGGGCTCTGTCTTTTGTTTATGCATAGTCACATACCCAGTAGCACTCCTTGTGGCATAAAAATATATGTGGAGGTGGGTCTGGGTTTGACCTTACACGGGTTGTGTAATTTCTGTCTTGCAATGTACCTTTACATGCCAAACGGAGCTAGAATGTACACACAACATGCAGAAAGGTCACTAATAAATTGCAAGCCAATTTGGGAGGAGCGCTGGATTGTATAATTGCTTTCCATACATGTCAGGCCAATTGTATTCCTAGCTGCATACTCCATAAGGGAATTGAATTCTATAGTGCTACTGATACATTCCGTTACAGGGGGTCGGCCTTGGCTCACTTGGTTCCGTTTTCCGAAATAGTTTTTTTGGAGGTGTCTGGCCCCTCCTTTCAGGTTCGGGGCGCCTTACCAATTCTCCAATTAGCAAAAAGGTATAATGCAGCTCAGTGTCCGTATAAACTTCACTCGCTAGTGAAGAGGTGGCGAGTGCCTATGAGAAATATGTGCATGTGTTATTTTTCACTAGGAAATGAGTACAGGAGGGCCCCACTAAATACGGCGTGTTCCGTTCTGAGGACACGCCGTAAAGCGTAACCGGCGCAGACTGGTAATGCGGCGTTCTACGCATGCGCGACAGCAGGAAACCCCTCCATTCTGCGCATGCGCGACCCCGGAACAGCCCGTTCTGCGCAGGCGCGGACATGGCGGACCCCTTCTCGGCACCGCCGTATCGGCGGATCGCCGAAAAGCGGAGCGCTGAGAAGCGGGGCCCTGCTGTACTCAGTTTTCGTTCATAATGTTAAGGGAACCTCGTTCCTGACTTATGCCAGTGTTTAATTGCACTAAAATTACAGAAGGCAGTAGGGCTTTATCCATTTAAAGCAGAATTATAGGTTTCAAGCAGGGGGTCCCCGTGCTGAAGTGTGTTACTGTCAGCTCCGGGAAACCTCTGGTTCCCAAGATATTAACCTCTGTATGGAGTGCCATTAGCAGCGCCTGCTGGGCTGTGTGGGGCTATCGAAATGGCCGAATTAAATCTTCCGCATCTAACCGGAAGCCGTGACATCATCCCTTGTGGCCTCCTATTGGCCCACATGACCAGGAGCTTTAAACCTGCGGAGCTGCTACCAGCACCCATTACAGACGTATATCTCTGGAAGCAGGGGGTCCCCGGAGCTGAAAATGATGCAGTTAAGCTCCAAAAGGCCCCCGGCTTCCTAACTAGGGGAAAAAAATTACAAACTTTTTTGGTAGCACATCTGCTCCTTTGGGAACTTTTGCATATTTTACTCATTTTAGTACATAGGACAATAAGAAATTGTTTTGATTTAGTGTATGTTCCTCCTAAACTGGAATTTACCTTGTCGTGGTTTAGCAGCCTTGATTTTCTCTTTTATTTAAAAATGCAAATAAATAGGTCCTTATTAAATTTAGGTAAAAATTTAGAAATGTCACACTAAATTGCAAACCGAATTTGGGAGGAGCGCGATTTAAAAAAAAAAAAAAAAAAAAAAAAAAAAAAATAATATATATATATTATTATATATATATATATATATATATATATATATATATAATATTATAGATATTATATATATATATATATATATATATATATATATATATTATTTTTATTTTTATTTTATATATATAATATGCAGATTGGTCAGTGCAATCGTTTTCCCAATAGCAATGTATGGCTGCGAAACCTGGACTCTGGGAAAGGCAGACAGGTGGACAGGCGTAAGATCAATGCATTTGAATTGTGGCGCTGGAGACGTCTGCTGCGCATTCCGTGGACAGCCAGAATAACGAACAAAGCAGTTCTGGAACGGATCAAACCGAAAATCTCACTGGAGGCCAAGATAACAAAGCAAAAGCTCTGCTACTTTGGTCACATCATACGAAGCAAGTCGCTTGAGAAAGACATCATGCTTGCAATGATCGGTGGGGGTGGTCTGGTCCCAGACCACAGGCCGCTGATACTGCGTGGCGTCTTCTTGCTGTGTCCCCGACACTGTTCACAATACAGGGGCAATGTCCCTATCTAGAGGGGCTGTCCCTGTAGGATCCACAAACTAGTGAAACTCAGGGCCTAGTTGGGGCCTATAAAAGGGGGTCTCTGGCCTAGTGCAGGGGCCACAGACACCCCGCACACACATCCTCACCTCTCTGTGTCCCAGCTCTGACTGGCGTGACAGTCTAAGTGCGCCAAATGTATCTACTTGCTTGCAGAAGCCCTATTGCCTTCTGGGGGCTGTAGTCTCCGCAAAGCCCTATCACTAAGATGGCCGCCGCGACCTTCCCTGGTGCTGTGCATGCGCGAGAACAAAATGGCGGCGCCCTGTGTGTTCGGGCCACCGCGGAGCATCGGAGCGCTCCCTACACCGCTGACCACACTCACTGCAGCCCCCTGCCTTACGGCAGTCTGTCCGCAACCTCCAGCGGCGCCCACACCAAACGCAGCAGAGGTAAGGGGGGGAGCCAAGGGGACCTGGCAACACATACATATATTGATATACAGTACATACTGTATATATACACACACGCTTTTTTTTTTTTTTTTTTATTTTTTTTTTTATTTATTTTTTTTTAAATGAGTCAAGGAAGTTCTTGTCCCCTTTGCAACAGATGGGGTTTCCAACCTGTGAAGAGTTTCAGATTTTCACTACGGTATTTGAAAAATCCCAGATATTAAAATACCAATTATATACTGGCTGCTGCTTGTAGCTCCTGCATCAGACATTTATCACTGCTACATAACCGCTAGCATCTTCTTGCTAAAGTATCATTTTCTAAGCTATATATACATCATGCCACAGACATCTACTCTGCGCCAAAGTTATCCATCTTTTCTGCCATACGATTCAGACTGATTGTTTGCATCTCTTACTCGCATTTCTTCTACACACTGCAGTTCCTATGCAAGTTAAATGCATACCATCTATATTCTAATGGAATTGACTTTTTATAAAAAAAAAAAAGTGGAATATCTCAAAATCAACTTTAAAAAATAAAAATTGTATTTTCATATTCAATTGATCATTCCCCTAGAGATTTTGTATATCCCACTATACAAACAGAGATGGGCTATTTTCAGATTATGAGCATATTGCACACACTTCTGATATTTATCATGTGCTGCAGGCTGCATCTTAAGTCATTTCCTTAAAACTGCCAACTTACTAATGAAGAATAAGCATTTCAAAGTTGGGGATAGCATAAAATATCACCACTTGCGAGTACAAATTCTTCAGAGATGTGTCACGGTCATTTGATAGAAGTTACTTGGTACCAATGTGGTCTACAGTATGTGAGCTCTTGGTTTCCAGATGAACCTACAACACATTGCAGGCTCTACTATTGAAAAGGGGCCGAATTGCAATTTAATTTTAAGCAGATCCACCATTACCGGAGCATAATTTCATTCTAGTTTCCAAATAAATGATACAATTTTACCGATATTAAATATATATATATATATATATATATATAAAACAAAAAAGTGTAGCGCCAAAAAATAGTACTGTGATATAGATGAATTAATAGGACTATAATTGATCAATAAATTATTGTGTAAAGTGTATAAATTATAAATTGTGTATATATCTTTAAATAGTGTAACCTTATAAATTCTATTTAACCACAACCAATAATAAATGTATTAACAGTGCATAAACGTGCTGAAAAAAGAAAAAACAGAAAAAATCAATAAAAAAATAAATAAAAAAAGTCCAACCAGTCCTTCAATAATTATTCCATAATGATGGGTATTCAGTTGTTGATAAAGGGGTCTTTGGGCTGCTCTCACACGGGGTAAACCAATTCCACAGATATCTAAAAACAGAAAAAGAGAGAGAGCGCACGCCCCAAAGCATAATACTGCATAAAATGTATTAAAAAAGGGGGAAGGGAGTGGGGGGTGGGGGGGGTAGGAATCGCACTCACAAGATAAATAGTTAAAAGGCAGTTTGTGAATATATCACCACCATCCGGTTCTGGATACTGGAACACGTCTCCGTGGACTCCTTCAGGGCTGCCAGACACGATCACCAGGAACCAGATGTACAGGGCTCCGTTCGCTGTCTGTATATTGTCCAGATTCCAGCTCTCACTTCTAATGGCCGCCGATTGTATTCCCGCGCTTGGTATGGGCTTCTGCGCGTGCGCGGCGGCGGCGTGACGTAATCGCGCTCTCAGTTCCCTGACGCGTTTCGTCACCTGACGGGCGACTTTCTCAAAGGGCTGATGCTGTATGGAATCAAGCCCATACCAAGCGCGGGAATACAATCGGCGGCCATTAGAAGTGAGAGCTGGAATCTGACAATATACAGAAGCGAACGGAGCCCTGTACATCTGGTTCCTGGTGATCGTGTCTGGCAGCCTGAAGGAGTCCACGGAGACGTGTTCCAGTATCCAGAACCGGATGGTGGTGATATATTCACAAACTGCCTTTTAACTATTTATCTTGTGGAGTGCGATTACTACCACCCCCCACCCCCTTTTTTAATAAATTTTATGCAGTATTATGCTATGGGGCGTGCGCTCTCTCTCTTTTTCTGTTTATATATATATATATATATATATATTGTAAAAGCTCTTGGGTACAGGAAAATGTACTACAAGACTCAAGCAATTTACTTTAATGTCAGGACAGCATGCAAACTGCAGGAGCAACAGCAAATGTGCCTGAATTGCTAAATACATCTTGTGGTGTAAATTATCTGTCCTATTTTGAGCACCTATAATACAAAAGGTATTATTACTGATCAACAGGACAGGCATTTCGGGGTTCTTCATTAAAAACCCTTTCGCTGCATGAAGACCATCTTCTGGGATGGCGACCATGTAGGTAGCAAATCACATGTTCGAACCGCCCCCAGTGACGCTAAATGAAGAGGTGTCTCCCCACTTCAATTCTGGACACGTTCTCCGCTTGTGGAGCACCGAAAGCAATTTCCACCTAGAAAACAAGACGTTACCTGAACATCTCAAGGGCCCCTTAGCGTGCCAGTCCTTAGGGTTCCCTTATGTAATTCCCTGGACAACCTAACAGATAAACTGCAGTAGTAACAATTGGGGCCCTATCACACATGGACTTTGATGGGCGTTTCCATGCAGCAGTACCCGGATTGGTACCAATGAATAAGCCTCTGACTTCTTTGTAGATTAAGGCACATTTAACATAATACCACAAATACCGTATGCACACTGCAGAATAAGTATATGCATGTTTTGGTTTGATGAACAGAGACAGGATTTAGTTGCTGAAGTCTAATATAATGGGAAGAATATGTGTACGGCTAAAATGCTTTGGCAATTAAGACCACAAAAAAACCCAGTTGGTTTCTGCTTCTGACAGCACAAATCAGTCAATTTTCATCTGGTTTCCTTTATAGGAAGTTTTACATGGCAGCTGCACAAAGAGGTAAGATGGTGCTATTCCATGAAGGCAGAAGACAGAGCAGTTATTAATGATTCTCAATTCATTTCAACCTCCAAGTGCCAAGATCTTGTTTAATAATAATAATAGCCTTTAATAATAATAGCCAGTCTTTTAAAGTGCAGATCCCAGCCACAGAGTTGCAGTGGAAGTTGGAGGGTGGGGCTCTTGAACGTTATCCAGATATCGTGTGGAATGGACTTGGCAAAAAGAACCTTTAGTAAGACCTATAGGACAGCCAAGACATTAACCATAAGAAAAGTTCCTTGCTTTGTTGCAACAACCCATCTGAGACTAATAAGGTAAACAGCCAAGTACTTCCAATGCACAGACAAGCTGTTGGAGGGGTCAGCCTGGTGGGTGTTTTGTACAATTTTCAGTCTGTGCCATTGAATAACTTCGATGGGAAAGTTTAGTGGATTTTCAAGTCTCAAGTGTCACATTTTAAGGCATCTCTGGCAGAGAAAGGGATTAAGACTTCCCTAGTGATTTTCTTCATCTGAGCAACACTGTTTCAGTTGTATGCATACAGTTAAGCTTTAAAATAGTGCTTCATGATCTTTACAGATTATGTGACAAGCTGTATACAAATGACAAAAGGATTCTTATAAAGTTTTGGCAGTTGAGAAAACTAGTCGACCCATTACAACAAGAAACCAGAGAGCCCTGGACCTGTAAGGGGATGGGGCGGCATTACTCAAGACCGAGGGGCCCCCTCCCCTAAGGAGCGGTGAGGTCAGGTTAGGGGTGGGGTGGGGTTTGAGGGTTATTTAAGGAGAGATCTTACCTCCCTCTTTCTGCAAGATCTACTTGTGGGTACTTCCCCTATGTCCTGCTTGATGGGTTAGGGCATTGCAGTTAAAACGTTGCACCATGGGGATATTATGGCAGGAGTAATGTAACATGGGGAGGGGACTTGGTCAGTATTGGCGCCTTGTGGTGAAGTGTCAGACCTCGGAATTGGACGTTTGGGGAATGCGGTACCATTCCCGGCTCCGGGGCGGCCGGAATGGTGTGTTTGGTGCCATACGGCCTGGGTGGCGAGTGGCGATGTGGGCACGAGCTGAGGGTATCTGGTCAATGGTAAGGAAGCAATCTGGCTGGGTCCCTAGTATTGTTATTGATCATGTGTTTAAAAGGTTGTATTATAAATAAAGTGGTGACCAGTTTTCCCTCCCAAGAAGTTGTTTGGTGTGGTTATTGGGATCTCGGGGGAGATGACCGGCTCGAGACTTGGATAAGCCGGGCATAACAAGTACTGTAGCAATATGGGAGGTTACAAAATTATTCTGGGACTTTTGTCGTCTCCATACACTTTGCAATAAATGCAATGTGGTTTCTATGCAGTTCAGTGACAATAAAACGGCTTCAAAGGATAAAATAAACTACAAAGTGAAATAAAAATGGAAAGTGTAAGTGAAGAATACTAAAGAGAAAACACATCACTGGATGTTAGACTCCTATTTTAGATGTAAATAAACGTATACGGGGCATATTACTGTTGCTCCAGTAAGTAAATGATTGCCAATGTATACTATTCCCAATATTAGCACTTTGTTAGTTGGAGGTGTATAGTAATACCAGGTATTGGCAGATCGCAGCATGTTTATTTTCAAGGGTGGGTCACAGGCATCTTTCATTCTCAGAGAAAACTCTGCATTTTCCATACCCCTAAATTGACTAAGCATTTAACTGCATGCCATTGTCATCACAAACCATTAGCCATGGCCAGTGCTCGAAATGCCATTCAGAAAACAGTGATGTCATGTGCAATGCGAAGAGGACATCAGTACCGTTAACCCCTTTGTTGCTGGATAAGGTCTTTGGCAACCCCCCCCCCCCCCCCCGCCCCAACAAAAAAGCATGTCTTGCATGTTTAATTAATCTATTAGGTACAGGCATACCCCGCTTTAAGTACACTCACTTTAAGTACACTCGCGAGTAAGTACATTTCGCCCAATAGGCAAACAGCAGCTCACGCATGCGCCTGTCATCACGTCCTGAACAGCAATACCGGCTCCCTACCTGTACCAAAGCTGTGCGCAAGCGGGGAGACTATAGAGCCTGTTACAAATGCGTTATTTACATTAGTTATGCATGTATATAACGATTGCAGTACAGTATATGTATCGATAAGTGGGAAAAAGGTAGTGCTTCACTTTAAGTACATTTTCGCTTTACATACATGCTCCGGTCCCATTGCGTACGTTAATGCGGGGTATGCCTGTATGTAGTATGGTTGCCAGGTGTCCAGTATTGAACCGGACTGTCCTGTATTTGGACACTGTCCAGTAAAAAATGAGCGATAATACTGGACATGTATGTATACTGGTATTACCTCTCTGGACATAGTGACCTGACCGGCTTGGGGGCCACAGGATTTCCCCGAGCAGGGAGAGAGCAGGACTGGGGAGCTTCCTCCATCCTGATTTGCTGCTGCTGGGTAATGCAGCCAATCAAGAGGAGGTGTCAGGAGCCTGAGGATGGGGCCAAGGAGAGGAGGAAACAGCATGGAGAGGGGAGGTACGTGCCTCGAGCGCATCTTTCACCATTGTATCCAGTATTTTTGGGAAAAACCGCCTGGCAACCCTAATAATGTGCAGGTCTCCAAGTTCAAAAGTAGTGGTACATACATCGGTTCACTTAACAGAGACACAGCAACTCGCACCAGACTGAAGCATCAGAAGAAAGATTAAGAATCGCCTTCAATTAGAACCATTTAAAGTATTTATGTTCTGCGCAAGATGTTTATTTTCTTTGGATCAACTGAATTTCATGCCCATCAGACACTACTTATTCTACAGAAGTATTCTATTTTTGGAAAGTAATTAGAAAGCCAGCATTAGACGAAACAAAAGAAATCACAGCGTGCATTGACAATTTGAATGGAGATTCTCAGTTTTAAATGTATTTATTTTTTATAAAGATTGTAAAAAGTCCCCCAAAACTAATTTTTTTACCATAACCATTCCAAATGTGTGTGTAAAAAAAAAAATTTTGCAGTATATATAATTTCTACACAGTTCACTTTGGTCCTACGTGCAAACGTCCATTTAAAGCTGCAGTTCAGTCTTTTTTTTTTTTTATTTATTTTTTTACTTCAATAGTTTAATGTGGGCAATCTCTAATTACCTAAAGAACTGTATAGCTGCCAGTCAATTTGTTCTCCATGTATTGATAGGCGAAATTTGGTGACATAATTAGAGCTGGCATATGTTTTTATTTGCTTCTGTCAGTCAGTGGAAGCTCATGAATATTCATGAGCACTCCTGCACTGACATGTGCTAGAGGGAGGGCAGGGCTGACAAAGGGGTGTGCCAGGGCTTGTGACAGGACATGAAGGGGCAGTGCCTTAGCAAATGGCTGTTAAAATAGAATACAAGAAAATTGGTCTTTCAAAGTTGTTTTTTTTAAAACAGAAAATGCTAAAAGTATTTTTTCTTACTACAGAACTGATTTATTAAAACAAACAAACATGCAGGATATTGCCTGAACTGCAGCTTTAAGTGATAAATTACTGACTCCGTTTTTCTATAAAATCGAAGGCTTGAAGGTACAACCTGCTGAAAGCTGCAAGTTAAAAATGAACCTCCAAGCCCCAAACGGGTACATGTGCTAATTATTAACACGATCACACTCTATCCCGGAATATCGGAACTCTAACCGCTGCACAAGTCATTTAGCGGGTCAGTCAGGGGGAGAGGTGGATGGACTGTAGCAGGGGTGGCAAACTCCAGTTCCCAAAGGGCCACCAACAGGTCAGGTTTAAGAATATCCCTGCTTCAACACAGCTGGCTCCGTCAATGAGCAGGGATATCCATTGGTTGAGGATTGGAGTTGGCCACCCCATGACTAGTGTGTATCACACAGAATTACGGCACACGCCGTGCTCTAATTACCCACACTCTGATCCTCTTTAGATCAGTGTAGAGAAATACGACTAGTAATCAAATGAACACGGAGTAAAAATGACCGGCGCTTGGGGATTTAAAAACACTTCAGCTGCACACATCTGAAGGTGGGTTGGATGCTTTCAAAAACATGTGCATAACAGATTGTGTCTTAATATCTTCTTTTATGCACTCACACAAAAGCACCAAATACACATTCCTACGTGAAGAAAGAACTCGGCGTTTTCAAACGAGACATGCCAAAAATGATCCAACCTCAAAATTAATGGGGGGTGGGGGGAGGGAGAGTGTACCATTTGGAACAGGTTCAAACAGAACGAATGTTTACATGAAATCAGATCAAAACGCTGCTGGTAGGATCATGGTGTAATTCTTCATATGGAGCTGCAATCCATCATATGGTTTCTAGATGAAAACACACTAACCCAGCATCTTAAAGAAAAGTGTTCATGTCACCTATTAAATGGGTGGTCCTACCGAAAGATTCAATTACCCCCAAAGGAAAAAATGTTTGTGTGTCGATACAAATACTACTGCTGATCATACGTATGGTGAGTCCCATCTGTCTGTTAGCTTGGAAAATTATATATATATAGTATTTTATATATATATATATAGTGTTCGACAAACCTATACATTTGCTCGCCCCGGGCGAGTGGATTTAACATCGTGGCGAGCTCCTATTGGCCCAACAGCCACGTTTGTACTAGGTGGCGAGTAGATTTTTTGGTGATTTGTCAACCACTGTGTATATTTGTGTGTGTGTGTGTGTATGTTGTGGTATGTGTGTGTGTATGTGTGTGTATAATAATATATATTACTAATATAGATTATATATATCTAGTATATATATATATATATTATACTATAATATATATATATAATATATATCATATATAACATACACATCATATACAAACACATATATATATATATATATATCACACCGCATATATACATTATACAGTGTGACAAATCACCAAAAAATCTATTCGCCACACAAAAAAATCTACTCGCCACCTAGTACCAAACGTGTTGCTGCTTGGGCCAATATTTACTCGCCCGGGGGTTAAATCCACTCCCCCGGGGCGAGCAAATGTATAGGTTTGGTCGAACACTGCATATAGATATATATATAATATATATTATATATATATATACTCATATATATATCAATAGTATATATTATATATATTATATATTATCTATATATATATATATATATATATAATATAATATATCTATTATATATATATATCTATATATACTCATATTATATAGATATATGATAAGCACAGCACACACACACATATTTACCTGTAGATTCTCAGGTGTAAAGAAAGTCTAAATCACGTAATAAATTAAATAAACACGGTAAACCTTCCAAAACATTAGGTTAGGATGATGACATGAAAAGCTTATTAAAATGTTAATTTAACACATGTATAATAGAATGGAGTATATTTCTAGGACTTTAGTCATTCAATTACCAAACATCTTTCCTTCCATTTCTTTTCCCTAAACTCCCCACCAAAAATAAATAGCAACTTTTGAACTATTGCAGCACTACTTGAATAATGTATTAAACTGTAATTTTGATGGTGTATTTGGTCCTCTGTATGTTATGTCTACATGTTATTTTTCCCCTTTTTCAGTTAATAGGTTTCATTTTGATTACATATATTCTGCAATGGGCGGCCTGTAATACAACGGATGTGTTTTCTAGGGCTCTTTAGATTATTATTCTGTGATTTTGGAATATCTCCGGGTTTTCATGAAGATAAGCAAGGGAAGTAGAAGGGTTTATGTTCTGCCACATTAGTGCGTTCTTTGCCCACCAACATGGAGAAACATGCATTATATGTACTAGGAGACTTTTTAGCCGCAAATGGAACACAGTATAGGTTTGTATTTAGGAATATATATACACAGACACACACATATATATATATATATATATATACATATATATATACATATACATATACATATACATATACATATATATATATATAATCAAAAAATAAATAGATGATACCGTTCTGTGGCTAACGAAATGCTTTTATTTGTGCGAGCTTTCGAGATACACTGATCTCTTCTTCCGGCGATGTTACAATGAATGAAGCAAAAGGTATACTTAAAAACAGTGTCTCTTGGAATGTTATCTGTGCTGTTCCTTCCCCCGGTGTGGATGTGTTTTATGGCTAGAGGTGTAAAAAGGTTGTTCATGCAAAGTTCTTCATGGTTCTTCATTGTTCTTCATGCAAATGTCTTCATGCATGTGTCCTGCATGTATTGCTGTGATGTCAACTGAAATATGGGAGAAGTGGCCCAGTCTATATCCTGATGGCCTTCTGTCCTAATCTTTAAGTAAGTGTCTATATTTTGCTGTTATTGTATAATCTGTTGTGTTCACCTTTATCAAGGAATAAATTATATTTTATCATATCTAAGTCTCGTCCCAGTTCAAACCCAGGTATATATATATTTATATATAGTTTTGGTGTAAATTACAACCTGTCACAAACTACCGTGACAAGCTTGTAATTACACACTTGTAAGATACACATACACACTCTTTCTTCACTTGCTTTCACAGTAACCTTTTGACACCTCTAGCCATAAAACACATCCACACCGGGGGAAGGAACAGCACAGATAACATTCCAAGAGACACTGTTTTTAAGTATACCTTTTGCTTCATTCATTGTAACATCGCCGGAAGAAGAGATCAGTGTATCTCGAAAGCTCGCACAAATAAAAGCATTTCATTAGCCACAGAACAGTATCATCTATTTATTTTTTGATTATTGAAGCTCGGCTAACACGGTACTGATACCTCTACATGAATATATATATATATTATTTTTTTTAAATACATTTTTAATGCACCTTCTTGAGAAGATTAATATCTGGTCAAATTCATTGGAAGGAGCAATAGTTCCAACCACCTACTGTATATTAACGGTTAACCTATTAAACTGCCCATTTAATGAGTCTTTTTCATGAAATTGTTACCTCCGATTTTGATGTTGTCCATCAATGAATTGTTTCTCCGACTTATGAAGACACCTGGTT
The DNA here is from genome assembly GCA_036426205.1 of Ascaphus truei. Classification (NCBI taxonomy): domain Eukaryota; kingdom Metazoa; phylum Chordata; class Amphibia; order Anura; family Ascaphidae; genus Ascaphus; species Ascaphus truei. The sequence continues at coordinate 282,626,993 of CM071567.1, forward strand.
AAAGATTTACCACAGTGGCTCAGATCTGCACACACACACACACACACACACACACACACAACAATATTTTCTTTCAACTTTCATAAAACCGTTCTGGACTCCTCATTAATAGTGGCACAAAAGGGGAGAATTCAGTCAAGGTTTCCCCCTCCTACCAGTTGTATTGCACTCTGCCTCTGGGGAAGGGAATCCTTTCAGTGGACCAACACGAGTTTATATAAAGCTATTAAGGAAATGAACAGTATGTTGTTGGAAGCTCTGTACACTATAAATTCATATGATAAAAGGAAAATCTGTCTTACTGGAAATGTCAGTCCCCCATGGCAGCACTAGAGTTAGACTACATACATAAATATAATAGGAATATGGTAATTAAAATGGATAAGTAAATATGGACTTTTTATTATCACAATATTACCATCTGTCATCCTTGGGATTCATTGCCATTTTAAGGGGCACCTAATGAAATGCAGTTTAAGATGATATCTGCATAGAAGACATCTGCCAATTAAAAAAAAAAAAAAAAAAGTTATTGGCACCAATCCTTCACTTTCCACTCTTAAGACAGCAGCACCTTTTCCCACCCCAGAAGGATCAATTTGCCCCCTTCACCTTAATCCCATTGCCAACCTCTTCCCTGTAGCTCAACTACAGGCAAGAAAAAGTTTTAAAAAAAAGTTTTTAAAAAAAGTAGTTTACATACTCTAATGCATCATTTATGAAAAACACCTTTAAGTTGTAATCAATGCCTTCATTAATATATGAATATTCTTCCACACTACGAGCTTACATATTTGATGTGGTGATGATAGAGTCTTTTCTGTCCAAGACGTTGCTATTGCCCTGGTGGAATGGGCTTCAAGCCCTTTCTGAACCACTATCCCGGTCTGCTGACATGCAGTCTCTCTAATCCGTCACGCAATTGTCCTCTTCACCGCATATTTTTGTTCCGGTGACAGGGATGAAAAGGCCGTTTGTATTTCTGAATTTCATTGTGTTTTAGATCCTGCTTTAGACATCTTCTTACATGTAAGGAGTTTAGATCTTGTTCTTTGAATTAGGACACAGGGGAGGCAGAATACTGTATTTCAATGAAAAGGTGGCTATTTTAGGATGAAAGAGAGGGATGGTTAGCAAAAGCACCAAATCTTTGTTGAACAAAGGTATTGTGTTTGATAGTGCTTACAACACTCCCCACAAAGGTATTGTGTTTGATAGTGCTTACAACACTCCCCACTCCTTTTGATGATGGGGTTTCCATTACATATGAAGTGCCAGAATCTTGGTTTCGACCACCGTTACGGATCCAAAAGTCTGCTTGCGAAGCGCACTTAGGACATCATTTAAACCCCAAGCTAGGTCAGCTCTCAAATTCTTGGTCTTAATTTTCTAACGGCTTTGACCAAAATCGTAGTAGAAGGGGGATAAATCAGAATTAGTTCTACCGAGCTTGTTTCAAAGCTCTTGCAAAAAATCTAGGATCACCATCAGCAGTAGTTTCTGATTTTACAGCATAGTGGTTGCAATATCTGAAATATAGGCGACACTCAGATACATTTTTGAGGTTGAAGTTTTACAACTCTGAAGTATTACTCTATTACTGAGGCAGCTGATCGCTGGGGGCTCATTAGTTCCCTCTCAGTCACCAAACAGACCGTTTTAGTCTGCCGAAGATGTGACTTACACTTTGCCATAAAGGAGGAGATCTTCTCTCATGGGCAACCCAATGATGTTCTATCGTCATCACAAGTAAATCCATGAACCATGCCCATCTTTGCCAACACGGAATAACTACTGTAATTTAACAGTCTAGTTTTATTTTCAGCAACGACGAAGTCACTTATACTGAAGGGAATTGTAGGCTACCTTGAAAGTTCAGGCCAGCGTCAGGGAGTCTGGTGGTCTCCGTGTCAGGGAGTCTGGTTGTATCCTTTTGACAAGGAACAAAAATCTGACAACTTTGGCATTTTGCTCCGCAGCCCTCAAACTCTCTGGTATGCCCCAACGTCGTGTAGCGTGAAGCTGTAACGCTTGCACTGCCCACGAGCAAGACAGGACCCTGGTACTGAGGTGGGGAAGTAGTAAACCATGCACCCACAGTAGCGGAAGCATGCCTGGTAGGCGGATTGTCAAACGTAGCCGGGTCTGGGTTGGAGAGAGTGGGTTAGTGAATACTTGCCAAGGTCTTGGAATGGAGAGTTCAGAATAGTTAAGTCCGTTGCCGTGGTCTGGGGTTGGAGAGGTCAGAATTGTGGAAGTCCGTATAGCCGTGGTCTGGTGTTGGAGTGGTTAGAATCGTGAGGTCCGAATAGCCGTGGTCTGGGTTGGAGATATCCGTATGGTCGAGGGTAAACCGGGGTCAGTATCCAGAGAGGTTCCAAGGTCAAGTCGGGTCGGTACACGAAGGGTTAAACTGCAAGGTAAACACAAGACAAGGAGCAGGGCACAACGGACATAGAAGCTCAAGGCTAAAAGAGGTTATGCTCAGCAATGACTGGGAGTGAGAGCAGGGTATTTATGGGAAACAGGAACCAGTAGCAAGGGAGACGGAGCGGAGGTGCGGCCTCCGGGAGGCAAGGATTGGCTGCAGGAGACAAGAGGGGTAATGAATACTTGCCACGCAGCTGGGGAGCGGTGCACATCACCACGTGTGCGCGCCGCGTCTGAGGGAGTGGAGCTAAGCTCCGCGGCACACTATAAGAGCTGCGCGTGCGCTGTAAACAGAGCAGGGGTGCGTGCACGCGCTGGTGCCAGAGCGGAGGTCTGAGATAAGACAGGTAAGGAGGGAACACGTCGCAAAGGACGTGTTCCCAGATTCCTTACAGAAGCAAAAATACACGTTGGTCACTTACCTGCAACCATTCTGCCAGTTATAATTACATGGATTTAATTAACACAAGAGCTCACTTAATATTCTTAAATAAATTGTTAAACATAGTAGACTGAAACGAAAGAAAACACTTTCATGCCAAACACCCAAATTTAGGTCCCCCGCTGAAAGGTTTCCAAAAAACACAAAATATTAAACTAATTGTATTTGTCTAAGAAAGCCCATTGTTGTTTACAAAATATTTTTTTCAGCAAAGTGGGATTTACCCCCTTTAACGCAAGGAGCCTGGTTTTAAGGTTTTGTGCCAGCTCCGATTCCTCATCCAAACTCAACGCAGCAATTACTCTATACAAATCAATCATTCATTCATCAGGGGGAGGATTACGGTCCCCATGTTCAATAAAGAACTTGTGTTTCATTAAGCCATCAGGTGGCAAAGGGGGAGATTCCTTAATGTACAAACAGTTGTATTTATTTGCTGCATTCATATGCTAGACAATTAGAATAAAGCGTATACAATATTGCAAGGTTTTCATTTAAACTTTGTAATGCTAAGCGTGATTTATGGTATTTTAGCGTATAGACCAGTTACAGTACCAGATGGGTGATGGACAGATTTAATGCATATCCAATTCTCCCACAAGCTGCTATAATGAACACACACACACACAAAAACATTTATATATATAAAATAATAATAAAATATCTCCAAATCGTGTTAACTGGTTTCACAGCTGGTTATATTTATGAAATAGAACAGATCTACTTAACAGCTGTAATTAATCCTGGAGAAAAAAAACCCAGACATGTGAAGTACCAATGAGATCTTGAAGCCTCACATGCTATGAAGACATTTTAGGATTTTACTATAAAACGTACTAGAAGAGAACCAGAACTCCCTCCTACTGTCTCTGTACGTTCTCCCTACCTACCAATTAGACTGTAAGCTCCTCGGAGCAGGGACTCCTCTTCCTTAATGTCTAAAGCACTTATTCCCATGATCTGTTATTTATATTATCTGTTATTTATTGGATTACCACATGTATTACTGCTGTGAAGCGCTATGTACATTAATGGCGCTATATAAATAAAGACATACAATACAATACAATACAATACAACCAAGCGTAATTTTTATGACCAGAATCTCACAGTGGACAGATTCTATACATGGTATAGTTATAGTTCTGAAGTTCTTCTACCTTCAGCAAAGGGCTGAAGACAATGGATGAAACGTCTATAGAAATACCAATGCTGACATTACCGCTAAAGTGTCTGACACAGACATGTCACCACTTTGGTCAACTGTTCAGATACACTTTAATAACACCAAGCATATGCAAATATTTTCTCATGGCTGATTAGATTTGGCCGAAACCTCCCAGAGACAATTTTCTTGACAAAAGGACACATAAAAAACATAAATTTCCTAATTTTACAAACAGGCCCAATTTTCAGTCCAAATGCAACTGCTGGTATGGAAATTAAAATCGTAGTGACAATTAAATGCTAGGTCAAGCTATAAGTACTGTAAGTATTTTTCCTTACAGTATCACTTTTGAATTGTGACTTTCTACTAAAGGCCAACCCGGAGATAAAAATGTTCCTTCGAAACTCGTCCCGGTATCTCCCCCTGCAAACCGTCAATATGGCGACACAGTGTCAAAGGGTGCCGCGTTGCCATGACAATGGGATACCTTATAGCGCCACATTGTCATGGCAAAGCTGTGCCACATGATACTGGGACGTCACTTGGCATTCCCATTGATATGGCAACGCAGCGCCATTTGACACTGCGCGGCCATATTGACAAGAGTTTAAGGGGGAAGATGCCGGGAGACATCGCTGCCGAAAGCCACCAGCCGGAGGTCTACAAGGTAAACCCATAGCCCAGAGATACGTGGTCAAAACCCGGAGTGGTGGCAACCCTGATAAAAACTGCAGAATCAACAGATAGGTATAGGAATTTGATCCTCAAGGGATCAGAAAGAGTTGTGTTGTAGAGTGAGATATGGTGCTCAAAAATCACGTGAACTCTTTCACAAAATCTTGTCTTTGCATAAGTCTTTAAGATTCAGGTAAACATGGTAATGTCCTCAATATTACGTTCCATAATAAAAGTGCCACTGAGCTAGTGAAGATGCCCATTGGTATACATATACCTCCCACAGTATATGGCACCTAATCAGACTCTCAATAAGGCAAGATATACAAACGCAGAGCAAGGAAATATAAAAAGGGACTATGCCCATTACCGGTCAGCTCACACAGGACCATCCAGCCCGTTGAAGTGTGAAATCCAGAAAAGCAGAGGAAAAACGGAGCACAACTAAGATTCACAAAACAATGTCAGCATCCTGGGCAACTCTACTGTAGATGTATTTAATTAAGTGTACAGCTCACAGAAAGGCAGACAAACGCACCTACGCGTTTTGTGCAGAACGCACTTCATCACCTTGATAAAGTGCGTTCTGCATGAAACGCGTAGGTGCGTTTGTCTTTCTGTGAGCTGTACACCTAATTAAATACATCTAGAGTTGCCCAGGATCCTGACATTGTTTTGTGAATCTTTGCTTACAGTAGCTCCGTTTTTCGCTGCTATTCTGGATCAGACAAAGAGCCCTAAATACTCCACTCAATGCGTGCATTTGTAGGAGGATGGGACTGTATAAGTCTATGGGATAGAGTATCTCATGTATGGCAGTCATGTGACCATCTGATAAGCTGCACTCTAAAACATCCAAAGTGTCCAATTAGGGCCAAAAAATAACAACAATTTTATTACATCCACAAATCTGGAAATGATCTAAACAAAATGGCTATAAAACACCAAGTAGAAAACCAGCATAAGAATAAATAATCCTATACAAATATGGTGATAGCTAGCGCTCAAATAACTATTAGTAGCAATAAATATATTGTTTATTGCATCAAAAGGAGTCCTTATATAAAAAGTCCAATATATAAAAATATAAAAAAAACATAAAAAAACATAAAAAAACAGTCCAATGTCAATTACCAATCTCAGATAAGTGTGGCTGCTCTCTTCACTGGATCCAACCCATGGGTCCCGAACAAAACTACAGAAAAACAGAAGGAGAGAGCACAAAACACAGTGTACCCTGTAATTTTAATAGACATCCGCCATAAGTATGCACGAAAATAGAAATTAGGTCGTCTGTGTAGTCCCACTCCAGCAACCGCCGAAGTCGTAGTTCTTTCCCCCGGTCTGCACTAACAGCTCCAATACTCCTCTCTCTACGGCCGGATCGATCCCACTTCCGTGTTCACGTCACGTGGGTAGTGACGTCAGTTCGTTGTGCGTCAAATCGCGTCGCTTCGGGATTGGCTTGGAGCCTTGTGATGCTCCCGTCGGCTGAATACGGCTTGCAACGAGTGTTGTTGCGGGGGGTAACAGACTCAATGCCACTAGAGACACAGCTCTGCCCTACGCGTTTCCAGGAGTCTTCTCCTCTTTGTCAGGGGCGCTGTGTCTCCCTGTGGCAGCGGACATTATTTATAAAGGGCATGTATTACCCTATGCACCAATCATTATGCAATTCACATTCGATCTCATATGGTGCCATTAGCAAACCAAGCATACATGGCACTCAGAGTACCTCCAAGAACTACTATTAAAAATTAATATTATAAAAATTAGGGTTACAATTTGAAATTACTAGTTAAAAACCCTCGGTTAATTAACTTGTCGGCAAACTATACATTAAATTACTGCTGATTAAAATTTAAATAACATCACAATTAGATAATGATAAAAGATTAATAATTATTAATAGAGCATATTACAAATACATAATTCGATAATTATTATTGATGAAAATTGTTTGTAAACAGCACCATACAATGGTTACTAGAACCTAAATCGACATATCATAAGATAAAAAGAAAAAAAATATATATATAAAGCAACATTACACAACATCCACAAATCTGCACAGTGAAAGTTATTTATAGTGAATATGTAAATAACATAATTTCCAGTTAATTCACTGTAAATAACTTTCACTGTGTATATTTGTGGGTGTAATAACATTTTATTATTTTTTGGCCCTAATTAGACCCTTTGGAGTACAGCTTATCACATGGTCACATGAGTGCTATCCCTTGAGGATCAAATTCCTATATGCACCTTGCGTCTCACCACCATTAATTACGAAGCATAGGAGTACCTAGGTTGAGTGGTCTGGTCATCATTCTATTGCGTTGAGAACCAACAGGTAACATGACCGAGAAGCTCTCTGAATAGAGATCAAAATAATGTATAAAATCCTTTTCCGCACATGAAATGGTTCTTTAAAACTAAACAGATTTCCTCTTGCATTTCTCAGTCTCCCAAAAGAGAGAGGGAGGGCGATATGAGAGATCTGTCTGCAGTTTCACCAACACTGCATTGCCACAATGAGAGAAATGTGCTGTCAGTGCGTTAAACTATACGCTTCATCTCCCGAGAATGCCTGCTTTGCAATGCATTGTGGGCTTTAGGAGCAGCAACAAAAAAAAAAAAGCAAAGAAAATATAAATATGTATATATATGATTCTAGCTTATGTTTCTGTATGGAAGATTTTTAGGTTGATTATGCCAAACCATTTGAAGGCCACTTATTTAAGTGCAGATAATGGTGTACAACTCAATATGCCGCTTTGTCCTACAATGTAACTACAACAACACAGCGATATGCTCAAAGAACTAGATTGGTATAGCTTGGGTTCTGGCGCAAAGTTCATCTTTCCAGTCCTTACCTTTAAATACTTTTTGACCACGCTCCTCACCCCTACCACGCACAGCTCTCACCATACGAGATCTGACTCCAAAAGACGGTTCACGGTCCCAAGGTTCAACAAAGAATCTGACCGCTCCTCTTATTACCGTGCACCTCACAACTGTAAATCTACCAGAGAGACTCCTCAAAGCCGACACCAGTATAAGAAGCTTCAAGATTTCGGCGGTCTCACATTTTAATCTAGTCTGTTACATACACCCATAATCAGATTATCTCTAACTGTCCATGAAAAGAAATGTCTTTAAATATAATGAATAACCTTTGTTAATTTAATGTAACATGTATTGTCATATTCACTCTGTGCCCAGAATATACTTGAAAACGAGAGGCAACGCTCAATATTTCCTGGTAAAACATTTTATAAATAAAAAGAACAAAAAAAAATAATCCTCATTACAATGGCCTATTTATTCTACACTACTGCTTTATAGGATAAAACACACTGCAAAGCGAAATGTATGCACGGACATCTTATTAATATGGGGTGCAAATGAATATCTAATTAATTTGAAAATATTTGTGAACACTATGCATGTTTTATTCCAATTAACATCTCTTATTTTAAATACGGTATATTTTCCTCTGTATGCACAGCAAACCGTAAAAAATGGTCCAGACCCATTTGCTAAGGAAAGTGAAAGTATCTCATCATAAAATTTGTTCTTTACCATTTTAACAGCTGTTTAACTTTGGATAGTTTACTGAATTGCAGAGAAATGAAACCCCCAAGTGCCCTGATCGGCACTGTCACAAAAACATTTTAAAAAGGTCCCGTTTACTTTCTTGGGGAGTTTCTGTGCGCTAGTGCCCTGATCATCACCATCATAGTTTAATTAATAACCCTTAGTCTCAAAAACAAATTGGTGAGCTTACACCAAACCAATAAAGAAAAAATATATAATAATAATAATAATATATATTAACTACATAGCTTTATACAGTACGTTAGCCTAGATCATTGAAACGATTTTCAGAGAATCAAAAACACCAGCCATTTAAGAGTCTACTAAAAGGTTTCTTGGCTTTATTCTCCAAAGCAAAAACTTGCCGAAAGAGGCTACAATGAGTTCTGTTAATTGGGTGACAATGGGACAGTGCTTACTATTTATACAACCACCTTTATGTAACGGGTTTTCTGGACTGGCCTGACCCACCCAATCTCATATTGGCCCCTGTGGTCTAACCAGTCCCCATTACAGTGTGATGTCTGGTGGTGCACCTGTTGGCAACAGGACTCCTGAGTCTCCCGCATGATGGTGTGTGGAGATTTGCCAACCCAGACAGGCAGCTGAGGTAGTGTGCTGAGTCCTACCTATATCCAGTGCAACGCCTCCACCTCATCAGGATCCCAGCTTGAGCTTGTGGATGGTCCTGGTGAGGAACTCCTCTGTGGTGCTCCTCTCTGTGCAATTACTCCACACTTACACACGAGAGTATATTTCAACAGGGTCATCTTTATTAGTACGGTGGGCCAGCTGCCCTCCACAATGGGTGTATTTAGCCCTCCATTGTTCACCGTACTTCCCTTTGAAAGGTATAGTCCTCCTAATGTAGGGATTCCCTATCCCCGTAGGGATATCTCCCCTGTGACCAGGTCCCTGGTCACAGTTCCATACACTGTCCTCCCAACAACTTCCTAACTCCTCCTCTATAACTCAGCAACAGCCTAACTTTTGATCAGTGCTGTGCCTTATGTATCCTCTGGGGGCTGACACAACTCTTGACATCACTAACCATGGATTCAGAGCATGTGACCACTCCCATCCATACATAGGGCACCTCACCAGGGTGTGAGGGCAAACCTCCATGATTACTGCTGGCATGCCCATAACTTACCAGGCCTTACTGTCAGCAGGAGAGATGACTGCAGCCATTTTACAGCATGGCTACATTTACATTATTATTATTTTGTATTCACACAGAACATGGATTTTGCACATTGCTCCAGGAATGTCAACTGCGCTCGTTTATTTCATATACTGCACAGCCATTTCCACGTAGCATGATGTTAGGGCACCTCTGAGGAATGGAAAATGATATTTGGAGCGCAGAGAGACAGGTCATACAAAAGAAAGACTGGGGGGGGGGGGGGGATTCAAAAAAGGATTCTACGAAACAGATCTCTCTACTGAAACAGCACCGGATAACACGCTTTTTCCATCTAGTGTCGCTGCTCCTAATGTACTTTAGACAGTCTGCTTTTGTTTAGTAGAATAAGCTAGAAGCTTAACAGTAATTTCTGCACTGGCTGCATTTCTAGCACAGTGAAGGTACAGTATAAATCACAGCTCTACTGTTCAACTGTTTGCAGAAGTAATTTGGTTGGTTTGACCTGCATACAAAAGCTCAAAGAGAATGCGAAGTCCACAACTCCAAATTTCCATAAGTAGTGTAATAAAAAAACAAACAACGAAACATTGTTCCTCTGAACAAGCCTTTGAATCCATCTGGCCAGCTGATTGATTTTATTTTGCTGACTTCAGTCAGCAATCCAGGCTTAAATATGAAACAAAATGGTAAGCTCCACGGGGAGACATTCCTGCTCATTTCTAAGCTATATTTCCTGTATTCCAACGTCTGTTCTTCCAAGTGCTGCATACATGGTTTGCATGAGGTGAATAATAAAAAATATATATACTCTACATCTGCAAAATGTACAAAGTGGCTGCCTTCCCATATGCAAGTCCCCAAAGAAAGTGGCACGTGTATGTATCACACGTGTTAGGCGAGCATTCGGGTTCATCCAGGGTAACCCCAGCAACATTAGAATATACGTCCCTTGAATGGTCAAGATGAGACAGTTACAAACATAACTCAGATACAGACATATGCAAGTTGACATGAATATGAAGAGTTATGAATAAAATATTTGTAATGCCACATAGCCTTAAGTTTTCCCTCTCCCCGAGGGTTGCCAGGTGGCTTCTCCAAAAAACACTGGACACAAAAGGTGCAAGATGCGACACGCACGAAAAGTCGGTGGGGAGGTATGTAATGTCCCCGCAGCCTGCCCACCACACGTTCAGAGGCGCAATACCGGACACGTACATGTCTGGTATGACTCAATTTTCTTAGCGGACGCAGGGGGAAAATACCGGTCACCTGGCAACCCTACGTCTCACCTCTTCTTCTAAATGAAGGTGGAGGCGCCCTGCCTGTCACCGGGCGAATTTGATAGAGTTTTGGGAAACTACACTTGAATTAAATCCACAAACAGATCGCCAATAACCGAGGAAAAAACATTATTAAAATAACCTGAATAAGCTACAATCGGTCTCCATAAATGTCTATATATTTCATGTATGAATCACTACAGTGACAACCTGGCCAGAAAGCTACAATGCACTTTGGCACTGGCATGGAACAGTTTAACACGCTTTGACTGCAGTGAAGCAGCTGCAAGAAGGAACATTTTCTATTGTTTAATAGTCATTTCATTAAAAAGAAAAAGAAAATAACAATCTCCCACAGCACGCAAAAGGAATATAATGTGTGCACTATGCACCTGGATAGGAAACGTTAAATGTAACATCTGTGACACTTTGCACTGAAAGAAATGCATAGCTCATCCAAAAAAATAAAGTATAGCCAATATAAAAGCAGAAGCCAACATGTCACCGTTCTCCCTTTATTCTGCACACAGGAAGTGACATCATTGCGCGATATGCTATAAGATGGGATCTTGAATGGTCCAGAAAAGGATTTAGAAGGTGAAATACAAGTAATGCTACGTTGTTGGTTACCTTGTAGTTTGTTTTAAACATGCGTGTCCAGGGAAGATGGCAGGAACACGGAAATATATATATATATATAATCCAATGCACAGCCGGCACACCATATGCAAGTAAATAAGTTTTGGTGCTTATCCCATAAAGCAATAACAGACCATACGTAACCGGTTGGCAACACACGACATCAAGGGACAAGCACCAGGTAAGTAAATAAAAATGTCTATATTTGATAGAAGACACAAAAACCGATGTTTCGGTCCCCCAGTGGGACCGAAACATCGGTTTTTGTGTCTTCTATCAAATATAGACATTTTTGATTTACTTACCTGCGTGCTGTCCCGTTGCAACCGGTATAATATATATATATATAATATATATATATATTAATATATATATATATAATATATATATCTATATATAGATATATATATATATTATATATATATATCTATTATAATATATCGGTTGCCACACGACATCAAGGGACAGCACGCAGGTAAGTAAATAAAAAATGTTCTATATTTGATAGAAGACACAAAAACCGATGTTTCGGTCCCCCAGTGGGACCGAAACATCGGTTTTTGGGCCTCATGCAGAGAACACGCAATAGCAATCTCGCCATTTTCCGGCAAAAATCGCGCTAAAAAACAGCCGAAAATGGCGAGATTTGAAAAAAGCGCTATTTTTTTTTTTCCCTTGAAATTCGCCGCGCGGCTGGATTTTCTAATCTCTCCAGTTTTTTTTTCTGCCGTATGCAGAGACGCCGCGATCGCCATCTAGGCGGTTCGCGCCAAAAAAATGGTGCGATTTTCAACATTTTCCCTCTCCACCAAGCAGCTGGCGCTCCGCGGGCCGGTGGAGGGAAAAAAAAAAAAACGCGTTTTTTTCCCACTAGTTTCAACAGCGCTTATAGCGCTGGTTGAACACTCCCATATGCAGAAAGGCTTGTAATGCAGTTTTCTGCCCTTTCTGCATATGGAGAAAAAACTCTCCAAAAAACTAAAATTTTTCCCCCTCTCCAATTCAAAATTCGCTGCTCTCTGCATGAGGCCCTTTGTGTCTTCTATCAATATAGAACATTTTGATTTACTATACCTGCGTGCTGTCCCTTGATGTCGGTGTTGCAACCGGTAGATATATAGATATATATATATATATATATATATATATATATATATATATATAATCACATATATATATATAAGATATATATATATATCATACCATATATATATATATATACATATATAATAACACATATATAGCTATATCTCCCCCTCTTCTCTCTTCTCCTTTATCCTCCTCACTCTTCTCTCTCTCTCATCTCTCTCTCTCATCTTCGCTCTCTCTCCCTCCCTCCCTCCCCCCCGTGGTTGACAAATCACCAAAAAATCTACTCGCCACACAAAAAAATCTACTCGCCACCTAGTACCAAACGTGTGCTGCTTGGGCCAATATTTACTCGCTTGGGGTTAAATCCACTCGCCCGGGGCGAGCAAATGTATAGGATATATATATATATATATATATATATATATATATATGATAAAAAGCTACAAATATTGCTGTAAGATCAGGGATTTTCTCTGCCTCCCAAAATGCTCATATGGTTTTAGAGAGTCCTTTATATATTAATATCCTGAAGCTCCACTGGTTATAAAGCTTGTATATGTCTGGCACCAGATTTAGTCCTCTGCTGTTGCCACCTGCAATTACTTTCACATTCTTTATGGATTAGGAGTTTCCAGTCCTTGCAGATGTATATAGTTGTGTCAGTACTATTGTATCTGCAGATGCACAAAACTGGACGTTAAACAAAAAGCATAAGGGGGGGGGGAAGAGATATCACTAGCTCACCTAATAGAAGTCATTAATATCGCATTTTTCCCATATGCAATCAAGATTAAACATCCCTACATCAAATATAATAGAGTGTGTGCAAGTGAAATCCATCTCAAAAAGGTTAAAGAACAATAATGTCAACTATTGACTCCTAAAAAATGGTATTTATCCATTTTAATACTAAATCACCCCCTGTTCCTGAATAGATCTCAGCAGCCAAATTACATTGAAAAATTGGATGATGATGTTATATCTGCTGCAGGTCAGACTTGTATAAAAAAAAAATATATATATCCTGCATGTGTGTTTTTTTAAATAAATCAGTTCTGTAGGAAGAAAAAATACTTTTAACATTTTCTGTTTTAAAAAAACAACAACTTTGAAAGACCAATTTTCTTGTATTCTATTTTAACAAGCATGCGTGTTGCTATAGCAACCATTTACAGTCCCCATATTTAAAGATGTCGCCAAACTTTGCCGATCAATAGACGGAGAACGAATTGACCGGCAGTGCAGTTCTTTAGGTAAGTAGAGATTGCCCACATGAAACTATTGAAGTAAAAAGATACCGGAAACCGCTTCGGAGGCAAGTATCTCTGGAAGCAGGGGAACCAGGAGCTTAAATTAACGGGGTTCGGCTCAGGAGACCCCCTGCTTCAAAATCACATTAAAAAAAAAAAAAAGGACCACCACATCATATCAAAACAGTCTGGTTCAGATTATAGTGCTCAAAAAAAAAAAATGGGATGGAGAAGTTGACCCTTTAACTACAGTATGTGTTACATTATATATTTGGATAAAACAAAAATGTAATTATCTATGCTGAGCAATCGCTACAAACATTTGTAATATTATGCTGTAGCAATCCACAGATCTTGTATTCTCACAGGGTCTTTTAAAGCCACTATGTGTTCGCAACAAAAAAAAGAAGCGATTTGGCAGCCCCGTTGTCTGATTAAAACGTGTGTCATGACAGCACTAGAAATCCGTAGAAAGGAAAGAGGAAGCACTAGATCAGGGGAGGTCAACTCCAGTACTTAAGGGCCACCAACAGGTCAAGCTTTAAGGATATCCCTGCTTCAGCACAGGTGGCTCAACCTGCTCTAGAATTCACACACACTAATACAGCTAGGGAAATGAGGGATTCCATACAAAATAAATAAATAAAAAAAAAAAAAGGTAATATCTGCTTGTTTATAGATCTCTGGCACGGTCTTAAATTGCGTTGTGATTCAAAACGTCAGAGGAAAGAAACTAGTCCTCACACTAAGAACCCACCTCCCCCAGCCAAAAAAAATAAATAAAAAACCCACACACAACCAGGAGTTATTTCATAAAGAACACTATCTTGTTGCAGCATTAAGCTACAAGTTGTAGACCAAAACAAGGACAGCGTGGTACTGTGGATTCTTGCCCCGAGCTTGAAATCGAGACTTGACCACAGCAATCTGAAGTGACCACTAGAATAAACGAAAGCGATTTTTTTGTACAAGCTGCAAACATATTCAAATGCCAAATGAACATAACCCACCTCATAGTTAAGGATATTATCAAGCATTACAGGTAGGTCTTGTTTCAAGACACCCGTTTCATTAAACAACACAGACAAGGTTTCAAAAAGGAGAGGAAAAGGTGCAGCTTCCATTTACTACACAGAAACAAAACCCCTATAGAAGAGAACAGCCTGGAACTAAACAAGCCCAAACCGCTGTGCTTTAGTTTGGAGTCACTCATCCTCTGTATGCGCGAGAAGATACAGTAACTCAGGGGAGCGTAAACTTTTGCTGCTGCTTTCCCTGCCTCAATGCTCGCGCGCCCCCTCCCTACCTAAGAGGCGCATCAAATTAGGCTGCGGGGTCACGTGATGTCATGACACGTGACCCGCGTGTGACGTCACATGACCCCGCTGCGTCATTTAACGCCGCATGGCAACGCATCACAGAGCATCTGAATCTTGGTAAGTATAGCGTTGCAGAGGCCTCACACGATTCCCCGGTATTTAATTTAAATGCCTTGGGGAAGAGCGCGGGGGCCTCTGCAAACGCCCGCGCCCCTCCAGAAAAATCTCCCGCCCCTCATGGGGGGCGTGCATCCCAGTTTGCGCACCCCTGCAGTAACTAACGGCTCTCACTGAGAACATGTTCATTCTGAGGTTCTTCATGAACTCTACAGATTTCAGAATATAAAGTCAATACAAAAAATAAAGGTTCAGCCCACTGGGGGCCGGATTAAGGGACGGGCTGGCCGGGCTCTTGGGTCGAGGCGCCAACCGAAAAGGGGCGCAGTGCGCTCCGGTCCCCGTCATTAAAAAAAATGTCCTGCGCACCCTCGTCAATGTCGAGGGACATTTAAAGATGGCGCGTCGGAGCAGCGGGCGCGAGACTCTGAGCAGCAGCAAGGAACATTGCTGAACGGGACAGGGCGTGCAGGACCAGTCCCTTGCCACCGCTCTGTCAATGTCTCGCGTGGCCGCGCTCTCTCATCAATGTCCCTCTCCCTAGCTCAGAGTCCCGTGCCCGCCGATCCATCTTTAAAATGTCTCTCGACTTTGACAAGGGTGTGCAGGACTCGGACATTTAAAGATGGCGCTGGGGCCAGAGTTCGCGTGGCGAAAAGTTAAGAACGCTGCCCTTACCTTTGGACGCCCCGACCCCCTCATCTTTCAGCATTTCCATGACAACGGATGTCATGTGACAGAGTCATATTTTTACCATGCACGGGGCGCGGTAATGTCTTGGTCCGGCAATACCATAACAGTATCCCACTGAAAATGTATTTCCCTGCATAGACTAGGACAGAGGAAAATCCCTAGGCAGTTAAAGCCATGTGTGCCGGTTTCCTGCCTTTTTATTGAGATGGGGGAGGATAGAGGGGGAGTAAGATATGAACTAGTGAAACTAACTAGAAATGTTGAGTGTTTTATGTCAGAGCAACTAATGTTATACTGATTTATGTTCAAAGATAAGGTTTACTTTTGGTAGCTTTAAAAATGTTTTTTTTTTTTTTAATTCAAGTTTAGTTTTGCCCTCATACAGTTTGTATATTTTCTGCATTGTTCCATTACTCTGTATTCCGACATTGAAGATATTGCTGGTATTCCAGCAGTGCACATCTCCCTGACCCGGAGTCCGGGGTCATGTCGGATCCTCGCCACAATCACGTTTATTCCGTATTTTCAATAGTCGGGAAACATGCACTAAAATGCATGTAATAAATCTCCTTTTCAACTACATAAGAGCACAATTGAGAAAAAAAAAGGAACAATATTTTGTCTAATGAAAGAAGAAAAAGGTCTTAAACTTGGACACTACCAAAAAGTAATGTCAAGGCAACAAAATACCAGGATGGATTTTGAATGGCCTTTCTGTAAATGCATGGTTTAGTAACCGAAGTGTACAAGTCTTCCATTTCCAAGTCTTCGCAACCTTACTGACCACTTTTATAACTGGAAGAAAAAAAATCACGTTAAATTAAATTAAAAAAAAAAAAATCGGTCAACAAATCTACATTTTCTCAGCACCAATAAATCCACAGTACTACAACTTCAAAATAAAAACGTGGTTTTCAAAGTGGAAACTATATTTTGAATGTAGAAATAGACATGCTTTTCAGTACATTTATTTCAGGACCACAAATCCCACAATCCCTTGCGCAACCCCCAGAAAGGGGAGAGAACATGACATGCATCTGCCAGTCAGCACAGAGGCTGCCCTGGGATGTACAAGTTCAGGGGTCGGCATCCTGCGGCTTCCCGCACCTGCACGCGGCTCTCTCAGGTTGCCGCTCGCCAGCTGCTGCCTATCTCTGTGTGCTGCAGGGGGGCCCGGCCGGCGCTGCCTATTTGCCGCCCCGGCATCTCCCCAGCCGCTGGGCTGCCTCCTGCACTGTCCCACGCCGGCTCTCTCTGATGCCGCCGCACACCGGAAGTGCGCGCCCCAACTTCTGGCGCGCGATGACGTCACAGAGCGGCCCAGCATGGGACAATGAGGAGGCATGCCAGCAGCTGGGGAGATGCCGGGGCGGCAACAAGAGCCCAACCAGCACACAGTGAGAGAGGCAGCACACACCGGCGATAGAGAGATAGAGATAGAGAGATGGATACAGTATCTATCTCTCTCTATTTTGTACAAACTGTTTTGAACAGACAAAACAATGGGGGGAAAAAACGAAATAAAAAGGGACTTATTGGGAGATGCAAGTTTGTTGTATGTTAATGCTTATACAGTATATACCTATTAGTGTGTATACAGTACGTGTATGTGTTTGAGAGTTTAATATTCATGCATGTGTTTGGACAAAGACATTTTTTATAAAATGGCTCTTCTTCCATGAAAGGTTGCAGACCCCTGTACTAGTTCATATAGGGAGGAAGGAGCTGTTTCCCCTGCCCTCCTCTCTCCCCCTCTGTCCAGTGCAAGTTTTACATTGTCTCCTGTAATCATTAAAAAAAAAAAAAAAAATGAAGATTTGAGATATACAGCTAAACCCCGTTATAACGCGCCTCGTTATACCGCGATTCGGTTATAACGCGGTTTTCCCGTGGCTCCCGTTTTTAAAAAAAAAAAATTTTTTTTTCATTTTTTTTTTGCACACTGCACACACTGCACCACACTGCACACACTCACTGCACACACACTGCTCATTGCTCACACTGCCACACTGCACACTGCATACACATGCATTGCTACACTGACACCACTGCACACACACTGCACAATG
This sequence comes from Ascaphus truei, assembly GCA_036426205.1. Taxonomy (NCBI): domain Eukaryota; kingdom Metazoa; phylum Chordata; class Amphibia; order Anura; family Ascaphidae; genus Ascaphus; species Ascaphus truei. The sequence continues at coordinate 282,644,917 of CM071567.1, forward strand.
CACACACCACTGCTCATTGCTCACACTGCACACACTGACACACTGCACACTGCACACACACTGATCATTGGACACCACTGCACACACACTGCAACTGCACACACACTGATCATGGACACACTGCCACAACATGCACACTGCAACCACACACTGCTCATTGCTACACACTGCCACACACTGACACACTGCACACACACTGCTCATTGGACACACTGCACACACACTGCACACTGCACACCACACTGCCATTGCTCACACTGCACACACTGACACTGCACACACTGACACACTGCACACACACTGCTATTGCTCACACTGCACACACTGACACATGCACACACACGTACACTGCACACACACTCCTATGCACACCACACTGACACACTGCCACACTGCTCATTGACACCCATGCACACACCCACTGCACACTGACACACACAGCTCATGGACACACTGCACACACATGCACACTGGCACACACACTGCTCATTGCTCACACTGCACAACACTGACCACACTGCACACACACTGCTCATGGACACACTGCACACACACACTGACACACTGCACACACACTGCTCATTGCTCACACTGCACACACTGACACACTGCACACGCACACAACTCACTCGCTCACACTGACACACTGACACATGCACACACTGCACCACTGCACCACCACATGCTCATTGCTCACACTGCACCACACTGACACACTGCAACACCACACTGTACACTGCACACACACCTCCTCATTGCTCACACTGCACACACACTCACACACCACTTCAGACACTCACAGACACCACACACACTTACGCACACGCACACACACTCCACACACACTCCACACGCACACTCCCACGCACACTCACACCACTTAACACACTTAGACACTCACAGACACTCACAGACACTCACAGACACTCACAGACACTCACAGACACTTACACACACTTACACACACTTACATACACTTACATACACTTAGACACTCACACACACTTACACACACTTACACACACACTCAGACATACACCACAACACCACCAAACACACACCCAATACACACACACACTTTCTCTCACATATAACTACACACACACACACTCTCTCACTCTACACAGACGGGGGTGGGGTCGGAGCAGAGAGGAAAGGCGCGACAGCACCACCACCGCTCCCCCCCCCTCCGCGCAGGCGCGGGGAGCGCCAGGGACAGCGGTGGGGAGAAGAACCCCCGCTACCACCACGTGCAGGCAGGGATCTGAGGTAAGCGGCGACCTGAGGGACATCCCCGCTCCCATCTCCTGCCTGCGGCCTGTCCCGCGTGGAAAGGGGGAAGCGGGGAAGGAGGGACATCCCCGTCCCATTCCATGCCCCGCGGCCTGTCAAACGGGTGACAGGGGGAAGCGGGGACAGGAGGGAATCCCCGCCCCATCTCCTGCCGCGGCCTGTCCACACGGTGACAGGGGGAAGCGGGACAGGAGGGACAAATCCCCGCTCCATCTCCTGCCCCGCGGCCTGTCCCGCGTGAAGGGGAGAAGCGGGGACAGAGGGACATCCCCGCTCCCACTCTCCTGCCGCGGCCTGTCCGCGGTGACAGGGGAAGCGGGGGAGCGGAGGGGACATGCCCGCTCCCATCTCACTGTCCCGCGGGATGAATATGCGCTAAAGCGCGGCGCCATTTTTTTTTCTCGCGACCCCGTTAGTAACGCGGTGGTCTCGGGTGGACCCCGAGTACCCGGGTAAACGGGGTGGTTTAGCTGTATATATATATATATATATATATATATTTATTTCCCCGGAGCGGACCTCCTCCAGCAACTTCGCATGGTCAGAAGGCCGCGACCCTGCAGGAGTGCGGCCCCCAAAGTCTTGGTGCCTAGGGGGTCTTAATCTGGCAATGGTGGTACCGGACAAACACTGGTGGCGATTTCAACAATGGAACAAATACACAAATGGAACAAATACACAAATGAAACAACAAAACCCCAGAAAGCTCTTTTTGGGAGCCCGCCCCTCCCCACTTCCCAAGTGAGTAGGTCCTTTCATTCTACTGGATACAGATCCGATGGTGGTCTTTCTCCCTCCTAATAGAGGTAAATGAGAATTTTAATCCTAATAGAGATATATTAGTATTTTATCTGGTATTGTTAGGACTTGCGAACAGGTGTCTGCCTTGTCGTGGCTCGCAAGCTTACAACGCTTTGTCCAAAGGGTTAAACTAAATGACCCTTTTTACTGTGTATTTTTGTCATGTTGGATGTAGCATTGGGCTTCTCTGTTTATTAAATACACAAATGGTTACAATACCTATTCCACTGCAGCGCCTTCATGAGCAATAGTCATTCATATTTTCTACTTTTTCCCCCAGCGTTTCAGCATGTATTGGCTTGCCGGGTTTTTTTACATTGACATAGTACAGCGCTTACGCAAAGCTCTGCGTGCTTAGATGTTTTATTGTCCCGAACGTTTAGGAATTACACTTGGCCCGTGAATCTTGGCAGAATAAGGAGCACCGAATGAGTCATGGGTGGGGAGTAACTTGGGACTCCTAATTATTATCACTGTGCTCGGTTACATAGGAAATGTGAGATCGTTGTATAACAAGCACAAATTAGCGCAATTACGGGCACTGTGTACATCGTTTACTAAAGTTCATTTTGTGGCTTAGTCGATTTTAGTGCTTGCAATGCAAGGTACATCAAAAGTTATTCAACTCTTTGGGACCTATTCTATAAGCTCCAATCCACATGGTGTGCACAGAAGTGAACGGGAGTTTCCACGCAGATCGGCGCTTATGTTGTTATAGAATATGCCGTTTTGAGAGGTAGAAAATGTGAGAGTAGTAAGACGATGTATTCTGATGAAGGGCAAAGGAACTAAAAGGTTTAGAATCAAAATGTTGATATGCTTTCATTGTTGCTTGATGAACCAGAAGTAGTTAAATCACCTTTGCATTAGAACCTGGATTGAGAATGTTGATCGTGTCAAGCCAATTCTGATGGAGTGCATGAAACAAGTTCTATGGGAAATGGGCCTTTAAATTCTTTAACACCATCAAGGCTTAGGGCATGCAATTCATTATCCATCTGGCCCAGATACATACAGGCATACCTCGCTTTAAGTACACTCACTTTAAGTACACTCGCGAGTAAGTACATATCGCCCAATAGGCAAACGGCAGCTCACGCATGCGCCTGTCATCATGTCCTGAACAGCAATACCGTCTCCCTACCTGTACCGAAGCTGTGCGCAAGCGGGGAGACTATAGAGCCTATAACAAATGCGTTATTTACATCAGTTATGCACGTATATAACGAATGCAGTACAGTACATGCATCGATAAGTGGGAAAAGGTAGTGCTTCACTTTAAGTACATTTTTGCTTTACATACATGCTCTGGTCCCATTGCGTACGTTAATGCGGGGTATGCCTGTATTTCTATTGCAGGAAAGTAGGTTAACAAAGTTGATATACTAATAGAAAAAAGGGAGTGGAGAAAAGGACCCGTCTGTGTGATCTGAAAGAGAAGTTCCCAATGATGGGGTAGGCTCTCACTTCACAGGGAACGAATTTTAAAAATCACAAAAAAGAGAGAAATACGGCCAGGAAGATGGGTGTTGGATGTGCAAAAAACAAAAAAAACAAAGAAGAAGCAATTGCATATGGAAAGTCAGAAAGTAATTAATATTTATGCTCCATAGACTAATCGGAACATGTAATGTGTTGCCATGGCCACGTGACCCCGCTGCGTCATTTGACACGGAGCCGAGAAGGGGGTGGAGGGGGGGGGGGGAAATCAGTCAAGGGGGCACAGACTTAAAGGATTGCGCACCCCTATCTTAGCATACAATATGTGTGTCTTTATTTATATAGCGCCATTAGTGTACATAGCGCTTCACAGCAGTAATACACGTGACAATCATATAAATAACAAATACAAATAACAGATAACAGATCATGGGAAGAAGTGTTTCAGTCATAAAAGTAACATTTCAGAAGAGGAGTCCCTGCTCCGAGGAGCTTACAATCTAATTGGTGGGGAGAACGTACAGAGACAGTAGGAGAGCATTCAGGTGAGTGCGTCTGCAGGGGGCCAAGCTTTATGTATCGTGTATTGTATTAGCCACGGTGCTACTCATATGCTTGCATTGCAGCCAGGGATTCTGGGTAATGACAGAAAGAAGTTCCCAAGCATTCCAGGTTACAAGTTTGCCATATCAAAGAGACCGTGGTATAAGTGTTACATTTTGTAGGCGTGAAAATATTAGTGATTTTGAGATCCACGTTATACCAGGTTTTTTTTTCCCTAGACCATTCTGCGACAGTTTTGAAAACTGGTTATTCGTTATTTGGAAATAGGCAGAGAAGCTGCTGAAAAGTGAATAATTTATTGCTTAAAGATGGAACGGCATGGTAAAAATTTGAAGCGGATGTCAAGGATTGGAGGGATCCACGGTTCATGTTTAAGAGCGAAGGGGAATATTGGGAGGAAATAAACAGAATAAAGAATTTTCTTTAATAAAATATCTAGACAAAGAATTAGTGTTGAGGGGAATAAAATATAATATACTGTACTTAGGAAAAAGTTGCACAAACTGAATGCCAGTCTGGTTGAAGACAGTGTGTCTGAAAGAGATCAGAGGTGAAAGGGACGTAGTAAAAAGGGGAAGTTATTGCAGAATATTTGTCTGCCAAAAGTCTTTGTTTTATGACCAGTTCAAGGAATACATTGATAAAAATATGGAGGAGTTTAATGAGAAAGGAGGCAAATTAACGGACTCTGGAGGCATTTAAAGTTGTGTCAGAACATTTTGGTACACCGTTTAAAGAGAAGAATATTGCAGTGAAAGTACACAGAATTTGTTGGATGGGAGAATGAATACTTCAGCATTACTGTAGGCGATACCTTTTTTATTTGGACTAACAATTGATATTATAAGACAAGGTTTGTTTGTTTTTGTTTTTTTTCCGCAAATCTTTTTTATTGAGTTCACTTTCAACATATAGACAATCATTTTTGACATTTATGATCACAATGTGTCCCATGTTTTGACCACACATCATATACTTTTCCCTCTTAATTTGCGTTGGTCCTGGTCCTTATTTTTGGTTAGTAATATCTTGGGACCGACGCGGTCCCGCCTCCCCACCCACGTGGCAGTTTGGTTTATAGCCTTTATCCCCCATGGGATCCTGTTTGGCTTGTGTTTGTATTGCTGTGGTGTCTCCCCTTTCCTGTATGATGTCCAACCCCTTGTTATTTGCCATTTTCCGTGTCTCAGCGGGACCGCGTCCGCCCCCTTCCAAATTCCCAGTGCCTCTTGATTTTTTTTTTCTTCTTTTGATTTCCTCTGTGTGTGGTTCTGGTATTTATCTTGTCGTCCTTGTGTTCTAACCAAGACTGTCAGTATATAATTTTTTTTTTCAACTCATATCCTTATCTTTTTTAAATGTAAACTCAAACTCACGTAGTCGTGTTGGAATATCCCCTCTATTTCCTTAATCCTCCCTCCTTCCCCTATCTAGGTCTTTTATCCTGTACCGTCCTTTGTCCTCATATCTGTCAAGGAACCAGTCCCATCTTTGATGAAAGTCTCCCAGTGTTCTGTTTCTGTCTATACGAGTCTCCAGTCCATCTAACCTCATTAGTTTGTGTAGTGTGTCGTGTAGGTTTTCCATTGATGGCTGTTGTGGCTGTATCCAATTTAGTATAATGATCTGTCTTGCGGCTAGAAGTATAACTTTGGTGGGTCTAGTCACTGATCTGCTGATTTGTCTGCCCTCTGTCCAGTTCTCTATGTTCGCGAAAACCATAGGGATTGGATCTTTCACCCACGTAATCTTTAATTTTTGTTTTTATATATTCTAACACTTGGTCCCAGTATCTGGATATATTACTTTTGTTATGATGCACAATTTTACTTACAACTCATAGGCACGGCTATGGGCACATCTTTTGCACCATCGTTTGCTAACTTATTCATGGGATTATGGGAGTCACTTTTTATCTATGGTGATCACAATTTATTTCGGAAACACATTCTTTTCTATCGACGATACATTGATGATCTTATCTTTATATGGGAAGGTGATGAACAAACTTTGGATTATTTTATCCAAACTCTTAACACAAATGAATATAACATACATTTCACATATGAGCACAGTATTCATCATATCTGTTATTTGGACCTCTTGTTATACATAGATTTGGAAGGGAATATACAGACTGACGTTTATAGAAAGCCCAACTCCAGGAATAAATACCTTATGGCTAGCAGCAACCATGCAGGGCCTCTCAAGAAAGGAATTCCAAAGGGTCAACTACTGCGTTTGAAACGGCTATGCTCCACTGAAGAAAGCTTTGACATACAGGCCCAGAAACTTATTACCAGATTCCAAGAGAGGGGTTATAAGGAAAAGGATCTTATGGATACATTGTCTCTGGTGAAATCCATGGAGAGGGAAGATCTCCTCTCCACGAATTTCTCCAAAAAAGGACAATGGGGTAAAAATGGTACAAAATCATTACCCCTTTTCATCAATTGTCGCAAAACATTGGGACACATTGAAATTAGACCCAGATTTGAAGGATATTGCTGATAAAGGACCCAAATTTGTGTTCCGCAAGGCAAAATCCTTGGCGTCATATGTGTCACCTAGTTTGTTTTCTTCTCAACATACTACGGGCATAATGAACATACCTAAAGGCTTTTTCCAGTGTGGCTATTGTAACATTTGTCGCTTTGCTAAAACCCTTAAAAAGATAGAGTGTTCCAAACCCAAGACACTTAAAACTATAAAGACCTTCATTAACTGCAATACCAGTTATGTAGTCTACATGCTCAGATGCAAATGTAATAAAGTGTACATTGGGCGTACCATCAGGCCCCTAAAATATAGAATCCAGGAGCATGTCCGTTTAATTAAAAAAATGGATACATTACATCCAGTTTCGAGACACTTCTCAGCTTGTCCCATGGGAGGGATTCAGGGTTTCTCCTTCTCAGGCTTGGAGCACATACCAGCAGCAGTAAGAGGGCAAGAAGAACAGGACCTGGAAGAACCTGAAACAAATTCTTGCTTTAGACTGAACCTCCTAAACAAACGGGAAATGTCATGGATTTTTTGTATGGACAGTCTCCATCCATACGGTATTAATGTGGACTGGGAATTGGCCCACTTTCTATAAGCTTATTAGGGATATATATTTTTACTGTGTATGTATCTGACTCCGTTATATTTGAGTTCATATTATGTGTAGGCTTTCTAATCTGCCTGATAAAAAACTTAAGATATATGATATAAGGTCTTTTCCACAATTTGCTGTATATTCTTGCATAATTGTCTATAAATTTGCTCTTCCATTATTTTGGTTTTCTACATGTATGACACAAAGTCTTCTCTAGAACCTGCTGTACATTATTGTAAATTATCTATGGATTTGCTACCTTATTAGTATTTTCTTTTGATTAATGTTTACCAAGATGGCTATTGGATATGAGCGTTTCTTATTAATATTATTTTTGATATGGTCTATGTATTTACTATGATCTATACAAAGGTTATAAATGCTTAAATTGCTTATATGATGATGGAAAAATAATATAGATAATACATATTAAGCTATTGAATACACACATCCTGGCAATTTCTCTTTTTTCTGTTGCAATTAATACATATTTTTCTTTTTAACCCGACATAGGAGTTCATTGTATTTTAGGAATAATAATCTTCTTTATTTCTTTAGTTTTTTTTATGTACATTCCCCCCCCCCCTTTTTTTATTATTATTATCCCTTTTCTTATTATTATATTGTTTTTTCCCCCCACCTTTCCTAGTCCTTTTTAGGCTAGGATATAGTTACATGGGTCTGTACCCTATGGGACTGCATACCATATGTGTGCGTTCATTCAGTTTAGGATGGATTTACAGTATATGCATTTTTGTCTTGGTTAACTGTTTATTTTGTATGTTTTTCCTTTTTCTTAAAAAAAATATGTATTTTTGTGTGTTTGTATCAGTTTGATTGGTTAGACCGGACGGGCTGGTAGTTGTTAATATTTTTTCCCAAACCTTATAACAGTATGCCGTCACTATGTATCCAAGCTAAGCAACTCATTAATTACATACTATGATTGCCTAAATTGAGCATGCTTGAATAAGTAAATGTATACACAGAAGATGGCATTTATGATGGTTTGAGCTTTCTTTAATATATTAGCTATCTGCCCGTAGTGTGTGGGTGCGTGGCGCTTTACCTCCACTAATAGACAAACATTGATCAGCTGTGGAGACAGCGGAGATTGGAGGGAGGAGCTACGTACACACACACGGGGGAGAGGGGCTATAAATAGCAATGTCCGGCTACCACAAGATTACTCTTTGATAAAGTCCCCCTAGGAACGAAACGCGTAAGAGGATTCTCCTCATGTTCTTTTAACCTGGCTTGTATGCCTTAATAAAAGTTTTTTCAATAGCACTGCGCCTCCAGCCTATTCCAATTGCAGTGCTCGTTCTATTACCTCTTTACCAGTATCTGGATATATGTATACATGTATACATGTCCAGAGGCAGTGTTTAAGATCTGCTTTAGGTGTCTTGCATTTGGGGCAAAACGTAGTGTCTTCTGTCTGATTTTATCTGTCTAACAAATGCTATGTAGGCCCTATGTGTTATTTTATATTGCATTTCTCTCCATGTCTCTGATGGTATAATCTTGTGTACCCTTGTGATGCCCTTTATCAGTTGATCCATGTTTTGTATTTCTGGGAAGTCCTTTTGCCATGCTCCGTGTGTGTTAGCGTGTGTGTTTCCCATATCTTGGTCCCTTATGATATTGTATAGTTCTGACAGTTTGCTTTTTTCTTGTTTTTTCAAATTAAAATACTTGTCTATTTTATTGTTTTTCAACACTTATTTTATGATTTGTCAATATTTTGCAAAAGCTGAGTAGTTGTGTGTATGAAAAAGCGTGCATTAGATTTTGGGGGATGTCCCATTTTTGTGTAAACTCTTGGAATGTCATGTATTTCTGTTTTTCTATGTTGATGTTCTAAATATGTGATGCCTTTTCGTTTCCATATTTGGAATGATGGTCGAGTCTTCCCTGGTATGAATTTGGGGTTGTCCTGGATTGGTATGTATCTCGAGATTGTGTAAATTTTTTCCTGACTGTTGTCCACGTTATTATGGTGTCCTTGATTAGTGTGTTGTTTCTTTGGATTATTGGCATGTCACTCCATTTTTTGTGTAATAGTTCTCTCGGGGAAGTCCCTGGAGAGAACTCTTTTTCTAGTTCCGGGGAGTAGTAATGATTGGTGTCCTTTATCCATTCCCCTACATGTCTGATTAGGCTTGCTAAATTATAGTTCCTGATATTTGGTAGATTGATACCTCCCATTGCTTTTGGCAGCTGTAGTTTTTTTAAGGGCTATTCTGCTTCTCTTATTTCCCCACAAGAATTTTGTCACTGCTCTGTTTACTTCGGTTATATCCGCATGCTTTAGGAGCATGGGAAGAGTCTGCAGGGGATATAGTAGTCTGGCAAATGACATCATTTTGATCGCGCTTGCCCTCCCAACCAGTGATAGGGGTAATGTCATCCAATTTTTTAGCTCTCCCACTATTTTTTTTTATAATTGGTTTGAAATCGTCATATAGTCTGGATATTTCTGCCTCCAGCAGTATCTCTAGATACTTAATGGGCTTTTTCGTGACTTTTACTGGAAAGTTATATGGTTCTCTTGTGATAGGGGGTTCTTTAATATACATCATTTCTGTCTTGGATATATTGATTTTAAATCCGGCAAATGACCCGAATATCTCTATTTGTTGCAGTACCTTTTTAATTGATTCGTCGGGGTTGGTTATGAACATTAGTATATCATCTGCAAACATTGATAGTTTCAGCTCCGTTTTATTAATCTTAATCCCCTTAAATTCCTCCATTTGTCTCAGATAGATTGCCAAGGGTTCTATCGCTAGGTTGAAAAGCAGGGGCCACAGCGGGCACCCTTGGCGTGTCCCTGTATGTAGTTGGAATGGGTCTGAGAGATGTCCTGCTGCTATTATTCTGGCCTTTGGTTTGTTATACATTGCTTTGATCATATTACTAACGTTTCCCCTTAGTCCAAATTTTTCTAGCACGAAAAAGACATGGTTCCACATTATATTATCAAATGCCTTTTCGGCGTCAATGGTTACTAGGGCTGTATTCTTTATTTGATGTAGTCGGACCCATTCTATTGCCGTTAGTACCTTTCTGATATTTTTAACCGCGGACCGTCCTTTGACGAATCCCGATTGGTCTGGGTGTATTAAGGACGGGAGAATGTTTGCTAATCTATCTGCCATGATTTTGGTAAATATTTTGGCATCCTGGTTTATCAGGGAAATTGGTCTATATGATTCGGGCCTCAGAGGGTCTTTCCCCTGTTTATGTATTATCATGATATGGGCCATCTCGCTTGTTTGTATGAGCGTAGCTTCATTGAGTGCCTTGTGATATATTTGTTGTAGCGGTTCGATCAGGTCCTCTTTCAGAATTGTATAATATTCTCCTGACAGCCCGTCCGGGCCTGGGGCCTTAAAGTTTTGAAGATTTTGTATTGTGTCTTTTATCTCTTTTTGGGTAATTGGAGAGTTTAGTCTATCTATTTCTTCCTGACTTATTCTAGGTATCTTGATGTTTTTGAAAAAAGTATCCCTGGCTTCGATGTCCACCTCTCCTTTTTTGTATAGTGTGCTATAGTATTCTTTAAACACCTCATTTATTTTTTTTGACTCTGCGGTTATTTCTGTCTTATCATATATTCTTGTTATGGGATTAGCTGACCTGTAGTTTCTCCTTAGATTTCCCATGATAAGACAAGGTTTTCAAGAGTTCTCTCTCTCAGATCAAGCAATTCTGATTTGCAAAGATTATCAGTTAAACACAGATATTATAAAAAAAATTTTTTTTTAAAAATAAACAAACTAACTAGATAGCCATCTAAGGCAGATGATGCAGAGCAGGAATAATCAGACAGACCAATAAATGGATGAAAGAGATAGAATTTCCTAATATCACATCAGGAGAGGCAGTTCAGATAGCACCAATCACTACCAAAGAAGTAAAGCCATGAAAGGATTATCCACTAGGAAGTCTCCAGGAGAAGACCAAATCGCCCCAGCATTCTACAGAAAGTTTGAAACATGTCTGATACCAGATTTACTTAGAATTATAAATGGAATGTTGATAAAAGGATATATGTGGGAAGGTCTTTGTATAGAGAGTATTAATTGTGTTCATACAGAAATTGTTAAGAGAATTGGGAAATTGGCACCCAATAGCCCTATTGAATATTGATTGTAAGATTTTGGCAAAAGTCTTGGTGGAGAGACTTAAGTTAGTGACAACAAAATTGATCCATGAAAGCCAGGACTTGTGGAGTGCCAGGTACGAGAGTAGCAGACGATGTGGCTACAGTAAGGGATGTGTTGGAGCAAAGCAATATAGCCAACATGGCTTTTTACATGATCTTATTGGATCAAGCGAAGGATTTGGATAATACAAGTCTGTTTTTTATTTTTATTTAAAAACGTTGGCAAGGTCGGGAATACCAGGTACTTCTGTTAAATGGCTAAAAGTGATGTACAAAGAAGCAACACGTGCTGTACAGATTAGGGGGGCACAGGGGGGGAGGGGAGGGCATCAGGTGTTATGCAAGGATGCCCTTTAAGTCCAGTACTCCGTTTTTGCAATAGATCCACTTTTGCGTTATATAGATAAATATCAAGATACAGGTGTTTCAATGAGAGTAGGTAGTGAGGAGATTGTCGCGGCAGTCCCGCCACAACCAAGTCCCCACCGGTGTTTTGCCGTAGAGGGACCCTCCGCCGCTTCTACTACAAGGCAAGTTTCAGGGTAGTGCGTTAGTGTTAGCACTGAGGGTAGGGGGTTAACTTAAGGGGTTTTAGGCTAAGGGGTAACGTTAGTATTTGGGGGTTTTAGGGTAAGGGCCAAGGTTTGTAACTTACCTTAATGGCAAAACACCGGCGGAGATTTGGTCAGGGTGAAACAGCCGCGACCAAATGTCCTAGACCGATGAAGTAGCTATAAAGAAGTGCTGGCATCTGCAGACGATATTGTCGTCATGAATTCTGACAAAGTCCACGACTGTACTTTTTGTATAATACAAAAGAGCATGAAAGGGTATGAGGCTCTATGACCAACGTACACAAATCCAAAGCTATGTACTTTAGGTGGGAAAAGCTGATCAAAAGTTCCCATTAAAAAATAAAAATCTTGGAAATACAAGACTAAAAAGATTCTCGGGGTAGTTTTCTTAATAAAGAAAACACCGAATATAAGAATTGGGAATACTGCTAAATGTAAAGGAAAGCTAGAAAAGGGGAACCTTAGATTGCCTGCCTTGTTTCTTCCCTTTTTGCTGTATTGTATCTAGCAGTGATCCGACAGACGGGTACTAAAGTTACAGAACACAGTTTTTATGGAAGACCTCCATTAATAAAACTTATTTACAAACTAATATGAGGTGGCCTTGGGATGCCAAAACATACAGTTTTTGTCTTGTACCTTTTTCAATTTAAATTAAAAATCATGTCTGAATTTCAGGGCGTCCAAATGGCTGTTCTTGCTAAGACCTTAAAACAAGGTCGGGATCGATCGCATTATTCGTGAAACCATATGATGGCAGAGTACCTGCGTATGTAAAAGCAGATTGCGAGATTAAAAAGAAGTGCTGTAGTCTTATGATCGAAGACATTAAAAGATGAGATGTCAAGTAAATATAGGGCTGTCTTGCCAAAAAAGCATTATATGGGTGTCGTTTTGCGAAATGTGGTTCTGGCATATGGAGGTTACTGGACCACTGTATACGCACTTATACTTTTGAGAAATGAGAAACTGGAAGTGAGGAGTTGGGAGTTGGAAAAATGTTGAGACCAGTGTGTCCAAGGGAAATGTGATCAACCGCCACAGAAAACAATAGAACACTTGTTCGTAGAATGCCCTTTCATCCAAGAAGTACAGTATGGAGCAGTATGGAGAATTTGCGCGAGAACATTGGATTTGCAGAAACCAGTTACTTACAAAACATGATAGATGGAATATTTCCGAATGAGGGTAAAAAAAAAAAGCCAAAATTAAAATGTTTACGGTTATTTGTGATGATGGTTAAAATCAATTATGGAGAGCGAGGTGTGTACTAATATGTCAGAGGAGAGAAAGCAGTGCAGAGTTTGTGGAAAACAAAGTGGTACTGTACATGCAATGTTTTGTGCCTTCTGGAAAGAAAAGACTGAATTAAAGAAAATAAAAAATTAAGGAAGAAGGGGAATGAAAAGATTTGTGGAAATAAGTGAAATTTATGTAATGTCCTTTTTTTGTATATTTTTTATTTTTTTGCAACACCTTTGTGATTGCCTGTACATGTGAAATGATTTAAATGTTTATATACGGTTTAAGTTTAATAAAATCAATTAAATACTATGCCAACACATTTATAGAACCCAGTGACATTCCACTGGCTATCAATACATTCTCTGTTCTCGCTCACATCTTCGTCTGTCCCTCTGGCCTTTTCCACTTGTTAAAATAAAGAAAAATCAGAGAAAGCAAAAGGTTGCAAAAAGAAAAATGCAAATCTCTGCCAACCACATTAGTCTGTCCTGCAAACTAAGCAATTGCAGTTCAACTGGGACAGCCCATACACACGGAAGCAAAAAGGGAGGATTAAACAGTGCAAGAGAAGAGTTGTTTACATGGGATGAAACGGATATAACAAATACGCTCCGATCAATTGTTAGAGTGCAGCATGATTAGATCGTTTATAAAGTAAATAATGTTAGAACAAATGTGACCCACGCCACCTTTCCATTACTACTAGATATATTGTGATATACTGTGTGAGCATCATTAGAACCTGCAACATGCCATTTGCCTTAGGCCAGGTCGACCGAGCACGCGCCTGTACTTGAAGCAATCTGTGGCCTGCAGGGTTGCACGATGGGGGGGGGGGGCATGGCAAGGAAGTGCCCCTGTCACGTGAGCGGTTAACCCTCATTGGCTGATCCGGTCGTCACGTGGCAAATTCAGCCAAATTGGTCTCGCCCCGCATCGGCGCTCTCGTGCACAGTCTATGGACATGAGCATTGCCTTCCTGCCTTTTGTTTTCGGTGCGAACGACAATCGCTCTAAAAGTCATTCGCTACATGCTTTGTGTACGGAGGAAAAGGCCATTACATTTTTATTTTTGACATTTCAAATCATCCAGTATTTAATGTTTTGAAACTCTGAACTATGACTAAATAGGCACCACACACACACACACACACACACACACACACACACACACCACACACACAACACACACACACACACACACACACACAGTATATTTCTACCAATGTATTCATTTGATAAAAACTTGAAAGTGCCAGTTTTCTTTCCGCTCGTCCAATAATTACAGTTAGAGTTAATAATGGTTAATTCTCAGCTCCGCTTAGAAGAAAGTCCTGTAATGGTGACATACACATGCAACACAATCTTCAAAGAAAATATTGCTTTACACATTTTTCCAGTGCATAATCAAGATGCCTGTCACCACTGGGTTATTCTTACCTAGAGTATCTGCACAGAGGGACAAAAAGGAAGTTGTAAGGTCTTTGAAGACATTCTAGATCATTGGGTCAACCAAGCGGCAAAACACTCCTGTAACTATATTTTCCCACACTCCAATGAAGTCTGGGGCAGAAGGAAATTCTAATTATTGTCAAAGGATTTTGTTGTTGCTTATGGGACTTTTCCATCTGACACCAACTTTTCTGGGTATGGCCCAGTTTACTAGAAACTTCCATGTGGATAGCGCCGTCTGTTGATTGGTAAAAATTAAAAAAAAAGAGTTGACATTTAACGCTGCGATAAAAGGAGTTATCACGATGCTAAATGTGAACTAAATTTTAAAACACCAGGATCATCAACTAGCCTGCATTGCCTAATTACATATGCAAGAGTGTTACAATTAACAACCGTATCGAAAGAAGAATGCAAATGACAGATTTGCAGCTAATTACATCTTCACGTGCTAAATTCAGATAACAGGCGATATAGGGTCACTACAAAAGAAAATAGCTACCGCAAGCTTTAATCACCTATCACAGGTTGGCATTAGTCCGATCTTACCTATGGATATAATGGTCACTACAGACAGAATAAGACGGGGGTGCTGGGAATAAATATTAAACAGATGTTAAACGTTACCCCGTAGAAACGGAAGTGGCCAGCAGATCATGGTCAACACATGACAAGTTGACCCCTTGGGCTAATACAGACTTAAAATGTGTACATATATGTTTTTTAATTAGGTTTGCTTTCCAATGCAATGTACTGGGAGCCTCAGGCATCAAAGGGATTAAGCAATGTTCTGCGATCCGGTTCAGCTAGAAGACCCATTACATAGCCCTATGATAGTGCTATATCTCCAGCTCTCCACATACACACTAGTACGGATTAACGCAGATTTCTATCATTTTACGCCTATTTGTAAATCGGCAGCATTTAAACGCAGCGTGACGGTTTTGTGCGTGCAAATAAAATATTGGAACCCACATATGTAATTCTTGGTAAATACGGTGGAATGCCACCAAATATTGCTGCAATACCAATATTTACAAACACACAGCCGCTGCAAGCTCCGCACCCAAACCCACCACACCATATAGATTTTGTGCCAAAAAAACAAAAACAAAAAAAAAGTGTTACTGGATTTGTGACCAAATGTATAATAAAAAAAACAAAAATCCTACAGAGAAGGTTTTTTTTTTTTGGTTTATTTTTTTAATACCAACATTTAACCGTTTCAGTGCTGATACCTCCATGGCCACAGACCCTGTAACACCAGTGGTCACATGACTGGTTCCAGGTGTCTGAACGGAACCCCCCTGGAGTTTAGTTCGTGCTCAGAACTCCTGTAAAATAAAATATTTTAGCAAAAGGCCATGAAGTAAAGCAGCCCCCCAGGGTGACACCCTTCATGACGCAAGCTGTACATCGCTAGGGCACTGAAGAGGTTAAGAACGTCAAACATTTTTAAGAAGCAATATTGACGTTCAGTAAAATTGCGGCCTATATGCTTTCTGCAAGGAGACTTGTGGGGTATCTACTATCAAGAACTGCCATGGCACTAGCAACCTCCTCCAGCAAATGTTACTTACCAAGGGGTCATTTGCTTAAAGGATTACATACATTATTTCAAACATCTTGGCATTGTAAGGTAAATATATGTTCTTATATAGTGCTGCCATGTACAGAACACAGAATACTTTCAGGCACGAGTCACTATGCAGCTTACAATCTGGCGTTACCACTACACTGCTCATACACTATAATCAGGGGTCTCACACTCAATCCTTAAGGGCCACCAAGAGGCCAGCTTTCATTGATATCCCTGCTTCAGCACAGGTGGCGCATAAAAAAAAACTGGCCTGTTGGTGGCTCTTGAAGACTGAGATTGAGACCCCTGCACCAGATTAACGTGTAATTAGCCACATACAAAAAAAAATAAAAGCTTACCCCGTCTCTAAAAAAATTAAAAATAAATAATAATAATAATAATAAATGATGCCCTCAGTCAAGCAATACACAATGCTATCAAATTAGACATTTAGCACTCATTTCAAACAGAAAATGACATGAACAGTCATAGGGGGTTATTCAAGGAAGCACATTTGTGCAGATTCAGCTGCAGGAAACTCCCATTCAAGTCAATGGCCGAATCAGCACTATTGCACTTTAGTGAATAATACTCATAGAATCACAGTTCAAATGACTAAAACCCAATTACCTTCAGAGAAAGGCCAAATAACCTACTTCAATATAAACACCAAAATTAAACTATGCCATAGGAAAGAATCTTATGAAACCCACATATATTATTTCGATAACACCACTACAAGAAGTCCTCATTAAGTAAAAAGTAGTACTTCGCATTTATCCCTTTAACACTCCTACGCCCAATTCCTAGGGTTTGCAATCCTAATGTTGAACATGTTTGGGAAAATACAACCCTTATCACTCGTTTGAGGTTTCTGTTACATCTGTTATATTCATTCAGTCTGACATAAGCAGTTTGGAATTTTGTCCCCATTTGCAAAGCAATGCAGCTTCACAATCTCCAGTACTGACATGCTTTAACTTTGGTGTGGTTTGAAAAAGTATATAAATACAATACCCCTACCTTCTACAGCAGGGGTGGTCAAGTCCACAACAGGTCAGGTTTTCAGGATATCCCTGCTTCAGCACAGGTGGCTCAATGTGCTGAAGCAGGGATATCCTGAAAAACTGAGCTGTCGGTGGTCCTTAAGGACTAGACTTGGACATCCCTGTTCTACATCAAATCAAGAAGACGAAAGCTTGCTCTTCAGGGAGAAACTTTAATTAGAAGTGTCAATTGTAAAATGTGCAATGACGAGCCTGATGGGCATGTGTTCAGCCCCTGTGAGAGTATCTCAAATATTCAGGTTAAGTCAAACGTATGCGCACGTGTTTCTCATCGGCTTTTTAACACAGCCTTTTAATATTCCACTCAGCATATCCAAAAGCTGCATTCTCAATGGGAATATAATGTAGAGTAGTTCACAGGTAATGTTGACGGAGAGTTGGTAGAGCAGCTAAATTATATATGAATCAGCAAGGACGTGAAATCTTATGGGGGTTTTTTTGTATTTTATTTTAATAAATCAGTTCTGTAGCATTAGTCTGTTTTTTGTTTTTATTGAACTCTTAATGCCATTTTTAATGAGTTTTAAAAGCATCCTTTGATTTCTATAGCAGGTTTAAACCCCCCTCCCAAGCAGTGTAAGACCTTTGTAACACTTTTCTGTTTGGGATAATTTGTTGCAAATGTTCCCAGCAGTTTGAGCTGCAAACTGTAACAATAGATAATGTTAACTTAGTAATATAAGGATAGATTGTAGCTGCTGAGAGACACTGTCTGAAGCAGCTATTATGTTAGGCACACAATCAGTATATTGACAGATTTATAACAGGACCACCAAAACGATTGGCATCTTAGGTAAGAAAGTAGAATTATACACTGTCGCATGAGATATATATATATATATGCAAATATAGCTGTATGCTCATCTGCATGTCTTAGGCAGGTCTGCAACCCCGCCTTTCCCCATTATCACCCAGCATACAGCACTTCCACTGCAGCAAGGGATTCTGGGAAATGACATGCAAATGAGCACACAGTGTCACTTTTTGCCTCAATAACCATTTCTTATATATATGGAAAGTAGTATTGCTGCTTGAATGAGCTGGGGGAAATGACTGTAGGAAACGTACATTGGGATGGACAAGGACTTCCTTTCTCTGGTCTACTCAATGATCTTGCGGACAGGACTGCTATCCATTCAGTTTTATTCCACCTTTATTTGGATCGAGTACATTTACATTTTCCGCCAGCTGTGGCTCCATTTCTTTCTTTTGTTGTACTCCTGCACATACAAAATGAGATTTATTTCACCCGTTTACCTAGGAAATTTGCCAGTTAAGATTTAAGCCGGGGCGTAACTAGTCACACGAGGCCCTACATGTAGAGCGGGTCCTTACGCAACGATGGGGAGCCCACCTGGGCGCCGACTGCGGAAGTTGGACCCGACTTCTGTTGGGGACCAACTTCCGTGTCAGGCTGAGTCCCCGCTGGCGCTGACCGCGCTTGGCGCAGTTACCTCTTCAAATCTTCATCCTCCCGTACACCCTCACGTGGCACGCCCGCTCTCCCATGCTTGGTGAGACAAGGGAAAAGAGTCTTTCGAGCACAGAGCAGGGTCACATGACCTGCTCTGACCAATGACTGACCGGTGACTGCCGGAAATGGGGCCGGGGGTGACGGCGGCCAGACAGCAGTCACTGCCGGGCCCCGGCTCTCCCAACCTGCAGGCCTCTTCTTCTGTCCCACGCCGGGCCCTCTGACTTCAGCGCACGCCAGGCCTCCAACTCGTGCTGCTGTGCGCCAGAAGCTGGGGCATGCTTACTTCCGGCACGCCGACGCCAGAGAGACCCGTCACGTGCCGACAGAGGAAGAGGCCTGCAGATGGGGAGCGCCGGGGTCCGGCAGCAACTGCTTTGTCCGGCCTCTGGGCCCCACACCACCACTTGTCCCGGCTGTCCTCCCCGTCGGCGGCCCTGAGTAGCGGGGCTATTGTGGGACTCCTACAAGTTATACATGCAATAGGTATTTCAGGGCTGTGCAATTACCAATTAGTGTCATATTTGTATTTGCCTGTTTTTCCCCATTAAATCACAGCATAGAAAAAAAGTCTCTGCTGGGTTTGTTTTTACCCCCCTTTCGATCACACGAACACACACCAGTTGCCTGATGTTTTGGTTAATCAGTAAACGTAACCTTGTGTTCTTACCGACATTCAGATATGGAAACAAGGCTTACCCTATTGGATTAGTTCTAGCATATTGTTTACTACTTTTTCTGTGATGAAAAGAAGTATAGTTGACATTTGAAAACCCGGGTGAAATGTGATGGAATTTGCAGAATAGTTCTTAAGACACTAAAGCCAAATATTTATAAGAGTATCTGAGCAGTCACACACTTATTCTATACAAAAGAACTTGTATGATCGGTGGAAGTTCAGGTGGTGGTAAGATTCCAATCTCCTTGAAAGAAAAAGGAGCATCACGTATACAATAAGCGTGTGAAGCATTTTTGGAAGAGGAGAGACTCGTAATATTGCTAATTTGAGTAAATTAAGTCAGGAGGTGGAAACTTAATTGAGACATATTTAAACCAATGAGCAAAAATAAAATGGAAATAATCTGTTTAATAATGTTCCCCCATTACCTCTCCCTGTTACAACTCGGATTATTTTACTCTGAACTTGCCTCAGTTTTCAAAGTAACTATTCAGATCTTGCAGAAGGGACGCATGAAAATCTAATTTTGCATGTCTTAAATCAATATATGCTGCTCCTCACTTTAAACAAATCTCATGGTTTGTTTACACAAGCGGAATTTGCATTGCATATACTAACTGTGCTTTAGGTACATTTGTCAATCACACATAAAACAAATTATTTTCTGTGGTTACGAACATGACACCGCATTCGGAAATGTAGCCATTTTTCATCTGACCCGTAATCTGGAGCAATCGACACAAAGCCGTCTTGTTCTAAGAGTATCCCAGAGTGCTCTCAGGTTGCCTTTGAGTTCAGCAGTAGACATTTAAAAAAGGTAACATTTTCCCAGGGCAGAAGCCAAACCCTTTTTCTACCTGCTAGAATTTGTCACTTGGGAATCTTTTCAATACTCCTGGGCTGTGCAATACTGGAACTATTGTGTGCAGAGCGACTTTTAGGCCCGATTCCAAGAAAAGGAGGAATTGTACGCCAGATAAAACGGAGGCCCGGCTTATACTGGATCCTAATACATCAATGAGGTAATCCTTCTATATGTCATGCCAAATCTTGGTAAAAACCAAGCTCACCGATATTCGGCCAAGAAAAAAATAAAATAAATGTGTAACGGACAGCACTTATACGTGTACAGTGGTATACCAAAACCTCCACCAATAAAACTACATTATATATGATGAATAACCAGCAAGGATTACAGATGCCCAAAGTGTATATGATAAAATACAAATCGATCAAATGATTAGGGTTGCCAGGTGGCTTCTCCGAAAATACTGGACTCAATGGTGAAAGGTGCGTCAGGTCACTATGTCCAGGGAGGAAAATACTGGACACATACTGTACATGTCCAGTATTACAGTACCTCTCATTTTTTACTGGACAGAGTATCCAAATGCAGCACAGTCCAGTTCAATACCGAACACCTGGCAACCCTACAAATGATACCTGTAATGTGTTGTGAGTGTGAAAATAGGTATGCGAGTAAAGCTTAAGATACAAAATTATGCAATAGAAAAAAACAAAACAAAACAAAACAAAAAAAAAAACACATATGGATATTAATATAAATGAACAGTATAAAAACAGAAAAATAATATAAAAAAGTTCCGTTATCACCGTGACCCAACCATGGGTTAATCAACTCCCATTGTGTAACCCAGCGGTGCGCAAACTAGGGGGGCGGGAGATTTTGCTGGGGTGGGTGGGGGCCACCGTGCTCTTCCCCATGGCATTTAAATGAAATGCCAGGGGAGGAGTGAGGCATCTGTAACTTACTTACCTGCTGCCAGCTGGGTCTTCGGCGACGCGTCACCATTTGACGCCGCGGAGTCATGGCGTGATGTCACGGGAGACCAGTACTTTAACACCAAAACCACGGGATCACTAGCAAAAGCCAGGACAAAGTTGTAGAATAAAATGGGGTTTATTCTGGCACGCCAGCAGACAAACAAAGATGTACAAAACACAATACAATACCAACTGGGGGCCTGGGGAGTAGACTCTAGCCTCGCTAGGTGCAGTGGCCTGCTTCAAGAAGGCTTGTCCTGTCCGCTTCTCGTCCAGGATCTCAGAGTGCTGATCACACACAGCAGCCCCTCAGAGATAACTCTCCCGCTAGTCACTGTAAAGATCAAACTCCTTCACAGAATGTCTCAGTGTGTTAGCCTCTCTGCTCTTAGAAGGCAGATCTCCACACTCTTTCCCAGAGTGTCTCCCTGGAAGTAGACCTCCACACTCCTTCCCAGAGTGTCTCCCTGGAAGTAGACCTCCACACTCCTTCCCAGAGTAGAACTGCTTCTCTGATCAGAAGCATCCCTTTATAAATCCCTCTGTGGCTATAATTTACATGGGAGGGGGCTGCTGGACATTGAGTTTGGGCCACAACAGCCAGAGGGCATGCTAAAACCCATCCCTGATTAAATCAGTCTGTGCAATACAATGTGCTAACTCCCAGACCTGAATATCAGCCTTTCACCTCCCCCCAGGAGTCCCGACACCTAGCTGTCCCTAATCCTATCAATTCTATAGAAATCTTCAACATAGACATTATAGTAAGAATAGAATATCTCATTTGCCTTCTGGTAGAGCTGATACGCAAAGCACAGAAGAATAGTGATCCACTAAACTGTGGGATTGCATTTACAGGTAATAACAAATACAGACTTTGAAATACATTTACACATCCCTGTCCTTCCCCAGATGTTAAATACCTTTTGGCCAAAAGAAGCCTTACAATGGTGGCCAAATTAGATAGATTTAGGGGTAGCTAGCTGGGCTTCATAACAGTTTTGTGATGCCAGCAACCCCTACCGTCACAGTCACATGACCCCCGCCCGCCAGAAATGAAGGTAGGGGGGCGCGAGCACCAGGGGGAGGGGGGGGCGGTGCAGCGCGAATAGTTTGCGCACCCTGGTGTAACCTAAACAGAAAGAAAAAAAAAAGCGCCCCATCTTAGTGTGATATCAGATTGTAAATTTTTTTTATAGTTAGGACTTTTTACAATTAAAAACTCACAATACAGCCATGAATAAAAAGCATGGTATGAGTAAACGCATGCGCCGACAGGTGACACCGGAACACCGCTTTGTCTGCTCCGTCGTGGGATGTTATTCTCCAAAACTCCACTGCTGGTGTCGTCGCTTGTATCGTCCTCCGGCAACCCGCATATGCAGAAAGTGGTTCCCACTCCTTAAGCTCCCATTAGCCAAACAGACAGCCGCAGACTTTCTTCTACCCGATTTTGAAATGCACACCCGCACAGCTACCGTAGTTCACTCACAACACGTGACCCTACGCGTTTCTTCCGTCTGAGCGGATTTCATCAGGGGATGGACTCTATTGGCACTCATTGTATAAATATTTGCAGAGTCCAAATCGACAAAGATTTGGCTAATTACAAACTTTAATAGATGTCCTCTTATTTCTGAAGTTATATACTGTACATTTGTTCCTTTTTGTAACAAGGACGGCTTCTTCAAATGAGAAAGAAGAAACGACTTGCGTGTGTAGAATGTACAAAAGTTCTATATGCAGCAGCAAGGAGTACGACTACACACCTGCCACAGCCTTTTGTCACTTCTAAGGTTGGGGCTATACCAAGAAGGGGAAATCCCACGGCCTTTCTTGGTTTGCTGCAATATTTGGTCACAGTGAAATTAGAGATCTTAACCAACAATTATTAAATCAAAAAACAGGCTAAAATTACATGATTCTTCCATAAAGGATATTGAGCAAGTTGTACATAGACAGCAATGCACATTGTCACTAGAGCATTTTTGAAGTGAAACTTCTTTAGTGGCACCTAGTCCTGATGGGACAAAACTGGAGAGATGGGGGACGAAATGTGAAACGCAAGTGACGTCACATAATGGACGCCGCTCCCCTCACACGTCCCCTGTCACATGCCGCACACACACCCAAACCCCCACGACAGCTGACATATGCGGCCGCTGTTCCCCGCCCGCTGCCATGCCGCGCATGCGCAGTTGTGATGGCGCCGCTGACGGACGCCACACATGCGTAGAAGCGGCGCCGTTCCCCCCACACAGCCATTTTGCCCTCCACTGACGCGGGCGTTCGCAGGCCCCCTGCGCCTGCAGGAAGCGTGGCACACGGCACAAACCCGGGCGCAACCCGCGCGGCACAGGGGGCAGGCTCCTGCTGCTGGAAGAAAGGGTGACCGGGTGGGCCGGGCAGTGGACGGGTAACCTCACCTCTCGCCCGCAGTCACTCAGGCCCGTGCCGGGCGCATGTACCCCGCGCGGGGGGGTACGCAAAATTTGCGGAAGGGGGGGGGAAGGTGGTGCGCAATGTTACACCCCGCCCCTGGCTGCAGCAGGACCCACACACACTGACTAACACACATACACACACACACACACACACACACAGACTGACACGCACACACACGAGGAATTCACACTTAGCTATTTGCACTAATACAGGGGATGTGTGCCGAGCACGCGCATTATAAGTCAAATTTATTTGCGTTTTGTCAATGAAATTGTATTTTGATTTTTAATTAAAACATCACCAGTACAAATACAATTTCTGTGACAAAAGTCAAAGAAGTTTCACTTGCTATGCGCATGCACAGCACACACAGCTTTTTTTTTTTTTATAGCCGTTTCATTATTAAGTGACATTTTCCCGTTTGAAAAACGTACTCCCTTTTAAAAGTTGTCCAATTAGAAATGTTCTTGTTAACACCTTCAATACTACAAAGTTTGCCCTACGGGAATTTTTAAAAAAAAAAACCACATTTTGATCCGCCACGGACCGCCGGCCGGTTCCTTTGGTCCTTGGATTTCCGTGAATCAGTCCCAAAAAGGGAGATCCGTCTTTTACGTGTTATTTATTTATTTTTTAAATCACCGACAAATTGGATTGTTAAAATCCACCCGCGGATTGTATCCAATGGCGGTTTTGGATTCACCCGCACAGACAAACACTCCAACGGATTTTACACCACGGAACAGATTTTGAATGGAAAGGTCGGGAAAATCCCGCTAAATGGATTGGCTGTTTCACCCATTTCTACGCAACAGGTTAATATATTTTTCCAAAAACATTTTTTTTCCCCTTTATATAACTATTTTGTATATTTCAAGGTCTACTGAATGGAGCAGGAACGTAGGGGAAATATAAAACGCATAAATGTGTTACAGTACTTCACATAACTTTTGGTTTACAGATTAGAAGCGTATGGAATAGGAGGGGAAAAAAAAAAAAAAAAAACTCCCCTCCGCAGCCACACTTATAGGAACTGCCTGCGCGAGCATGAGTATACCTCCGCCACGTGAGAGCTGGGACTCTGGGACCCTCTGCGGTGCTGACCACTGGCCAGAAGAATTGGTCCTGCCTCCTGGGAGTCTTCTCCTTGCGCACATACAAAATGTAACGCAACATAAAGCACAGCTGGCTCCCAGAGTTACTAGACTCATGCAACTTCATGGTTAAACTGTAAACGTTATTGATGGCTATGCTCGAATATGGGTCACCTTTATGGCCCCTGTGGTCACTCAATCTGGAGTTTCTGCTGTTAAAGTACAGGGTCAAAATCAAGCCACAAAAATGCTCCCATCGGCCCCTCTGCACATCTCGGCTTTCTGCAGCATGCCAACTCTTTTCTGTGCCGTGCTGCAGTGTCAATTCCCTCTGGACTGATTGTACATGGCCAAGACATGTGGACCTTGATAAAATATATTTGTCCGTCTCTGCTTCAAAGTATAAAAAGGAGCCGGCTCATAGGGGAAAAGGAAAGTGCAGGATAGGGACAACATATGCGTTCAGGAGTGACTACCCACATGTCCATATGCACATAAGGGTGATGCGTGTGCATACTTGTGTTTGAGGGTGATAGCGTGTGCGAGAATGTGTGCATGTATAAATAAGGGTGACAATACCCACCATATACAGAAGCACACACTGGTCCGAGTGCGTAGGCCAATGCGTAATACAGGCCCGAGTCCACCACTGTACACATGCAAAAACACGTGCATATCACCCAACCATAAAAGTGGACAGGTCTTTAGGAGGGGGGGGGGGGGGAATTCCTCTGACCGCACATGGATCTTTGAATGTGGCCTGAAATACACACTCTCATCCTGTTTATTAGAAGCGTAAAAGCTCTTATAGCAAATGTCTAATTAAAATAGAAACCTTAGCAGTGATAGGAAACAGGGCTGTCTGCCTTGTCATGATCTGAACCAGACCATAAGCAAAACTTTAAAGACAAAGAACAGACCAACCTCACTGTCTCTGAACACAGAATTCTGTAGTAAACAAATCATTGTGGTAGACCTGTGCTCTTCTGGGAACCGGTCCATATACAGTTTCAGCCAAAGAATTTAAGCACAAAATCATTCATTGATCCAGTAAAGCAAATTACTGATCATTTTTACAAACGCATTACCATATGGACTATATCTACCATTTTAAAAAGTTTCCATTATAAATACAAAACAAAATATTGGGTAATTAATCAGCAGTTTAATTATAAAAATTCAAAGTATTCTGCAGGTCAATGGGAAAAAAAATATGGTAAGAAATCCATGCAAATCATAAAAATACAGAAGGTACCTATTGTATTGTGATGTGTCCTTTCATGAAGGCATTTACAATGCACGGTAAAAGGTAATGACAGCAATACAGCACAACAGGTGAAATGATTCAAGGGACAAAATAATAAGTCTGGGATTCTCTACACAAGTTACAAAAAGTACAATTCAATAGCAGTCCTTGGATGAAGATCTGCACTGGCAACTAAAATAAATCATAATCAAGTCTAAACGACTTCTTAGGACTAGAATGAAGGCGTTGCAATAAATAGTCAAGTACAATTAAAACATCCATTATTGAAGATTTCTAACTCAGCAGCTTGTAGAACACACACGGACAAAATTAAATAGGCACTGCTGAGAAATAGGTCAAGTGGTTTGACTTTAGCTTGACCTTTCACCCGAAAAACAGCAAGATTTAAAGATCTGTGAAATAGCTAGTACAGATTTAGAATGCTGACCACATGGAATGGGAAGAAAAGAGAGCTACCCGGGTTTGAGCAAGTCTTTGATGTAGAGACAAGTAGTCGCTGAGCAATTGAAAATCTGTCAAAAAGGTAATTGACTCATTTGACCAGCTATGATCTTACCACCTGCCTACTCAACAAGGCTTTTTCCACATTCAGTAAGCATAGTGTAATTGAATGTTATCCCATAATTACCAACTCCGTTCAAGAGAGTGCATGTACTTGCATAGAGGATGGCAATGTCAAACTTAGTCATTTAATCAGAACCATAGTTTGATGGCTGAGTAATGAAAGACTCAAGGCAGGTCTTCAAAAGTAGGTACCATCACATTCCCCCGTCATTCCTTACATTTTACCATACTGCATGCCGTGTGACAACAGTATACTCCACAAGTCACAAATGTGACACATAAAAAAGGTCACTTAGTGTGTAACAAGTTTATTCAAACTCTTAAAAATAAAACTAATTTTCAACCTTGAAAAATGACAATTAGTATCAATATATAAATGCTTTGTGGAATGCTGGTCATCTCTCAATCTTAGAATAACCCTGCACAAGTAACCAAAGAAAAAATGTGTGACATTGTTTTACATCACCAGACCATAACAAACATGCTAGTATACTATATGCCTGTAAGCAGCTGGGGGGGGGGGGGGGGGAGGGGTATACAGAGTAGCTGAACATAAACTTGACCACCCTGTTATTTCACATCTGAAGGACAGACCGGTCATGGTCTCAAACTAATTTTATAGCCGATAGAGCACTGCCTGTGTAAAAGCAAAATGTAGCCTGAAATTAAAAAAAACCTGGACTTCTAGTTGGTCTGATCTTCTATTCAAACAGTTGCAAAAAAATATACGCACGCGCACACACACACACACACACACACACACTATTAGATCGTAATCCAAGTCCTAATAGATGGAGATAACCTGAACAAATGACACAACCATGATACTTTCCACATTTATTTATCCAGAAATTATTCAACATTCAATATTCATGTGTGAAAAAGTATGTGAACCTTTAGGTCCATTCCTCCTTACAGAATTGATTAAACTCTGTGACATTTGAGGCCTTCCTTGCATAGACAGCTTGCATCAGGTCCTGCCACAATATTTTGATGGGGGTTTAGGTCTGGACTATGACTCGGCCATTGTAAAAAGCGAAATTTCTTCTTCTGCAGCCACTCTTTTGTAGATCTGCTTGTATGTTTAGGAACATGGTCTTGCTGCATGACCCACTTTCACTTCAGCTCATGGACAGATGGACAGATATTCTCCTCTAAAATCTTCTGATGCAATGCAGAATTCATGGTTGTGTCAATGATGGCAAGCAGTCCAAGTCCTGAGGCAGCAAAGCAGCTCCAAACCATCACACTCCCAGCACCATGCTTGACGGTTGGGATGAGGTTCTTCTGTTCGAACGCAGTGTTCCAAACATAATATTTCTCGTCGAGGCCAAAAAGTTCTACCTTTGACTCGTCTGTCCAGAGAACATTGTTCCAGAAGTCTTCAGGATCATCTATGTACTCTTTGGCAAACTTCAGACAGGCAGAAAAGTTATTTTAAGAAAGCAGTGGTTTCCTCCTGGCTATCCATCCATGAACACCATTCTTGTTCAATCTTTTGCCAATTGTTGAGTCATGAACACTCACATTAGCCAATAAGAGAGTGGCCTGCAGATCCTTGGATATTACTCTGGGATTCTTTGTGACTTCCTGGATGATTTGCCGGTTTGTTCTTGGAGAGCTTTTGTAGGATGACCGCTCCTGGGTAGAGTGACAGTTCTCTTGAACTTTCTCCATTTGTAGACCATCTGTCTGACAGTGGATTGGTGGAGATCCAAATCCTTAGAAATGGTTTTGTAACCCTTTTTAGACTGATGCGCATCAATAACGGCTTTTCTGAGGTCCTCGGAGATTTATTTTGATCGCGACAGGTGTTTCCATACACCTGTATGGAAAAAAAAAAACAAACTCGCCAAGTTTCTGATCTTTATATAGTGTGGGGCCTCCCAAACGCCTTACAGTACATCTCAGCCCTAATTTCTCGCTATACATCATCCCGACTCCTGCGTTCTGCTCAAGGATGTCTTCTCTACCCCTTTTGTATCTAAAGCCCTCTCCTGCCATAAACCTTTCTCACTGACTGCCCCGCACCTCTGGAATGCCCTTCCCCTCAATATCCACCTTAAAACACACCTGCTTAAGGAAGCATACGAGTAGCTCCATGGCTGATAATTTACCCCTCATACATAAACCTTGGCCCCTTGCAGACGCACTTACCAGAACACCCTCCTACTGTCTCTGTACGTTCTTCCTACCTACCAATTAGATTGTAAGCTCTTCGGAGCAGGGACTCCTTTTCCAACACGTTTCTTTAATGTCTGAAGCACTTCTTCCCATAATGTGTTATTTGTTTTTTTTATATGATTGTCACGTGTATTACTGCTGTGAAGCGCTATGTACATTAATGGAGCTATATATAAAAGGCATACATGCAACTCACACCTAATTATTTAAACACCTCATTATAATTATCCCCTTTAATTCAGCTGATAAAAACAGGGTTTTACTTACAGTACTTTTACACATTCCATGACTCTTAATTACTCATTGTCTAATTCATACATCATTTTGTTTTCAAAAGACATGGAATTGGTCAATATAGAACCCATTGGATATTTAAGAAAAAAGATTGTTTTCCATTGGATATTTAAGAAAAAACCATTTTTGATTCAAGAAGGTGATCAAGGAAAAACTATGGAATTTGCGTAATCATTTGGGTTCACAAACTCTCACCACTATATCCACACTCCACTTCAAGGAGTTGCTTGGTTCAATTATTATTCCTGCATGCACACAAGGATAAGGACTGTATAAAGCCAGGAGATGTGTAGCCAATGTGTTTCCCACTTGGAAATGCAATCCTAAGTATTAATAGTTTTCAAGCCTCCCCTAGGTAGACCTGGCAAAGCGCTTCCATTTTGCATTCTGACTTGCAGATTTTGCAGACTATTTATTTCAATGTGAATTAATAGCCAGTGCCGATCCCATCTATGACACAAGCCAGTGTTAGCGATTACACTGGTAAAGCGGCACTTAATCCCATTTTTGGCTAGCAACATCATAAAGAAGAAAACTATACCCACAATTTAATTTGGGGGAGTGTCAATATAAAAAATAAATAAATAAAATAACCCACAGAAAACAATGCTGCTGCTTTAACCATTTCGTTGCTCTGCATTGCAGGGGTTCAATATTGCCGCGTACATTTGAAACCTGTACATACAGCCATTCCTTCCTGTCAGATTTAGCAGCTACTCCGTTACAGTGTGGCTGTGCGAAACACGCAGTATGACAGGAATCCGCAGGAACAGCCGCTGCAGCCTATTTTAGAAACGTCCTGCTAACATCGTCAGGGCTGAGGCCACGGTGTGAACATTCCCAGGGCTCCCAGGCCTCCAGCTGGCAGCACCGATGAAAGGTTTGGTCGTTTCAATTTATGAACCCTGGTGCATTCTCACGTTGAAGTTCATAGTTTGAAAAGGTGGCACAGTCCATACCAATACATTTGATAAAACCTCCACTAATACCAATTATTGCGGCACATTTGGGCTCTATTCAACACAAACTCCTTCAGAGGTAATGGAAACAGACACAAGTCTCATTTGGTTTTTAGCTGGAACGTTATGCATCACCTTTTCACCTTCTGCGCGGGGGTCATACAGTGGGTTGAACTCAATGACAAGTGACCTTTTTTTTTAACCTAAATAAAGACTGCATATATGCAGGTCCTTTCCCCTGATAACATTACAATCGGCTTGAATGTCCTGTTGAGAGTAGGATGTATTACATTGCCAGGAGACAGAAGTAAAATTAAAAAAAATAGTTACACAAAATGAATGGTTTGATTTAATTTGTCATGCCCTTTTTGTTTTGCTTTCTCCCCCCCCCCCCCCCTTTTTCTTTTGCTTTCTCTCCCCCCCCTCCCCCTCCCACCCCACAGTCAAGACTCATTTCATACAGATATTTCAAATGCTTTGGAATGAGTGAACATGTAGCATTATTTCCAAAGATTCATCATTGGGAACAAAACATTTAATGCTTCTGTAAGGGTGTAAGGAATGCCAATGAACATATTTAAAGCTGCCGCTATATTAAAAAAACAAAAAAAAACAAATGTACCAGTCTTTTTCTTATGTAGTCAAACAT
The DNA here is from genome assembly GCA_036426205.1 of Ascaphus truei. Lineage (NCBI taxonomy): Eukaryota > Metazoa > Chordata > Amphibia > Anura > Ascaphidae > Ascaphus > Ascaphus truei. The sequence goes on from CM071567.1 coordinate 282,675,601, forward strand.
TAACTTGCGGTAATCAGAAACCCAAGAAGCCAGTTCTCCATGGTTGCAAAGCCACGGGTTAGTCCCACAAAGAATATGTAAACCAAAAAAAAAAAAAGGCAATTTTGGGGCAAAGAGTATTTTCATTTTATGCCATTTTGTGTAACGATCAAAGCACTTTGCCAACAATGTGTTCCTATGTGCACTAGTTTACTATTTGGGGAGCATCAACAGGAGAAGTTCCGCAGCACGTACAGAAGTGTGAAGGTGTGTAGCAAAGTCTGTCTCCATGTTGCTCTTTTTTGCATCAAAATAAAATCTGCCATGTCTGAGGTGCATAAGCCTTTCGATCAAACTGAGCTGAATGTAGGACACGTCACCGACATGGATTCTTAATGCGAAGCAACAGAAAGAAGAGGCACTGCAAGCAAAACACTTTCCTACATGGATATCTTCCCAAACAGTTGTTCGCTTGACGACAAGCGAGATCACTTTCAGCGGGGAAAAGCAAGACATTGAAATGTATTCTTTGCCCCAAATAACCATGGACAACAAGCAAATAAAGCATGATGGCCATGTATTCTAAGCGGTGCGATTCCAGACGACACTCCAGCACCGAACGACACCGTAAAGATTATTCTAGTGAATAAGTCGCAGTAAATATGGCCCGTTTGTCCATTTGTTTTAGGATTGGAGCGGTGTGTAGTAATTTTACCGAGGTCCTGAGCACCATGTTGCTTCTTATTTGTAATGACAATAAAATACTACTAATAGTATACTGGCTGAGCAGAACGTCAACACTATTGTAAATGTGTTAGTAGCTCATTGATTTTCCTCTTAACACTGCGGGGTGGGATTTGCCACGGGCTAATGGCAGGATATGCAGTTATACTGTGCATATTGAATGCATTATTCTCTTACAACTACTTTTAACAAAGTTCTAAATGTTGCTATAACATTTCCTTAGCATCAGCACCAAAATCTTTTCCAACCTCCACAAAAAACAGAGAAAAAAGTAAGCAAATGTGACCTATACCACAAGAGACATGAGATAGCAGTTAAAATAATATCCCATCATTTGACCAGGTCTCAGCAGCTGAGAAATGTATGTTAGGAGCTTGCAGTATCAGTTATTACACATGGCAGCTACCCAGCTCAATGACTAAGGCAAAGTAATGCATTGTAAGCTTCCTAGCACTGAAGGGGTCACGTTTCCGGTCATGACCTGTACATGTCACAACTTATGAAGTGATCTGTATGTCATCTCTAATAAGGTGCTTGACAGAATGGATTTCTGGAACCGAGTTGCTGCAAATGATAAAATTCTAAATCGTTATGGTAAAATGTAAGTGTCTCGTACATTTTAGTAACTATAAAAAAAACAGTGGTCACCAAATTAAGCCCCAAACGGTGACACTGTACCGAAGTAGCTAGCTATGTCTGAGTCAAAGTATCAATAACTGTAATAGTACCATACTGTACCTAGATCTACTTCCTCCCCCTTAATACATTTATTATTGACAATTAAATCTAAAAATATCTTTAGTGTGAGTATTGTTATAGCTTTGCTTCTGTCCTCATTTCAACAGCATCTAGAGTCTGAACAGTCACAGACTTGTGAAGTAGCACTTTGCCAAACCTTGTGTCCTGGCTCGAAAACAGTGGTAGACAACAAGATATACATAAAGGGCCGCACATTAGATACATTTATAGATAATAACAAAAAAAACAAGTAAAGAGCACGTTTCCTAAAAACCGAAGGTTAGTGTCTTGCGTTAACAACTTTTTAAGACCTGCGAGTGCCTTGTTTATTCTATTTTTGTATGATCTATTTTTACATGGCACCTAGGAAAGGTATTTGAGTGGAGTGCCGCTGCTCACACACACACACACACACACACACACACACACACACACACTAAGTAGCCGAGTGGGGGAAAGCCAAGATCTGCAGGCTGTTCGTGCAGACAGCAGTTGGGGGCCGCAGGCAAGATACAAGGGTCACCTGTTCCCCACCAATGCTCTTTAAAAAATTTAAAAAACAAAAACAAAAAACACACTAGAGGTTGCCAGTTCCAGTCCTCACGGACCACTAACTGCAGGTTTTAAGGCTCTCGTCATTAGCACAGGTGATCCAATCATTTTCACAACCACCTGTGCTCAAGCAAGGTGTATCCTTAAAACCTGCCCTGTTAGTGGTGTTTGAGGACTGGAGTTGGGAACCTCTGCTCGAAACAGTATTCTATAAAAAGTCAATGCAAACACCTCTACAAGAAAAAGATATATAGATAGAGACAGATATACTTAGAAACACTCGAGGGGGTGGAGTTGCCCGCGTGACCATGGGTTCAGATATGTAAATAGTAAAGAAACAAAAATCTAAATTCTGTGGTGTGCCAAGAGACTTCATATGTGAACTCGTTCGGTTTGCCATATATTTAAAGTGTGAAGCATAGCTTTAGCTTACACAGACAGTACACACGATCTGGGCATGTTCAATAAATTCAACCTATGCATCTGTAACACATTTTAGTCCTCATCTGGCACCAAAACCAGCAATGGAAAACGAACTAGAAATTTAAATAGCTAGTGTCAACGCACCGAAATTAAAATGCTTCACGGATATGTTTTTGCTTAAAAGATGTACTGTATGAACTGGACCAAAACAGCACATCTTTCAACCCTCAATCCACCAATAGGGAATGCTTTGTTGACCTATAACACAACAGATTCTTCTGCTGCCGCTGTAACTACAAGAGTTGCTGTAAAGTTGCTTTAGTTCACAGAAAAGCTGTGGTGAGTAACACTGACCCACATTAATTTATAAATCTAGGCTGTCATTTTAGTTTGCATATTGGACAATATATTAACACATTTTGTTAAAGTTGATTCTGACCATTCATAAGGATTAATGTACCTTTAATTAAAGATGATTTCAATTTGTGAAATCCTTAACCCCCTCCCCACAAAGAAAAAAAAAAATCTAAATAAATAATCCACCACAGATAAAAGTATTGTTAGAATTAGCAATTTTTCCAATTCGCTTTAAAGCTCATTTGCTATCACCATTAGGAAACGACGTCTTTTCTTTAGAATTATGACAAGGAACTAGCACTATAAAGCAGACCCCTCTGCCGACATAGGTGTTAGTGGGGATGTGACCATATATAAAAATGTGTTTAAATCAAAGAAGGAAACATGCCCATGAAACCTTAGGTATTTTTAAAAATTCTACCACCACGACAGCCAAATGGTCTCCTTAAAATACCCGCTAGATACAGTTACTTCTGTTTGGAAGTTTCTAAAAGAGGCAGCCATTTGTAAATGTGCTTTTCTTAGTATCATACTTCGAATACTCTGCTATAATAAGGAGACATGTGATAAACATGCGAGATGTCTAGACAAATCATCATGGATTGTAGAAGCAAACGTCTGTTCCATGACCGAAAGAGACAGAAAACACAAAATAAAATGCCAAAATATGCGCGCACACATACACACAATGCTGCGGGAGGTCCCATTGGCTGCATTCACAGTCGCATGAACGGCAAGGCTGGCTACACCTGTACAGTAGGTTGGGCATCTTGTATGAAATAACAGAAACTTTTTACATCATTATGTCAGCTCACTACCTATGTGAGGATCACCTCATTACCAGAGAGGCCTGCAATTAATTGTCAAAGTAATTGCTCATAAACCCGTGGGAGGTTTTTAAAACTCCTGTAAAGCTACATTTGGGAAAAGTGGAATAGAGTCTTGTGCAGTGGTTTATTCTTATATGGAATACCTCAGAGAGGGGAACAAGAAATAAACAGAAAACACCACAATAGTGTATTACCCTTGAGACAACAATTGCCATAGTGGACAAGATACAAAGAGCATTTATTGGTTAAAACATTGAACCTCGATTGATATAAAACATGGTATGTAAATAAACAGAAAACTATTCTCCTGCTAAATAGAAGATTGTTCTCCTGCTGAATGAAGAAAAGGCTCCCAAGCGCTTGTGCTTAAGGAAGCTACGTTGCTCCGCCATGTGGTAAAACTGAAATCCTACTACTCACCGTCCATGAGTAGGACATGTGCAGTGGTTCGGGTTCTTTGACGGAATTGCGCTCGCCGTGGGGTGCAGAACGTCCGTTGTGCGGGGAGATCTCCTGCAGTCCTCGTGGTCTTGCTGCCAACAGAGTATTTTCCAACGTCTCCTCCTGCTGACGTCACCATCTGGTGTGCACAGCTACGTGTCCCTGGATGGCCAAAACCTTCCTACGCGTTTCGAAACTCCAATTGATGGTTTCTTCTCGCAGGATCCCATCACTTGGGTTTCGAAACGCGTAGGAAGGTTTTTGGCCATCCAGGGACACCGTAGCTGTGCACACCAGACGGTGACGTCAGCAGGAGGAGACGTTTGGAAAATACTCTGTTGGCAGCAAGACCACGAGGACTGCAGGAGATCTCCCCGCACTAACGGACGTTCTGCACCCCACGGCGAGCGGCAATGCCTGGCAAAGACCCCGAACCACTGCACATGTCCTACTCCTGGACGGTGAGTAGGATTTCAGTTTTACCACACGGCAGAGCAACGTAGCTTCCTTAAGCACAAGCGCTTGGGAGCCTTTTTCTTATTCAGCAGGAGAACAATCTTCTTATTTAGCAGGAGAATAGTTTTCTGTTTATTAATACATGTTTTATATCAATTGAGGTTACAATTGTTTTAACCAATAAATGCTCTTTGTATCTTGTCCACTACAACAATTGTTGTCTCAAGGGTAATACACTATTGTGGTGTTTTCTGTTTATTTCTTCTTCCCCTCTCTGAGGTATTCCATATAAGAAGAAACCACTGCACAAGACTCTATTCCACTCTTCATCCTCAGCACCATAGGAGGCTACTCTACACAAGTCTTCTCATCTGGTTGGAAGATACCGGATTAACCTCTCAGGCAGTTTAAGGACTACCTTCATCACAAACTGTATCACAGGTTTTGTTCCACTGTTTATATTTTTGTATAACATTGTTTACACTAGCGCTAATTTGCACTTATTATTTTACTACATTTGGGAAAAGCTATTTAAATAAATTTAAAAAAAAAAACCAGAAAACCAACACCACGCTATTCCCCACTACTAGCCATCTCCTTCATATTCTATATCAGCATGTTCAACTATTTCCATCCAGAACGCCCATGTTGATCAACACATCAGGAAAATAGTCAATTTATAAAACGCTGGTCATCTTTCCGTGAGGGCCAAACCCGGTATCTGCAACCTAACTGCTGAAGGAAGCAGCAGGGAGTTGCTGCAAGTTTCGTGTTACGGAGGGGATCAAAGATGTGTACACTCTTACAAACAACTCACATTTAAAAAAAAACTATACTATTGTAAGTGTTATATTTACACGATATCCCTCATACTCAGAGTAAGGCTGCGATTATAGGGCATGCGCGACATCATGCACTAGGCTGGAAGCTATTGTGAGGTGATCGGGGCGGACACCTCATTTGCTGAACCGCTCACGTGACGCGGCCGTCACACGAAAAATTTAATTTTAATTGTATTTTCAAAATGTGTGCGCGGTCGCTCTGCACGCTCGTGCACTATACGTGGCCTCATTGAGGAACACACACACGTGTTTGTGGTGTGCGCATGCACGCCACCAAAATAATCGCGGCCTAAATATGTAGTAGCAGCAGGTAAAGGGCTTAAACTTGCAGGGAAACGCTGCAAAAATGTGAAGTTAGTAACGTAACAATGCTTGAAATACTGTGGTTTGGCTCAAAAGTAATGGTGAGAAACCTGCAGCAACTGTGAGGGTCAACTGCAGTCTCTCACATTTAAGCCCTGACAGTGATGCTTATTTTCCTATTAAAATGTTCACATTATTGTACTATTCTGGGGTAAAAGGTAATTGTCCTTGATTCAGATTTGTTACCTTCAGCCCAAGAATTCAGTATTCAGATGTGTGTGTACTGGCTCGCTTTGCAAGGACCCCATCTCTATGTAGATATATCTATCCACCTACCCTCACTCCCACCATCCAGGCCAGTGTCTCGGATTGCCTCCTGGCTACATCCTCGGGGACGGCGTTCCGTCTTATACTTAATTTGGTCTAAAATTGAGCTCATATAGCCCCCTAAATCTGCCTTAATAATCGCCCTTTTCCGTCACAGTAACCTGTACCAGCATTTATCCTGTCGCCAAAGCACATTGCCTAGGAGTAATATTTGACGCCTCCCTTTCATTCTCCATTCACATTCACGGCATGGCCAAAATGTATCGCTTCTTCCTCCTTAATATTGCCAAGATTCGCCCTTTCCTCTGTCCTGTTACTGTTAAACTAATGCGTGCCCTTATCCTCTTTCTGGATTATTGTAACATACAGGCCTCCCTAGCTCACAACTTTCTCCCCTGCAATCTATCCAAAATTCGGCTACTAGAATAATTTAACTTTCTTCCAAAACAGTCTCTGCTCATCTCCTCCTTAAATTCCTCTCAAGGCTTCCCATCAAATTTGAGATTACTTACAAAAGTTCTCCTCACCTTTAAGGCTTTTCACACCTCTGCTCCTTCCTACATATCAGCTTTGATCTCTTGTTCTGCTCCTGCTAATCTCTTGCGCTCTCCTCAGAACATCTCCTCTCCACCCCTTTCACCTAAACTGCTCTCCCTCAAACCAGTTTCCCTTACTTCAGCTTAGCTGTGGAACTCCCTCACACTCATATTCCAAGCACCTTCTCTCACCACCTTTACGACAAACCTTAAAAAAAACTCACCTGTTAAATGAAGCAAGCCAATAGGCTGGACTAATGGCCACTGTCCCACACCCAAAGTCACTTCTACCAACCATTGTGGCCAAGCACTGCACTTATTCTCTCACCTGCTGTCTCTGCAATTCTCCCACATTCCACTTAGATCGTAAGCTCTCTGGGGCAGGAATTTCCTTTCCTATTATCTCACCAATTTTATTATAATATCCTGTACTGTATAAGCTACTTGTAAAGCGCAGAGGAGATCTGTGGGCGCAATATAAATAATGATATACATACAAAAAGGGTCAGGACAAGGGAGAAATGAGGCAGAGGTAATAACAGAATTAATTTGTATTTATTTATTTTTAAACACGCTAAATCTCAGGCAGGGCCGCCAAGAGGGCCGCCGGCATGAGGGAGGCCCGGCACGCGCAGGAGCAGCATCGTGAGACAGGTGCAGCGGGGCCGGCGGCAATTGCTGTAGCAAGCCGCCGGGCCCCTCGCAGCACTGCCACCTTCCCTCCCGCAACCACCTGGCCATCACGGAACCCCCCCTCCGCAGCATCGGGCTAAAACCACCGCCGCCCCCCCCCCACCCCCCAATCGGGCCAGCATCAGCCCCACCCCCGCTGCACACTGGTGCGCGCGGAAGCAGCGGCGTGCCTGCAGCAACCAGCCGCTGGGCCCCCCGCAGGAAAAGAAAGAAAGGTATTGGGGGGGGGGGGGGGGTAATTTTTTATATGTATTGGAGATATAGATACAGTATATAGATCACACACACTCCCAGTAAGATCCATCTATCTTACTGGGAATGTGTGTATACATATATACACAATATATGTATGTATTGGGTAGGTGGGGTTTTTATATGCATTTGGGGGGGGGGGGGGTTGTATATATTTGGAGGTGGGAGTTTTTTGCATTGGGGGTGGTAAGTTTTTTTGGTATATATCTTGTGGGGGAGATTGCGGTAGGTGGGGCACTTGCGTGGGGTAATTGACGGAGGGAGAGGACCAGAGGGTGGGAGTGAGAGGAAAGAGAGAGTAAAGTGAGAAAGCAGGGAGAGAAATTACTGCGAGGCGGGATAGTGAGATGGGTGAGACGGAATGGAGGAAATACAGGGAGGGGGGGAAGAAGGGGGCTCGTGAGGTGTGATGGGGAGGTGGGGGGGGAGGCGGACAATAAACCCGCCAGACACGGGGGGGGCCCTGCTCAAAATGTTTGTCCCGGGCCCCACGATTTCTGTTGGCGGCCCTGATCTCAGGTGACAAATTATCAAACATTGAAGAAATGACTGGTCTGTTATTTTGTGTGAGGTTTTACATTAAAAAAAAAAAATACAAGTTCTAAAATGCCTCATTGCTGCTAGTCTCATCTGGTGCTCTGTGGGGCTGCATCTTTAAGAGAAGGATCATTTAAAATGTCAATATGCCTGGGGAAGAAAAAAAAAAAAAAAAAAAAGAAGAAAAATCCAGAACTTGTTTAAATCATCCCTGGAGTCTTCCATGCAGCATACACAAAACTGCCTTATAATACCCCACCTACACAACATCCATTCTCATTAGTTAAGAAAACATACTTTAAGCCAGTAGTGTTTTGTATGGAGATGTAGCAACACATAACATGCCAGTACCTTTCACCACATCAAACAGCTCCTGTTCCCACACATCTCCCACCCCCACACAAATAACTGAGCCACCCAGATAGAGTCTTTATGGGTTTTTGATTTATAACAAATGCTGGCAATTGCTCTTCTTGCAGTGTAATAAAATCATCATTTTTTTTTTTTTAATCTTGAAACTGCGCCATAAACATGTTCTCACCTACCCAGCCCGCAGTCTGGTGGAAGCGCAGGTCAGAAAGGTGCACTCGCATCCTATCCTCCCTTGCCACTATCCCATCCATGCACATTATACATAACTGAAAGTAACCATTGTCTATTGGCGGTTACTGAAAATAACCCTACATCAGAAAAACTTCACAGGAGCAGGAGAACAGTTTTTTTTAACCATCTACAAAAACGTACGTTTATTTACACTACCGCCTGGGGAAAAGCAGCATGGATTAAAGGAACTATGCACCCTGAAATATACGGGAAGCCTCCTCACCTAGTAGTTAAAGCAATGTCCTACATTTGTTTAATAAAATCAGTTCTGTGCTATGAGAACATACTTTTACCATTTATTTTTTTTTAAACTATTTGTTTAAGACATTTTTTTTATTTATTTTAAGACTGCGCTTATAGTGCCGGCGACATCGACACAGCTTTAAAACAAATATATTGAAGCCGTCACGTGCACTTATAGTAGGAGCGGCGCGCATTGGTCGCGATCGCTGGAAGTCACTTCAATTTGATTTTTCCAGCGGCCGTGACGTCAGTGTCGCTGTCACTATAAGCACAGCCTAATGTAGCAAGCATTTTTGTTTCTATAGAAACCATTTACAGTCACACCCCTTCCCCTTATGAGCTCTGCCCTCTCTCTAGCAGTGCACCATTTGTATCTAGTAACTGCCTGGTCACATGATCTTCCACACAGAACTTTGCATTGTGGGTACTGTTTTGCAGCAATAACTGAATTAAATACCCCCGAGCAAAACGATCGATTACAGGAGAACGGATCGATCAGCAATTTAGAGAATCACTTGTCAGTGTGCAGATTGTATTAAGCACATAATGAATGGAATTGTATTTTTTTTTAAAAGGAGGAGATTTTCTGTGTTAGACATTCTCCTTTTCTGTGTTAGAACAGATAGATAGATGCTGAGATTATAGTAGGAGTGCGCGGGCGGCAGAGCAATGTATACTCTTAGGATGGAGGCGATCGGGGAGGCATGGCGGACACGTCACCAGGCTGGTTCTCCCTCATTGGCTGAACCACGCGGCTGTCGCGCGAAAGAACTAAATAAATTGTCTTTTCAAAAATCTGCCTTGCTCTTCATCGCGCCCGCACACAATATGGTCGGCCCGAGAGAGCTGCTGTAATTTGTTCGCGCAGCGTGCAAAAATCACACACACACACACGCCGTCGCGCTCACTATAATCGCGGCCTTAGATGTGGTCATACAATACCCATGTAAAAGCTCAGAATGACTAATATTTTACTTCTGTATAACAACGCGACCAGAACATAGAGGAACAAGAAAGCACAGAGTCAAAATGGTAAGGCCTGAGGCAGATGTCACACAAATGGCTTCTTCCACTTCAAAGACAGTGCCACTCTTCATCGCTTCTTGCTCAGGACTTATGGCATGCGGTGCCACATGACAGCATAAACATAGATATATGGGGGGGGGGGGGACCTCCCAAAGTTAAATCTCCCTGCAGCGCCAGGCGAAGAAAGAAGGTACAGTTGGAGCAAGTTTCCTGGCACAACCCAAACTAACAGCAACATGAAAGCGAGTGTTTGATCCGGCCTTACATTTAGACTATTAAAAGTTTACATGTGCCTAGTAAACAATTTTGATTGCAGTCGCACACTGAGGAAAGCCAGTTACAATACAGTTTATGAATGGATAAATGCCACTTGAACCTTTCAACTGCCATAAAAGGTTGACCTGATTCGAAGCCAGTAGAATAAAAATGTTATTTATTTTTTAAATTAATGATTTTTTTTTTTTTTTTGAAGGAGAGAAAAGGATGGAAATGCGTTCTTTTCCATTGCTTATTTAGTGAACAGTCACTGGTTCCACAACACAGAAGCATATTCGTTAAACTGTGATAGAACAAAATCGCGACACAGAAACTTCTACTAAAAAGACAATAGGATACACTAGTGCATGGGTTCTCAGCCTCAGTGCTGAAGCCCCCCCACACCCCCCCAACAGGTCAGGTTTTCAGGATATCCAAGCTTTAGCACATGTGGCTCAATCAAAGAGTGCACCACCTGTGCTGAAGCTGGGATACCCTGAGCTGTTGGAGGTAGGGGTGCTTGAGGCCTGGAGTTGAGCACCCTTACTCTTTGCACGGTTATTAAAGTGCAGCGTTGATAGGCTCTGCAACAACGCTTCCAATACTGTGCTTTGGCCCCAAAGCAATGGTGAGAAACCTGCATCAACTGAGAGGGTGAAATCCAGCTGCTGACATTGAAATCCTGACGTATGCTTCCCCCCCCCCCCCCTTCCCCTATGGAAACATTCACATTACTATTCTGGGGTTCTTGATTCAAAACGTCTTACCTCCAGCCCAGCATACAGTTACCAGATTCATGTGTACTGGCTCTTTTTGAAAAGGACCATATATTAGGAAAAGGGTCAGGGCAAAATGAGGCAGAGGGAAAAGCAGTAAAAAGACCCTACATCTCGGGTAACAAAATGTTCAAACATTTCCACAGCAGACGTTTAAAAAAAAAAAAAGTCCCTTTTTTTTTTCAATATACTGGTAAAAACTAACTCATACTTTTTACACGGCATCATTGCCGCAGCATCCTTTGCTCCTCCGTGGCACTTAAGAACCACCTTTCTGTAAAAGTCTGGCGTCAATCGCAGTTTCCTGGTGATAATGCCCCAATTGGTGCGATCGCAGTTTAATGAATGACCCCCAAAGCCCCTGGAGATTGTTCCCAGCATTGTCTCACTTCCATTCACAGGAATTACATAGTATAGAAGGTGGGTCTAAAATTAGTTCCTTATAACCCACTTCTGACTTTCCCAGGCACACCCTGTGCATGATGTCAGACATGCTCATTTTCCACAAACACCAGCACTTTCCCGTTTAACCCCCTTTGCAGTCAGAGGGGTCAGCAGGAAGGAGAGAAGACAAATCTAAAAAAAAAAGCCAGAGCCTAGTACATGGTTAAAAAAAATAAACACATTTCATATTCAACTTATTAATGTCCTACATGCCCAGGACATACTTGAAAACGAGAGGTAACCCTCAATGCATTACTTCCTGGTAAAATATTTGATAAATAAATACATACGTTTGATGATCTTTACAAGTTAGATGTAAATTCTATCCGCATACAGTTTACCACATTACTTCACTTGGCAGGTCGCCACACTTCAGTCACTGCTCTAGAGCCATGGAAAAAATACCCGAGGAAGTCACAGCGAAACGCGCAAGATCCTTATTGCACATGAGCAAAGTTTTCAGCTCACTGGACACAGAGGCATTCGATTGTGAGACAGAAGCTACCACGTGATGTTGACATGCAGTGCACCAGACGCCTAAGGCCCCGGACATGTTCCCTGCGTGCTTGCGGAAGCGTGCTGACGCGCGCTCCCGCTCAGCACTGAGCCCCTACAGCCGCAATTAGAGCGGCTTTAGTAGGGGCTCACCTGCGCTTCCGCGCGCTTGCGGAAGCGCAGGTCTTAGGGGAATTTAAAATTCCCCCGTTTGCCGGCGAGACAGGCCGGTCACGTGAGCGGTTCGCCCAATGAGGGCGAACCAGCTCTGTGACGTCACTGGCCCGCCCCCGGCCAGTGACGCGACCGCCCCCGGCCCACCCCCTGACGGTCTGTCCCCGTTCTGCCGAGCCCTAGCCCCCTGCCCCCCTTCGGCCAGTTCCTGCCCTCCCGTCTGGACCATCCCCTGTCCCCCCTTCCTGCCCTATCCCTGCCCCCTTCTGCCCGATTCCTCCCCCCTTCTGCCCGATCCGTCCGCATCCCTGCTTCTCCCCCCTCTCTGCACTCCCGATCCCTGTCCCCCTTCTGCCCGTCGCCTGTCCCCCTTCTCTCGTTTCTGCCCGCCCTGTCCCCTCCCCTTCTGCCCTCCCGTCCCCTGATCCCATCTTCTCCTGTGTGTGTGTGTGTGGTGTGTTGTTGGTGTGTGTCTGTGCATTGTGGTGTGTGGCGTGTGTGTGCGTGTGTGTCGCGTGTGTGTGCGTGTGTGTGTGTTGTGTGCGTGTGTATGTATGCATGGTGTGTTGTATGTGTAAATGCAGGCTGGTGTGTATGCATGCGTGTGTCGTATGTGTGAGTGGTTGTTGTGTGTGTGTGTGTGTGTGTGTGTTGTGTGTGATTGTGCATGTGTGTGGCATCGCTGTTGTGTGTGTATCTGATGTGTGCATGTGTAGTGTGGTGTAGTGCATGTGTATGCTGGGTATGTGTGTGCTATTGAGATTGGGCCTTCTGTTGAATGCATGCTGGTGAGTGTAATGCATGTGTGTGTGTGTGTGTGTCTTTGTGTGTTGTGTGTGTGCACTTTGTGTGTGTGTGTGTCGTGCGTGCGTGCGTGTCGTGTGCGCGTGTGTGTGATTGCGTGCGTGAATATATTATACAAGTTGCAACAATGTGTCAGAAATTATTCCACAACTGGTCTTTTTTTTAACTTTTTAAAATTATAATATAATAACACCACACACCACCACACCCACACACCCCACACACCCAACACACACACACATCACAACACCACGACACCACCACACACACAAACACAACACCACACACCACACCACACACACACACACACACACAACACACACACACCCTCACACACACACACGTTCCCCATGTTACACCACACTGACAGCGACCCCAAGTGACACACACCACACAGTGATCACCCCCTCCCAAGCGCTTGCTGTCTTCCTCTGTAAGGACAGCAAAAAGCTTTCCTATAGAGCTGAGCTGCATCCAGCAGCGCAAGCGCCACACATGGCCAGTCCTAAGAGTGGCGGCTTACATTTGCCAGTTGTACTCTGAATGCGCTTCTTAATGATTCCTAAATTGTGAGCATGAGAGAGCACCCTATCTGTGCGTTCAGCACTTGCACACGAACTCATCATATGACTGGTCACCTGTTCAAGAAGGCATGTGAAGCTACACTTCGCCTACTGACGCAGACTACTCCTCAGCGGAACCTCACGGAACGGTCCTGAATTCCTGGTTGAATCAATTGCTTGAAGGCAGCAGAAAAAGAAGAGCGTCCTTAACGCGTGTGTAATAATCCGCTTCCTTTATTTTTTAATCCCCACCACATTTTTAGTCTTGGCTGTTGGTTAAGCTTTTTGGATTAAATTATGATTTTGATGCACCTGGGTACAGGGTTTGAAGTTGATAAAACATCATAATACATTTTAAAATAAATCTCATTTTAAACCTTTCAGTGGAGGATATTTTATTTTATATGCATGCCAATGTTCAGCTGCTATATTGTTTTGTCATTGTAAGTGTGTAGTCATAAAGCACTGCAAATCCATAAATAAATCAGCAGCGTCAATCACCGGTACAGTTGGTGTGGAACAGTTGTCAAACTGGGTAGAATTGAGACGTAGGACAGGCCAGAAGCCGTGCTGGGCGGTCAGCCCACCTGGGCACGGTCAAAAACATACCGTGCAACATGGGCCGGTCAAAAACACCAAGGCAAGCCGAAGGTAAGAATGGAGGTGGAGGGGGTGGGGTCGGCAGGGGGGCGGGTGACGAAATGGGCACGGCCCAGCAAGGTCTTGCGAGGATAGAGGGATAAGTACACACACACATTACACACACAATGATGTGTTGAGTTCGTTATACACATATCAGTTATTCAGTTTTTCCATCATAGCAGCTAGCTTTGCAGCGCACCCCCACTGGAAAACTGGCACTGTCTATGTAGCTCCAACCAAAGCAATACCAGTCTGAACGGGGTACAGCTCGGGTGTACCAGGCGCATTTTGAAATGGAGCGGAGTGGGAGTGAGGATGCCCGGGAAGGAGCTGTGCAGCTAGCTTAGAAAAAAAAAAAACACACACGCCCTTAAATATCTGAAGTAAGGTTGCCAGCCATTACTGGGGTGGCGCAGTCAGGCTGTGGCATCCTAAGTCGGCAAAGAGGATGTGTAACTTTGACAAGCTGACCCAATACCAAACATGTATAGACAACCATCTCACGACTTCAAAAAAATATAATAATACTATAATAATATTATCCCCCCCACCCCCCCTCAAAATAATTATTACTCCTCTGGAGTCAACCGCAACAGCAGCAGAAATAGTCGCAATGATTCAGCTACGAGAACACCCCCCCGATCACCCTCCAATTCTGTCAAATGTAAAAAATAGGCATGTGTTGCTGCTTCACAATAACTTATTATTTCCGACAGGGCTCCCTTCACACCAACTCGAAGCCAGCCACAGCTTTTTTTTTTCCCCCTTTTACATTTTATTTCGAGCATACAAAACACTTCCCTATTCCCACCACCCTCCTCAAAAAATAAAAAAACATAACGGTCATCTACCTATGCAGAATAATTAGACATCATTATGAAGAACAGATCTTTGATCTTTAAAGCTCGATGCAATTAAATGTATCCACAAATCCACACCCACGCAGTGGGGAGTATCTGGGAGGTTTACCTAGTCCAAATAAACACACACCCTACGTAAGATACCCTGCTAGTTTTCAATACTGTTATATTGTCTTAACAAGGACGGACCACACACTGCATGTAATAAGTCCCAAGTTATAAATTGTGTTTTACATTGTGGCCTGTACAAGTCAATGGAATTTGGTGAAGAATAGTACGAGAACTGAACCTATTCTTTAAATAAAAATCAATGTGATCCTTTTAATTCCATCCTTGAGTAGTCCTCGGGGGGGGGGGGGTGGGAGGAGGAGGAAAAGTCATACTATAAATGAACACCATGCAATCATAAAAAAACATCCCAACCTCGTCTGATACATAAATAATACCAGAAAAAGATAAAACAAATAATTATAGTGTCCATCACACTGTAGTGTATAATATGCATTCTGCCCATTGTACTGTATATATTTGGTCTCCTCCATAGCATCATAATCAACGAGTGGTGGACCCTGGGGATAGAAGTCCGTTACTACAATAGAAAGCCTTAATTTAGTCTAAGATTCTTGTGTTCTTTTTTTTTTTGAAAAGTGACACTACCACCTGAACCATCTGATCAGGTTCCCCTTGTTTGCCTCTTACTGGTCGGTCCTGCGAAGCTGGTTATTTGTAACCCTATCGTGTTTGGAGGGTCCCCGAGACCTCCTTCTCCACCTCCCCCTCTGGCATTCCCTGATCACTCCGGGACGATCACATGACCTAGAGTCAATTTTCATGGGCGGCATTGACAGGAGGGTTCTCACTTTCTATGCACATATTGGTTGGCGATCCACACAGTCAAGCCCCTAGATCAGTGTTGCATACTACAGGCCTCAAACCCTCGCCTCCCTCCCCCCAGAAGGTCGCAGGATATCCCTGCTTCAGTACTGGTGGCTCAAACCTCTTCAGCAACAGGTGGCCTCACACCCTACTTCAGCCATAGGTGGTCAGAGGCTCAGTCTTTAAACTGTGCCGCCTGTAACTGAAGCTGGGATATCCTGGAAACCTGACCTGTTGGGGAGGGGGCACTTAAAACTTGAGTTCACCGCCGCTGATCTAGGGAGTAACTCCAGACCCTTCCATAGAGAAACGAGCACGTGCCATGACGTGCAGGTACACACAAGGGCCACTGGCGTCACCTCCCTCATGACGACACTATGCCCAAAGTCCCAGAACTTTTATTCACAAATACATAATTACATAAGAATAAAAAATAACCCTTCCTGTTTAAAATCCGTCGTACCCTTGGGAGATCCACACACCACCACCACCACACACACACCACCACCACACACCACACACCACCACCACACCACACACACACACACCCACACACACACACACATCACACACACAACCAGCAACACACACCACCCCCCACCATATTAGTAGGAATGGATATAATTTTTTTTCCACTTTCATCCAAATCACACATTTTAATGGTGAAGCCCTTTCGTATTTACCCTTTGAAAATATAGTTTAACAATAAATAAATAAATAAACAAACAAAAAATACACCACACGTGCCCAGTACAATCTTCTAGATCTGGGGTGGGCAACTCCACTCCTCCAGGGCCACCAACAGGTCAGGTTTTCAGGACATCCCTGCTACAGCACAGTGCTGAAGCAAGGATATCCTGAAAACTCGACCTGTTGGTGCCCCTTGAGAACTGGAGTTGCCCCCCCCGATCTAGATGCTGCCGTCCAACGCAGCCCTTTTTAGCACAGCTTAGGAATTGCTACTGCATCTCTTTGTTAGGTGAGTGTCTAGTATAGGAGAATACAGGTTATATATTCAGAGTTACTCTTAAAAATGTGTGCCGTGTAGTAAGGATTTCAGGCTCAGATTAGCAGATTGTAAGGTCAAACAACCAATGGGAGGAGTTGTTTGTCTTGTTGATTTTACTGCAAACTCCATGTTGCAAATAAATAAAAATGCACATGCTTGAGTGCTGTATCACTAATAGTTACTAAAAGTCATACTATGAAGCTGCAAAACAGAACAGTTAGTTACATCATGAGATGGGTGGGGGGTAGATACTGTACTTGAGTTTCTTTGGTAGCATTGCTCATAATAGCACAAAAGGATACAGAGTGATGCTTCCTTTTGAGACCTAATTGAGGAGGGGGGGGGGGGAGAATAGGAAAGAGGGGAGACATCAGCTTTTTGTTATTGAGCCATGCAGTCCTGTGTGAAATCCCAGAATTCCCTGGTGTTTGCATCCCGTGCACTCAAAGAGTTAACGCATCAATATACAACTGTCCACCTCAAGATATTCAAGTGAAAGCAACGGATTCCTGCTTCCCTGCACCACATTCAACCCCGGTGGTTAACCAGAAGACCCAAAATAATACTGCAACATGCTTTCTGACACCACACTGACCGAGTGATGAACAAGGACATGGGAAAGTGATGCAGCTGTAAATAGTCTTAGGACATCAGCAGGCTGTTCCCAAGTATGACAAAAGTAAACAGCAAGTGTGCACGATTCCTCAAAACAGCTTTTACCAGCCCTTTTCTGATTCTCTCCACTCATGACAGATACCAGCACAGTAGGGCCATGTACCAAGCAGTCTATAAACACCATGCATTATGTCATACAAATGGAACGAGAGTCCCTTAGCAGCACGGGTGACTGACCGCAAAAAAAATGCAGATAATCAGTACTGGTTCCTCCTCAAACTACTCATATCGTTCCATGTAGCCAAAATAAATTAATGTTGTATTGGCAGACGTGTCCGCAGCAAAATAAGCCAAAAATCCATGAATTTAACTTTCTTACATCACTTCTGCTTGTTACGCTGTACAGTAGGGCCCCGGTCATATGGCGGATTCCGTTCCAGGCCGCCGCCGGTATGCAGGGCCCTACTGTACTTTTGAAAACAGAGATGCAGAGCTGTAAACCGACTGTTTCACTGACAAATGGCATCTGACAAGGAGTTGCGCACGCACAAAACGGTTTAGTGACAGCCGGATACTCAGCGCGTCAAGCCAAAAATACAGAACAAGCGCCGAACCTAAGGAATATGGGTATACATTTGGAAACGCTGTATGAGCGTAACGCTGTAAAGCGGAGCCCTACTGTATGTGGCTCCAGTGTGAACAATGAGAAGCAATAATATTTATAGCAGCAACACCAGCAGCCATCCAGGGTTTGTCTGTCAACATTCAAACATTAGGCATACAAGATGAACGCCATTTTATCGTTTAACATTTTTGCCCACGAAGGACCATATTTTGTTAGCAGTTCTAAGCCACTTTGAATAGGCAGCCAAGGTGTCTGATGGGACCACTACTGTTTGTGTCCGGTGATTGAGCACGTTGGTGAATATGGCCATGTGTCGTCTTCTACAACTGCACACAAAAAAACAATCCCCACAGTGTGGCAAGTAACAAATTATGCTGAACATGATTGTGTTGCGGTCCTTTGTGGCGATAAAGGAGTTAATAGTGCAAGATGCTTACACAATAATAAAACTAAAAGGATTTTATTAGCGCTCAGAGTTCAAACTCTCAAATCAGCATCTAGGACAGCTTTTTCTACTGGCTTTCAGAAAACTTCACAAAAGCCAGTACTCCTCTTCTGCTGCTGTCTGAACATCACAAGGACTTTGCCTTGGTCTAGTAGTGTTGATCTCAGCTGCAGCGCTGAAAGTTACTTGGCTGCATTTGAACATAAGAGGACTTCCCAACATTGAAGGGTCGTGTCAGGACCTAGCCAACACAAGGTGCTGATCTACAATGTATACATTCTGGCATAGAAAAGGTTAACGGGGAGACAGATTATAGTTCCTTACTAGGTCTCAACTTTTCTATCATTGGAATTTAATAATACGTTGAACGGCAGAAAACAACAAAACTAATGCACAAGGACACAAAAATGCTGGGTGTTACCCGAAGAAACAGGGAAAAGAATGTATGGCTTCGGCAGCAAACTAAAAAGTCATTGACACCATCACAAGGGTGAAGAAATGTAAATGGTACTGGCCAGACATGTCACATGAAGAAATGACCGTACTTGGACAAATGTACTCAACTGGATTCCAAGGGATATCAGAAGACCAAAGACAACAACCAAAAGGAAGGTGGGAGGATGGAATTAGAAAATGTGTTGGTGCAACGTGGAGAGGAGAGGCTTGCAAACGCAGCACCTGGACGATCATTGGGTAGGCCTTCATCCAGCAGTGGATCAGCAAGGTCTGAAGAGGAGATGATATACACACACACACACACAGCTAGAAAAATTAATTCACCTGGGGCAATTAACAGGAGTTAAAAGATCAATTCTTTCAGTTTTTACGTTTATAAAACCAAGGGCACGTGCCTTAGCAGATGAAGGAAGAAAGGAGACTATCCTCATCCAGAGTGCATGGAATAGAAATCCGGCAACTCCAAGTACATAAAAACGAATACTTATTAATTAATCAGCTTACAATGGGTAAGAACGCACCAACGCGTTTCGTCCAACAGGACTTTCTCAGGTGAGAAAGTCCTGTTGGACGAAACGCGTTGGTGTGTTCTACCCCATTGTAAGCTGATAATTAATAAATATTCGTTTTTTCTTGGAGTTGCCGTATTTCTCATTCCATGCACTCTGGAAGCGGATAGCTGTGCTCCTTTCTTCCTTCATCTGCTGATCTACACCTCTGAGGATTGCACGCTGCAGAATCCATCCCACTTGGAACTTCCACAGTCAGGTATAGGGCATAAGCCCTTTTATTATGACTACCTCTCTTGTGTGGGATAGCTTATTGATCATATCCCATGGGTGAATTATGTCTTTAAGGGACTATTGGATGTGGTAGCTGTGTGGGCACCACAAGGTCTCCTTTTTCCCCTGGGATGAACATCTCTGTTAATTATACAGTGGTTCTGAAGTTTGGATTCATTTTGGATGGACTTATGCTACTGATGAGCTTATTTTGTGATGCACCAACTCACCACATATCTATGTACACGTGCCTTAGATCCTGGCCCCAGCAAAACATGCATTTAGGACAAGTGGAGTCTTTTTGGACTTGTGAACTTAAATGATCTTTTTTCAAGCCCTGTGTATATCAAGCCTAGTTAGGGGAGAAAAGCAGTAACAAGTCTAAAGTTGCAATGTTGAGCCAAGTACTGTAGTATTTTATTTTCAAAATTTAGTTTTAAGTTTTTTTGTTATTGTTTGTTTTTTTATAAACACCCACAAAATATATTTATTTTTTTCAATCAAAATGTGTGATAACAGAAAATGTCATAGAAATGTCAAACTATTTTCTTCGGAGGAGTCATTTATTTAAAATAAAGCTATGTCTAAGCTTTGTATATACAGTAGGGCCCCGTTTTACAGCGTTTCCCAATATATACCCATATTCATTAGCAGTGGTCGACAAATCACCAAAAAATCTACTCGCCACACAAAAAAATCTACTCGCCACCTAGTACCAAACGTGTGCTGCTTGGGCCAATAGGAGCTCGCCACGATGTTAAATCCACTCGCCCGGGGCGTGCAAATGTATAGGTTTGTCGAACACTGTTCATTAGGTTCGGCGCTTGTTCTGTTTTTCCGGCAATTTTCAGCATGACGCGCTCAGCAGCCGAGTATCCGACTGTCACTAAGCAACAGTTTTAGTACGTGCGCAACTCCTTGTCAGATGCCATTTGTCAGAGAAAAAAAAAGTCGGTTTACAGCTCTGCATCTCTGTTTTCAAAAAAGGTACAATACAGTACAGTACGGCCCCGGCCTGGAACCCGCCGTATGAGCGGGGCCCTACTGTATCCCATACACAACTACCAAAGGATACCTAGGAGGTAGCATCAGCAACCTCATATTTATCTATCTGATATAAACACTGTGGAAGGTGGAAACTGGTCTGATATGCCTGGGTCGAATGATATGTTAAACACAATATCAATACATTTATAAACACTGATATATAACCTGTTGCTTACATTGGGGCTTGCAATGCATTGCAGGCCGCATTGCTCCTGAATGGGTTAAAAAAAAAAAAAAAAAAAAAAACACCTTTGAATCTGCATATGAATGTACCAGGCATGTTTCCCACTCAGGGCAATAGAATTTATATAAATGTGCAGCAAACTTATTTCTGCTTACAGTACATCTGTGTCGAGTGACACACACACACACACACACACACACACACACACAGTATGATGCAGTGTCTTCATAGACAAATCTTTCACTTTAGGAGCCATTCAGAGACTGCCGATTGAAGTTATACGAAATTACAGCCCTAGATGCAAATTTGAAATACATTCCATTTTAATGTTTGCCATAGCATATATACTCTATTGCCCCATATAACCACCCCCAGAGTCACAAGCGTGAATAAATGACCATGCGTAGGCACTTAAAATGTTGCTTGTTTAAAAGGCGCTTCTCGTTTTAAATTTTATGGTAAACACATCATTTTTGTACCGTCATACACGCTCCTGTGTGAATCTACATAGAACACGGTGTCCAGCCTTCTAAAAGCCAAGAATGTTAATATCTGCATTCAGTTTGCGTACACACAAGAAACAATTCAGTCTTATCCATGGGCAGAAGCTATGGCTGCCACACAGTAGCAATGTCATGGAAAGTTCTGCAGGCTTTTGGAGTCCCAGTTAACAGACGGTGTAATCAATTACACAATAATGCTTCTGTCCGTCAGTCCAAAACACACGTCCTCTTTTCCCAGAGTGCTTTAATTCAACACCTTTTATTACATAATCTCAATGCACTGCTGCACCAACATCAATTTCAAAAGGTGTTAAGATATTGCTTCAATATCTCTCATATCGAGTAAGGTGAGTTTTAGGGAAGCATGGAAAAGGGAGGAATAATGCACAGTCTATTCTCTCCCCCCCCACCCCTTATACAGGAAATGTCTGGGTGCCCTCTCTTTTTCACTGGTCTACAGTTCCTAGACAGGGATGAATAGGGCTCTGTATTCATGTGTGCTGACAGCAATGGGGGTTACCCACAGCAGGTATGCAGTACCCCACAGCATTTTAAATTGCAAGGGAAATAAAGCATTTGAGCATTTTCATAACCAACTGTGGAAGATTAGGTATTCACAGACAAGTGAGAAGGTTTATTCGGCCATCTCATGTTGGCACGGTTATGTGCTCCTAAACTGGAGAGAAAGGGGATTTATTTTGCATCAGGGGAAATCTTGGATGTGGCCAACATGAAAAAAAAGGATGGACACCAGGTATTCAATAGCTGGGTTACCAACACGAAATCTACTAACTGGTGTAAGTCCTCAATTCTGAGATCATTTATAGCTCTGAAAAATAAAGATCATGGGATGACAGTTTCTGCCTCAAAATGATCTGCCCCTGTAACTTTAAGGCAGCACCTCTTCTGCATCAGTATAACAGTGTGTGGTTTAGGGTCCCTAGCACCACAATAACAGAGGCTGTCTGCTGGTCAGTTCAAAACAACTATATCCACTGACCGCACTGCTCTCTGCACCAGATATACAGAACACACACACACAAAGCTGCTACTGAGTCAGATGTAGTACCCTCAATAACTATTTCAGTTGTAACTGCAAACACAGTTGCTCTTCCCAGTGTAATAATGAAAACCAAAGAACAACTATGCTTATATAGCAGCTCTAAAAACGGATTCATTGTGTTGCAGACGGGTGCATGCAGCCACCTCTATGGAGGATTCCTGGCTGTACAGCTGTGGGACCAATATGCAGAATAATATATATTACACACACCTGTCATACATGTACAGTTGTGGTGCTCTAGCGTGCCAGTGGTGTATCTAAAAATGAAGATCTATACACAGACATATATATAACAGTTATGTATACAGTATATACAGAGAACGTTAGAATTGATATATATGTTATTATTTCTGATCATCACTTAGCGCAAACCGCTTACAATTGTGGTGCAACAACAAATATTATTTACCTCGATCCACTTCTGAGCCTCACGGCACGCCGAGTCAGGAGGCGATTCCTGCGGCTGGGAGATCTCTTCTAGATCTAGTGCAGGACTGGCCATGTCCGGAGATCAGCCAGCAGCTCTGCGCCTCTCTGCAGCCACACGGGGGAACACCGGGCACAACCGGGATGGGGTGTCTGGCTCAGGAGAAGGGCTCCTCCAGCTCTGGTGTTGTGCTGTGTGTGCTGTGTTCCCCAGTGACTGAGTCCCCACTCCGTGCAACGTGATCTGAACAACACCAGCTATAAATAATCACACGATTGCAGCTTTTGCCTTCAGCCCATGCAAATCCAGGCGCCGCCACCACCTCCTCCTCCTCCTTCTCCTTCTGGAGCAGAGGCACTAATCACATGTCTCATTATATGCTCAGTGAGAGCCCAGAGCCAGGCACTGCTACTGCCTACAAAAGGGAGGACCAATTAACAGTCACAGCACATGCTACATTCTGTCATTCCTTTAAAAACAACCGAGGGAAAGAGAAATACCAACAAGAACAACTCAAATACTGAGCTTTTTAGGCCTCACGTTCAACTATGACAATGCTGAAAATGGCTGCATAAGAGTTGTCTCAGGTGTCTGCCAGAAAGCTTGTTGTGAGAATAATTTAAAGGGACTAGGCACCTGTTTGTCAATCAACAAGTGTTTATGACGAACTAGTTCCAATTCAGTTGCAAATGCTAAAAAGGTAAAAAGTCCTCAGAGTACTCTGGGCAGGACCTGTTTGAATATATCACATCCCTATCAAATACAGCCAAATAAACAGGACTGGCAAATCCAATTGCTGATTGCTCTGGAGCCTGGTAGGGTGACTAGGTTTGGAGAAGGCAACTGGTTTTGAATGTGAACTGGATCAGACCGTCTGTACTTGGCTAAACTCTGAGATTGAAAGACCTGAAATGGAATCTTTCTTAATATATACGATTGCTATTAGGGGTTAAAAAGTATTTGAGTACTGCTACTTTCACATTTTCATCCCCAGAGTACCACTGCTTTTTGTTAGTCTCAAACTACTGAAGTTTTATTTATTTATTTATTTATAAAATATTTTACCAGGAAGTTTGTGACAGTTTAGGATGATAACCTTATTGCTGTGAACGTGTCCTGTGAAGCAATGCAAAGCACACCACAAAAACATAATATTGGCCAACATGAGGAATCTTATATACAAGATATTTCAGAGCCAAGGGAAAAATAGCTCTTCATCTACTGATCTGTAGTAAGGTGACAAAACTTATAAGGGAAAAGGTAGAAAAATAAACATTTTCAGCTCATTTAATGGTGACTGCTAAATATATGGGGTGAGGGGAGCTTCATTATGCTTTAGTGACAGGTTGATTAGCAAGGTTTGCTTTATATTTTCTTTGCCTTCAAATTTTCTGCAGGTAAAGCTGCATTGATCATTACAGAACAAGGTTTAAAAACTCACTAGTGATGTGTGATTTGTTATTTTGGGTTACAAAAAAGCTCATTTGACTGCATTTTTTTTTTTTTTTCAAATAAAATCAAAAGGCAGAAAAAGTTAACTTTGTGATGTATTTTCCTGCAGATAAGTGCTTATCTTTTCCTGAGCTTTGCCACCTTAACACATCTTAAAACAGCAGCCAGCAGCGCATTCTGGACAAAGGACTTTTTTGCAAGCATGAAACATTTAGTTTGCATGTCGGTGTGTTCATGGTCCATGCATGGCATCCAGGCCCATGCGAAACCTGACGTATTTCCTCAGAGTAATGACTTGTGAGGCTGAGTCCCCGCTGGCGCTGAGCGCGCTCATGCTTAGAGCATGAGTGCCGGGTGTCCTGCAACATGCGCGGGTGGGAGGAGGGGGGGGCGCAATTGAGGGCTATCTGAGCAATTGAGGAGATCCGAGCGTGTGTGCCCACGCATCGCGTGAGCCGTAACTTGCATATATATCTATATATGCAAGTAACCGCGCCAAGCGCCGCCCGCTCCGCGAGCTCAGCGCCAGCGGGGACTCAGCCTAATATGGCATTTAGGGGGTTATTCTATATATTACAAAGCAGCCGATCGGCCGCAAATCCTCATTGACTTCAATAGAAATTTTCAGCCAGAAACGGTCACATACAATAAAGAATAAGGCCCTTAGTGGTGAATTCTATATAGTCTGAGGCTATACAGAAAAAGTACTTTATATCAAATTGAGAAAATGCAAAATACATTAAATATTTGCATTTTGCAGGATTCTTTCCCCAATTAATGCATAGTTAATTTCAATCTAGTCCCTTTTCTTGTCTCAAATTTTAAATGAATTATAGTCTTCGCTAGATTACCTATAATTGTGGATGATATTGTTTAGTTTTTAAAGTTTTTATGCTGGAAGAAGCTATTATTTATTTATTTTTCTCTTGTGTACTTTGCATCATTTTTCTATATTGTTTTTTTTCTATATTTGTTTATATGTGTACATCTATATTCTTTGTATTTTATTTAGTTTAGAATGAGTCTTGTTTCACACATTGGGGCCGATTTTAGAGTTCGCTCACAGCATTGGAGTCATCGCGCAAACGCATTGGTGTGGCTGCAAATAGCCAGTTTGTGACTCGTAAAAACAAGACCCTAATTTACAGTTGGCCAAAAATAGGCTGAAAAGACAGTTTACATGGGGTTAATTAATATAACGACTCGACAGGTGAAACAGAGGTGTGTCTATTCCTAACTTATATAAATGAGCCCAACATGGGCAGGCACATGTTGAATGGGCACCTGTATTGTGTCAGCGTGCAATTTAGAGTTGGACTAAGGCATTTTCTGGAGCCAAGGCTATAATCGCTTCTCTGTTGACGTGCAGACGCTACCTGACAATGGAAAAAAAGGTGATAGTGCGCAGCTAATAACTAGTGAACAACAAATATCAAGTGAACAGTGCACCGTGATTAAACAAACAATATTGTGGACCTTAGATGTGGGTCTTGCACTAAACGTGGGTCTGCAGCCTTTCTTGGGGGTGGCTCGACACCCCAGACACTAGACAAAAAACAAAAGAACAAGGCGCACAACGCACATAGTGTATTAAAGTGATAAAATGTGACTTTTATGGTTAAAAATAAATAGTTCTGCGTACTCAAGTAGGGAATAAACAAGCAGTTTGGTATATGGTTTACCACACCAGGAGATAACGCTGTGCGACACCCCTCGATGATCTCAGCATTCACTGGTCAGCACGTCTCATCAGTCTTCCAGCGTCCTCTGTTGGGGGATGGTAGGTGGATGAGTCCCTTGTAGAGAAGCCCCACAGCATACACTCACAGGTAAGTAAAGACGCCGTAGGATTCAGCATCCATGAACACTGCAAGCATTTGCCGCCACTCCTCGTGGGCGCCTCTGGCGATGACTCATCTGGTCGCACCTCCGCTTCCCTCATGCTTTCTCATGGAACGCACAGCGTGCTTTCAATCCAAAGTTGTAAGGCAGCGGGGAGAGATAATTCGCCAGGCAAAAATAAACAGTGTCCAAACAATGTCCAGAATCACAAAGGATGGGGGGAGAAGAGCTAGACACCTCTTATCCAACGCGTTTCGTACAACTGGGTTACTCTTCAGGAATGTATCATTGGATTGTTGGATTGACACGCACGCTGTGCGTTCCATGAGAAGCATTGCGGAAGCGGAGGTGCGACCATGACGTCCATCGCCGAGCCCCAACAGGAGTGGCGGCAAATGCTGCAGTGTTCCTGGATGCTGAATCCTACGGCGTCTTTACTTACCTTGGCGTATGCTGTGGGGCTCTCTCTACAAGGACTCATCCACCTACCATCCCCCAACAGAGGACGCTGGAAGAGACTGATAGACGTCTGCTGACCCAGTGAATGCTGAGATCCATCTGAGGGTGTCGCACAGCGTTATCTCCTGTGTGTGGTAAAACCTATATACCAACTGCTTGTTATATTCCCTACTTGATGTCCGCAGAACTATTTATTTTTTAACCATAAAGTCACATTTTATACTTTAATACACTATGTGCGTTGTGCGCCTTGTTCTTTTGTTTTTTGTTTTTTGGCTACCTGACAATACTTGCTTTTCTTGAGAATAGAACAAGACCCCGGATAAGAAGGGAACTCATTTGTAGGGCCGGAGTTTATGTTTTTGGCATGTTTGTTGATGACATGGAAATTTTGGAAAGTTATCCAAGTTAATCTAAAGCCTAAAATACATATTCAACCAGCTATCCCTTCAATTACCACACTAGTTGTAGATCTGCATTTCTGGGCTATAGGGTAATTTCAGGGTACAGTAAGGGTCATTTCAGGGTACAGTAAGGGTTATTTCAGGGTACAGTAAGGGTTATTTCAGGGTACAGTAAGGGTCATTTCAGGGTACAGTAAGGGTTATTTCAGGTTACAGTAAGGGTCATTTCAGGGTACAGTAAGGGTCATTTCAGGGTACTATTATTTATTTATTTTTCTCTTGTGTACTTTGCATCATTTTTCTATATGTGTTTTTTTTCTATATTTGTTTATATGTGACATCTATATTCTTTGTATTTTATTTAGTTTAGAATGAGTCTTGTTTCACAACATTGGGGCCGATTTTAGAGTTCGCTCACAGCATTGAGTCATCGCGCAAACGCATTGTGTGGCTGCAATAGCCAGTTTGTGACTCGTATAAAACAAGACCCTATTACAGTTGGCCAAAAATAGGCTGAAAAGACAGTTTACAGGGGTTAATTAATATAACGACTCGACAGTGAAACGAGGTGTGTCCTATTTCCAACTATATAAATGAGCCCAACATGGGCCAGCGACATGTGAATGGGCACCTGTATTGTGTCAGCGTGCAATTTAGAGTTTAGAGTTGGACTAAGGCATTTTCTGGAGCAAGGCTATAAACGCTCTGTTGACGTGCAGACGCTACCTGACAATGGAAAAAAGGTGATAGTGCGCAGCTAATAACTAGGAAAACAATATCAAGTGAACAGTGAACACCGTGATTAAACAACAATATTGTGGACTTAGATGTGGGTCTTGCACTAAACCGTGGGTTGCAGCCTTTCTTGGGGTGGCTCGACACCCCAGACACTAGACAAAAAACAAAAGAACAAGGCGCACAACGCACATAGGTATTAAAGTATAAAAATGTGACTTTATGGTAAAAAATAAATAGTTCTGCGTACATCAAGTAGGGAATAAACAAGCAGTTGGTATATAGGTTTACCACACCAGGAGATAACGCTGTGCGACACCCCTCAGATGGATCTCAGCATTCACTGGGTCAGCAGACGTCTCATCAGTCTTCTTCCAGCGTCCTCTGTTGGGGGATGGTAGGTGGATGAGTCCCTTGTAGAGAGAGCCCCACAGCATAAAGCTCACAGGTAAGTAAAGACGCCGTAGGATTCAGCATCCATGAACACTGCAGCATTTGCCGCCACTCCTCGTTGGGCGCCGGCGATGACGTCACTGGTCGCACCTCCGCTTCCGCAATGATTCTCATGGAACGCACAGCGTGCGTGTCAATCCAAAGTTGTAAGGCATGCGGGAGAGATAATTCGCCAGGCAAATAAACAGTGTCCAAACAATGTCCAGAATCACAAAGGATGGGGGGGAGAAGAGCATAGACACCTCTTATCCAACGCGTTTCGTAACACTGGGTTACTTCTTCAGGGAATGTATCATTGGATTGTTGGATTGACACGCACGCTGGTGCGTTCCATGAGAAGCATTGCGGAAGCGGAGGAGGTGCGACCAGTGACGTCATCGCCGAGCGCCAACGAGGAGGCGGCAAATGCTGCAGTGTTCCATGGATGCTGAATCCTACGGCGTCTTTACTTACCTGTGAGCTGTAGCTGTTGGGCTCTCTCTACAAGGGACTCATCCACCTACCATCCCCCAACAGAGGACGCTGGAAGAGATGATGAGACGTCTGCTGACCAGTGAATGCTGAGATCCATCTGAGGGTGTCGCACAGCGTTATCTCCTGGTGTGGTAAACCTATATACCACTGCTTGTTTATTCCCTACTTGATGTACGCAGAACTATTTATTTTTTAACCATAAAGTCACATTTTATACTTTAATACACATGTGCGTGTGCGCCGTGTCTTTGTTTTGTTTTTTTTTTTTGGCTACCTGACAATACTTGCTTTTTTGAGAATAGAACAAGACCCCGGATAAGAAGGGAACTCATTTGTGGGCCGGAGTTTATGTTTTTGGCATGTTTGTGATGACATGGAAATTTTGGAAAGTTATCCAAGTTAATCTAAAGCCTAAAATACATATTCAACCAGCTATCCTTCATTACCACACTAGTTGTAGATCTGCATTTCTGGGCTATAGGGTAATTTCAGGGTACAGTAAGGGTCATTTCAGGGTACAGTAAGGGTCATTTCAGGGTACAGTAAGGGTTATTTCAGGTTACAGTAAGGGTAATTTCAAGGTTTGTACAGTAAGGGTCATTTCAGGGTACAGTAAGGGTAATTAAGGGTTACAGTAAGGGTCATTTCAGTGTACAGTAAGGGTCTTTCAGGGTACAGTAAGGTTTTCAGGGTACGTAAGGGTTATTTCAGGGTTACAGTAAGGGTCATTTCAGGGTACAGTAAGGTTATTGGTTCAGTTAAGGGTCATTCAGGGTACAGTAGGGTCATTTCAGGGTACAGTAGGGTCATGGTCAGGAT
>CM071567.1:282705228-282783963 GCA_036426205.1 Ascaphus truei
ACAGTAAGGGTCATTTCAGGGTACAGTAAGGGTCATTTCAGGGTACATTAGCGGCCATTTCCAAACCTGCTGTTTTTCCACATTTTGAAGCAGGTATTAAGGACATTGATCTCTAGACTTAAAAGGCTCATCACAATCCCTCAGGATCAACATGTTATTACTGATGTCAAACAAAACTTTTACTAGTTAGCTCACTTTGCACATGTTCTGGGAGCTGTGGACTGCATTCATATACCACCAGCGCCTCCACAGAGGTATGAAGCTATGTACAGAAACCGGAAACATTTCCATTGCATAAATGTCCAGCTCATTTGCAATACTTCACTTATCATCACCGATCTGATTGCTAAATACCCTGGCTGCACCCTTGACCTGGGATTGTGAAAGAGAGTTCAAACAGTGCATATTCAATGGCACTAATCTAAGACCTCGTTATCATATTTTAAGATGCCAGCGACTCTTTAGCACCTAACTCTAATCCGGCTCCCAATTCCAGAAATGGCATTGGTGCAGCACTACGATGTTACCACCGCCACTATTTTTTGCTATTATGTGGCATCGACATGCTAAATCGGGCCCATACTTTGCACTTTTGAAGTGTGCTCTTTAGAAACATTAAGATTTATCTTTTCATGCATTATTTTTGTTTCTGCACAATGTATTATTAGACACTTTTTTTTTTAATGTAACCCCCCCTGCTTGTCTCTTAGGCAGTTTACATTGTTGTGCAAAGTTTGGCTACTCAACATGGATTACCTTGACTCAGGGTGCTCGCTGCAGGCGGCTGGGCGATGAGGTAGCAAAGATGTATAATAATGGGCGCCAGCAACTTTTGTAGTACAACTGTGATTTATTTCTGTCCCCAGGCACAGGGACCGCACATTCACTTAGTGTCAACGTTGCACTGTATTTTATAATCAGACAGACATGAATACGGTTCTTCCATCAGTGCCCACTCTTAACACCCGAATGGAGGTACATTGACTTAGTTGCTCTACGTAGGCGTGCAACCCGGCCTCCCTTGTTGTTTCGGGATTATAATCGGTATTAATCCGCTTACTCTGGGCCCCTACGCGAATCCTGGTGGGTTCTTCTTACGAGAACCAAAACCTGTGGCCTGTTTGGGAACTACCACTTCTATACAGACTGATGAGGAATATTCGTGCAGATCTGTGGTTAGAGCTGATCCGCCGACACCCAGGAAACTTCTTCTCTGAGGCCCTCTGTGGCATCTTATTCCCTTTTCTTAACTAATCAGGACTCTATTCCAGGGGTGCACGAACTGGGGGGCGGTTACAGAGGTCCTGTGCTCTTCCCCACAACATTTAAATTAGATGCCGGTGGAGCGCGCGAAGCCTCTCAAGTCCCTTACCTTGTCTCCGGCGGCTTTTGGTGACGCGGTCACATGACGTTGAGACGTCAGAAAACGCCAGCAAGGGGGAGAGCAGGCAGGGGGGCGCAGACAAAAAAGTTTGCGCACCCCTACTCTAATATACTCTTTGTGACGTCATGGTCCCATAGCAACACAGGGTGGAGCCTGGCATATACTAACCCAGGGGTGCGCAAACTGGGGGGGAGGCAACATTTTCTGGGGGAAGCATCGCTTACAGAGGCACAACATTTAAATAAAATGCCGGGGGAGCGCACAATGCCACTGTAAGCCTCTCTTAACCTGCTCTCTGGCGGCTTCTTGTGACGCGTCGCCATGACAACATGGAGACAAATGACGCTGCCCCCGGAGAGAAGGTAAGGGGAGGGGGGGCGCGAGCAGGGGGTGCGAGGAGGGGGGAGAGCAGGCCGTGAGGCACAAAGAAAAAAAATTGCGCACCCCTGAGCTAACCTGCAAGGAACCTTTTAGGAGGGGGGATACATTTATTTTTATATTGTGACATTTGTGGTTTAAAAAGACTAGTTATTATTAGATTGTGCTCTAATGAAGCAGTGTACATTGTGAAATGTGTCAGGGTTCATGTGGGCCAAGATAAAGATGGCCGCATTTTAACTTTTTTAGAATACGGAATGCCGAAATCCAGTACGAAAGTGCGAGATCATAAGGAATTAATGACTTACCTT
The DNA here is from genome assembly GCA_036426205.1 of Ascaphus truei. Lineage (NCBI taxonomy): Eukaryota > Metazoa > Chordata > Amphibia > Anura > Ascaphidae > Ascaphus > Ascaphus truei. The sequence continues at coordinate 282,707,302 of CM071567.1, forward strand.
AGAAATTGCTACACAAAATATTATAACATGTATTTACTTATTGTACATTCAAACTCAAATAAGTTGCATGTAACAATATGAAAAAACTATTTGGAGTTCTATTTGTTTCATACCTTTGCGTCTCTTTGTGGTCAGCGCTGCCACTGTACTGTATGTGTTGGTGCACTTTGATGAAGGTACCTGTCGGGTGTGTCCACACCCGGGCGCGCTGTGTCTTGCGACGGGGTTCACGGACCCAACTGTGCTTGGCAGCTCCGGTGCGTTCGTTCTTGCGGGGAAGAGTCTCCACGTGAGGTGTCCACCTCAGCGACAGTCCCACATCCGGCTAGCGAGGGCCGCCATCTTGGATTGCGCACACAGGCGCAAAGGTGTGCATGAGCAGGAGGACTCACGGCGGACATTACAGTTTGCGCATGTGCAGTATGCTTGGCGCACACGGCGGCTGCTATGTAGAGGTTCTGTGGGGACTACAAGCCCCATAATGCTTAGGGACATGGATCACATGGGCACAACTGGCCAATGGGGCTGCTAGGATCACAGGCAGCTAGATATACTTTTGGTGCGCTCAGGGCTTGCAGTCAGTCGTGCTGGGACAGGATAGGGGTAGGAGGTATGTGCAGGGGTCTGTAACTCCTGCACTAGGCCAGAATCACCCCCGTAGGCCCCAGCTAGGCCCAGATTCCCCTCAGCTTGTGGTTGCTGCAGGGACCGGCCCATAGGATAGGGACACGACCCTGTAGATCCAGTATCAGTGAGGGAGACAGCAAGGATGCTGCAGCTGGTCCTTGGTGGTCTGGGACCAGATCACCCGATAGGATTGTCGCTGAGGTGGACACCTCACGTGGAGACTCTTCCCCGCAAGAACGGACGCACAAGCACAGTTGGGTCCGTGAACCCCATCGCAAGACACAGCGCGCCCGGGTGGGGACACACCCGACAGGTACCTTCATCAAAGTGCACCAACATATACAGTACAGTGGCAGCGCTGACCACACATAAAGGGTGGGGGCTTTATCCTTGTGGACACTAGGGTGGTTGAGTGCCCAAGGGCTCCTAAGATATTGTGGGGACTGTGGACAAGAGTGTGGGACATTGGTGGGTCGTTACGGCCGTGTCCGGCTGGCGGGTAGCTGTAACCAGTAGCCAATTCATATATCTAGTAAACTGTTCTTTTATGTTACATCAACTGTGGTTTCTGTGTGATCGTATATGCCTATATGCAGTGTTCGACAAATACGCATAACCACACGCCCGTTGCGAGTGGATTTAGGCCGCTGGCGAGCCGTGCTGCGGCTCTATGAATTCCCCTGCTTGCGCCAATTTTTTTTTTTTTAAATAAATAATCCTCCCTGATTGGGTTGACGTGGGCAAGAGGGCTGGCTGGCAGCTCTGAGTTAGCCCCTTCCCCCGATCTCCTCCCCCCCTGCCCCTGATCTCTTCCCCCTCCTGCCCCTGATCTCCTCCACCCCTACCCCCCGATCCCCGCTTGCTGCCCGGGGCGGGAGGTAGGCTGGGAGTTGTCCCCGCTTGGTGCCCGGGGTGGGAGGTAGGCTGAAGGGGGTCCCCGCTTGCTGACCGGGGCGGGAGGTAGGCTGCTGCGGCGGTGTCCGTGCGGAGGCCCCCGCTGCCATGTGCGACCCCCCCTGCCTTCCAGAGGCCCTCCTGCCATGCAGAGGGCCCGCTGCCGTGCGGAGGCCCCCGCTGCCATGTGCGACCCCCCCTGCCTTGCAGAGGCCCTCCTGCCATGTGGAGGGCCCACTGCCATGCGGACGCCCCACTGCTGCCATGTGCGACCCCCCCTGCCTTGCGGGTGAGTGTGTGTGTGTGTTACAGTGTGAGACAGTGACAGTGGGTGAGTGTGCGTGTGCGTGTGACTGAGTGACTGTGTGTGTGACTGACTGAGTGACTGTGTGTGTGAGTGTGTGTGAGTGAGTGTGTGTCTGTGAGTGTGTGTGTCTGAGTGTGTGTCTGTGAGTGAGTGTGTGTGTCTGTGAGTGAGTGTGTGTCTGTGAGTGTGTGTGTCTGTGTGTCTGTGAATGAGTGTGTGTGTCTGTCAGTGAGTGTGTGTCTCTGAGTGAGTGTGTGTGTCTGTGAGTGAGTGTGTGTATGTGAGTGTGTGTGTATGTGAGTTAGTGTGTCTGTGAGTGAGTCTGTGTGTCTGTGAGTGTGTCACCCTCTCTCCCTCTCCCTGTCACCCTCTCCCTGTGTCAACCTCACCCTCTCCCTGTGTCACCCTCTCCCTTTGTCACCCTCACCCTTTCCCTGTCGCCCTCACCCTCTCCCTGTCAACCTCTCCCTGTCAACCTCTCCGTGTCACCTTCTCCCTGTGTCACCCACACCCTTTCCCTGTCGCCCTCACCCTCTGTGTCGCCCTCTCCCTGTCGCCCTCACCCTGTTGCCCTCACCCATCCCTGTCGCCCTCACCCTTTCCCTGTCACCCTCTCCCTGTCGCCCTCACCCTCTCCCTGTCGCCCTCACTCTCTCCCTGTCGCCCTCACCCTCTCCCTGTCGCCCTCACCCTCTCCCTGTTGCCCTCACCCTCTCCGTCGCCCTCACCCTATTCCCTCACCCTCTCCCTGTCACCCTCACCCTCTCCCTGTCACCCTCACCCTCTCCCTGTCACCCTCACCCTCTCCCTGTCACCCTCACCCTCTCCCTGTCACCCTCACCCTCTCCCTGTCACCCTCACCCTTTCCCTGTCACACTCACCCTCTCTCTGTTGCCCTCTCTCTGTCGCCCTCTCCCTCTCTCTGTCGCTCTCTGTCGCTCTCTCTCTGTCGCACTCTCTCTGTCTTTGTCTCTCATTCTCTCTCTGTGTGTGTTCTCTCTCTCTCTGTCTCTCTCATTCTCTCTCTTTCTCTGTGTCTCTCTGTGTGTGTGTGTGTGTGTGTGTATGTGTGTGTCTCTCTCTCTCTCTGTGTCTCTCTCTGTATCTGTCTCTCTCTCTCTCTCTCTCTCTGTGTGCCGCTCTGTGTGTGTGTGTGTGTCTCTCTCTCTCTCTCTGTCTCTCTCTCACTCTCTCTGTCTGTGTCTCTCTCTCTCTCTCTCTCTCTCTCTCACCCACTCTCTCTCTCTCACACTCTGGATCTCTTATTTACCCTATATATCTTAACTGCACTATACCTACACCGAACTAACCTATACTGCTTTCTTCCAGATCTAACTCTCGAGCTTCACACGGAAGACATCGGAATCCCCCCTAAACCAGAAGACAGGTAAGGAACACCTCCCCTCCTATGTATAACATTGCAGAAATGAGGGTACCTGGACATCAGGTAAGATCCCAGGCGGGATTGCTGCTTTAGATATTGTGACGCGGGGGCGTCCAGGCACTAGTTATGGGGTTCAGGAAACTAGTCATTCACATCTGGCTTTTTTTTCTAAATCCGACATTTACACACACATACACACACACAAGTAACAAGGACTAATTGTAGTTTAATGTAATACAATAAATAAACTAATGTCAAAAACAAATGTTGTTCTTACTAGGAATTTATTCCTTTTTTTTTTTTTTAAACGGGTCTGGGGGCGGGGCTAGGTGGCGATTAGATTTTTTGTTCGTCGAGTAGATTTTTGGGTGATTTGTCGACCACTGCCTATATGTATATGTATATGGGTCCTGTAACGGGCAAATCCAAATAGTAGGATCCGTTACAGGTGGAGGCACTGACGAAGATCGTTCCAGAATACACACCAGGCTCCCTGCAGTGGAGGCTCAGACCTCCTGTGAGCCACAGGTATTGCACCACACGTACATCGTAGACACATATGTCACAGAGGGTGGGGATACATGCGCTACATCTATATATATATGTTTTACTAATTTGTCACAGATTAAGACAAGCCCCATTGCCTAGACCAGGGGTGCGTAAACTTTTTTTATCTGTGCCCCTGCCTGCTCTCGTCCCCCCCTGCTCCCCCTTTACCTTTTTTCCGGCCTTTTCTGACGTCACGACATGTGATGTCGCGTTGCCATGGCAAATGTCATTTGACGCAGGGTTTTCAGAAGCCACCAGAGACATGGTAAGGGACCTACAGAGGCCTCACGCGCTCCCCTCCGCATTTAATTTCAATGTTGTGGGGAAGAGCACAGGGTCTCTGTAAGCGCCGCGTCCTCCCCCAGAAAATTTTGCCCCCCCCAGTTTGCCCACCCCTGCCTAGACTACCTGCGATAAAATCTAAGCCGTTTTTATGGCATTTGAAGACATTTATAAAAATTATGTAACGGATTTTCTGGCCTGACTGACCCACCCAATCTCACATTTGCCCCTGTGGTCTAACCAGTCCCCATTACATGGTCGTGTCTGGTGGTGCACCTGTTGGCAACAGGACTCCTGAGTCTCCCGCATGATGTTGTGTGGGGATTGTCAACCCAGACAGGCAGATGAGGTAGTGTGTATGAGTCCTACCTACATCCAGTGCAGCGCCTCCACCTCATCAGGATCCCTGCGTCCGCAAGGGGATGGTTCTGATGAGGAACTCCTCCCAGGTGCCTTCCTCTGCAGAGTAATTCCAGACTCACACATGAGGGTATCTTTAGTCAAAGGCATTCTTTATTGTTGCTTGGTGGTATGGGCAAACTGCCCCTTGCAGCGGTCAGCTCAGCCGCTCATCTCTCTGCTGCACTCCATCTGGAAGGTTCCTCCTTCTCCTAATGGAGTTGCTCTCCACCTCTCCCCTCAGGGAGATTCACCAGCTTGTCTCTCTGCTTTGAGCTGCCAGACTCACAGCTATTGCATCAGACACTGCAACACTGTTGCAGACCTCCACATGACTCTCCTGAACAGAGTCAAAACACCAACTGAACTGAACTGCTAACTTTAGGCAGTGCTGTGTCTTATATCAGGGGGGCGCAAACTTTTTTCCCTGCGCCCCCCTGCCGGCTGTCCCCTCACTCCCGCGCCCCCCCCCCCAACCCCAACTTACCCGCGCTCCGGCGTAATGACGTCACGTTGCCATAGCAACGTGACGTCACATGACCTCACAGCGTCATTTTTACGCTGCGTTGCCATGGCGACGCAGGGAGGAAGCCGCCGGAGCCACGGTAAGTTAGGTTTACAGAGGCCCTGCAGCTCCCCCGGCACTTAATTTAAGTGCCTTCGGGAAGCGCGCGGGGCCTCTGTAAACCCCACGCCCCCCATCGGCAGTCTCGCGCCCGCCCTGGGGGTCGCGCCCCACAGTTTGCGCACCGCTGTCTTATATCACCTCTAGAAAACAGGCACCCTCTGTGTCACTAAGGGTGGACACAAAGCATGTTGTCACTTCCTTTGGGACATATGACACCTCACCAGGGTTTGAGGGCAAACCTCCATGATGGTTGCTGGCAATCCTGCATACTTACCAGGTTTACTGCCAGCATGAGAAAGAGATATGTACACCAACTTTACACATGGCTACATTTACAATTACAAAACACAAAGGAGGGAAAGTATCAAAGTACCCAAGCTACAAAATTGGAGCAGACAATCTGCACAAGATTTATCAATGGGATTTTTCTCCTTGTCAAATGTGGCACAGTTTGTTTGCATTGGTTTTGCAGAACGTGGTGCAGCGGAAGACTTTGATATATCACCCCTATAACACTTGGAGCTCACTTAGACCAGCACAAACCTTTCCAGCAACGAAATAGCAATACCTTAGCTTCAACAAAATAAACAGAAGCCAGGAGCTCAGTCTAGTGTTACCACCTGGCTGCACACCTTGAAGAGACCGTGCCAAGCAAGGTGTTTAATGTAGGTTGGGACTTCCATTTTGTAATAAAGACAGTGAGGCCTATGTACTGTACTACGATTTGTTCCCCACTTTTTATCGTGTGTCAAAATTCAGTGCTTACTTAACTCTTGTGTGACCTGTGATGTTAAAAAATATAAAATCTTAATAATGTACTGTAACCCTCCCTGCCCAGCTCCTACTCAGAGCTGGTTCCCCTGTCAGGTTGCTGGATTCGTGCGGCTGGGCGATGAGGGTGCAAGGATCTTTATTCATTCAAACTGCAGCTTTATTTTTACATCAACATTCACATGCATCTTGGTATGAAGATTGTAACCTTCTCTCTCTTTCACTGTCTGAACTCGGCCTGCCCTAGCTGACCCTATTACGGCCCGCTAGGGAGGTGCTGAGGCTTGATTTTCTTTTCTTACCTTTTCTAGGCAGCCTAGGAAGGGCTTCATCTCTTTAGGGCCCATGTCGAGCCTTGTGCTGTTCTCTCTCAGACGGTGGATAGTGTCCCTCTCACAGGCACTGCATGCCACCTCATGGTCACCTGTAGTGGGGCCAGGAATGGACCCTCCAATGGGGCTGGTCCAACTATCACCCGGGGCTGTGGTCTGCGGAGCCCCATAGGGCAAAGGCTGCTGCTAGAGAAATGCAGAGAGTAGCAAGAAAACATTCATAAGGCCATGTAAGGGAGTGAAGGAGTTAAACTCCCTTTACAGGGCAGGAGACTGAACAAGGTGTCGGGTTTCCTGCAGGTGATATGGTAACTCCTGATTGAACAGGAGATAAAAGGTAGGAAATGAGAACCTCTCAGTGTCCCTGTTGGAGGTTCTGTGAAAGGATCACAAATCACAGATCTCCCGCCCGTAGGGATCCAGGCTTGTTGACCAGAGGATTTTGCCTGGCAACAGTGGGAAACTCATAGCTCCAGATAGCAGAGACGCCTGCACACAAAGAAGGGCAAAAGACTTTCCTGGGAGCAGCAGGACCTCAAAGCCTGCAGCTTGAGAATTCGGGGACGCTGGACCAGCATGTGAGATAAGACTATATATTGTTCCCTAACATTGTTTTTATATGTTTTGGACTGGTAACTGGCTTACCCAGCCAGTCAGATAGAAAGGGCCACAATAATGTTTAGTCAGTCTCCTGAAAGGAGTAGGTGTTGGTTTTATGATTTATGTTTTGCCTTAAAGGGGCAGTAGCCCCAATGTTTTAGTTGTTTTTGAGGCGAATAAAACCAATCATAATATGGATTACCCAAAAGTGCATGTGTGGACTCGTGTCTGACCTCGCCTACAGGCCGCTCCGTCACAGGCCACTATCTAACTGGGACACTTTCCTGAACTATTAAACCATAAAAAGGTACTATTTACAGTGAGATCCCTCATCTGGGTCTCCTTCAGGGATCTCCCTTCCAGAAGATTCGCCTGCCCCCCCCCCCCCTCCACTATATATGCCAGCCGGATGTCCCTGTATCCAGGCAGAAGGGGGCGGGGCTTAGCTACTGCTGAATCATCCCAGCACCATGTGATTGGAAATGGGATTTTCTCTGTGTGAGCCAACACAGTTAACCCCTTAACACAATTATAATCCCAAAGGGGGGTTAGAATAGACAATGTGAAAATAAAAATATCGATGCTAAAAAGTAATACAAAGCTTCAAAAAATGTGCACCCTATGTATGAAGACTTCATACATGACACATCATTTGTTGTTTGAAATAATTTTTGATGTATCCCTCATGGTGGATAGCTGAGGGATTGTGTATTTTTTATTTATAACTAAGGTAGTAAGTAGAAATTATGAGTAATACAATTAGTGAAAATAATAACTTTTGTTAATCTATATAATGAAAACATCCGTGCTGCATCAAATACATTTTTGGGTTGATGCACGGCAACTTATTTCTCTGCCTGTACAATTAAGAGTGTTTTTAGGGTTTACTCAAAGTTGAACTTGGTGGGCAATTTAGACGCATTTTTAACTGATTTTGTGGAGCATGAAAATATATATTTTTAGTACAGACCATTTACATCTTTACAACAAGCACAGTTCATTTCTGAGCACCAAAGCAAATGGGAAAAAATGACACAGCTGGAGACATTAGGACACTAGGTAAATATATAGGCAAAGACATGCACAATTCAAATTGAGTTTGACATGTGCCAATTTTGAGGCAAAAAAAGCGATTTGCGGTGCTTAGTACATAGGCGCTAGTACCTAACAATTTAAAGCTTTTACAGTTCTCCTAGAAAATAGCTTATCTAGTCTGTGTAATCTATTGTGTCTGCTATTAACCTTTTCTAACTGCTATACACACCTTGCAGGCAGCTTCAAAAACAGTTCTAATTTTATCCAGATAGGCAGCAAAGGTGGATGTCTGTATCAAATTACCAGCAATTTGTTCTCATACATCAGTGTTCTCCCTACATTTCAGTCAGTTCATTTACAAGTTTCTTAAATGTTCATGGATGAATTAGAAGGCCTGTTTGAAATAGATGTCCTGGATGAAATAGATGCCCTGGATGAAATAGATGCCCTGGATGAAATAGATGCCCTGGATGAAGATCACTGGACACATTCTTGGCCTTTGATAGAATTAACAGCAACCCAGCTGCAAAACTGGTGCACAGAACCTGCTCCACAATTAATAAAGGGGAAAAAGTCCCACTGCATCCAAGGGACTTCATGAATATGGTGCTATTCTTGCCACCGTTTGAAGGCCGGAGATTTCTATAGATAGATCTGAATGACACCATCTGAATGACACCATTATATTCTAATGAAGATTGTGGGAAGACATACGTTATGTAGGGTGACTAGATGTCCTGGTATAGCCAGGATAGTTCCGTTTTTTAGGCCTTTTTCACGACTTTTTTGGCCACTATCCCGGTTTATCGGCACCAGCCACGCATGCACAATCTCCACTTGCCGGCCGCCTGTGTGCATTCGTGATCGGTGCTTCCGGCTGTGCATGCGCAACTGGCAAGTGCCGATCGCGAATAGCACAACCGGCCGGCAAGTGGCGATCGTGCATGTGTGGCTGGCAAGCACCCATCACGCATGCACGGTCAGTGCTCGCCGTAGACACATGCGCAAAATTTGTCCCGGTTTTTCCCAGGACAGATTTGCTCGCCCTACGTAAGGTGTCGCTGGGACAGAATTAACACACCCTTCCAGCCTCTCTATTACCCTCAGGGGGAGCTACAAAGTGTATCAGGAATGAAAGGAATATGGCTTAAAGAAGAGTGTGGGTTAGTGGCTCTAAGTCAATAAAATGAGCCTATTTTGTTCTAGCATGTTCAGGACTGGCAGTGCTACATAAAAATCGACAAATATTGCAATGCTGTGAAGCTCAAAAATATAAATAATGAAAAATTAAAAAAATGCAGTGTTGAGAGCTGTGGTGCAAAGGGAAGATTAGCGCTTATTCTATTTTTTAAATGCTAAACCTCATCTCAAACATCCTATCTTAACATGTTAGGAAAGCATGTTATAGCATCAGGGCATCCACTATTTGAAGCAATTCGATGAGCAACAGTTTGGGGTTATGTATCTTGACAGATGTTACTTTGAAATTGATGAAAAATCGATGCATTTATAATAATGCGTCCTTCGGCTATTTTGCCTTTCCTACCTTGCATTATTTTACAAACCGGGGAGTGATAACAGGGAGAGATATGCAGAGCTGGGAAGTAGGTATTGGGCCTGCATATTGTCATGGGATGTATCACGTTTTCCACCTGCGCCATACTGTAAATATCCACCAAGTCTGAGGTGGGATAAACTTGGCAGCAAAATATTAAGGGAACAAAAACTCAATATTGTCAAATAAAAAGGTGCAAAAGGGGCGACAAACCTGAGAAATTCAAATGTCAAGAGCAAACCTACACAGACTTCAATCTGTTGAGCTTAAATAGTCACCATGGATATAAACCTGGCGAAAAGATTTATGTCAAACTACAAACTACACTATCATTCACCTGTGGCTTTTGTCTCCATTCACCTCAGTACAGAAGTTATTTTCTTATAGAAACTGACAGCAGACGAGAGCCATTTGCCACATCTGGTCATAATGCTCAAAAATCAGACTACCAGAATTTATGACCTCCAAGGATCCTCTAAGGATTGCCTTGTGTCTCCCCGAAGCATTTTTTATTTCTTGGATCGTATGTAGCCCTAACACTCCTTGTGGAAGTAAAGCAGTAGATGTTTTTTCTGTGTCCCTCCATCGCACGCCTGATTCATTGCGTGCTCCATATCCAGCTCTCTCCCGCCTTCCTTCCAGGACGTAAGAGTAAAAGTCATAAGAATATACTGTATTTTGCTATGCTCTGTATTGGTTGGTCAGGTTAGCAATCTCTACCCACACCATTAACCCTCCCACCATGCAGCCGTCTTCAGTTCTCACTCATATAATATAATACTTGGTACCGCGCATAGCAGCTGAAGAAGTACCACAAAGCTAAATATTTAATACAACACAGATTTACAAAATCCGTTCTCTGACACGCGTTTCAGGGCGAATATTCTACCCTGATTATAAATGTTTTTTTAAACATGTTGGATTAAATATTTTTTATATCTGCTGGTGTGCCCAGGACTAAGTATTTTACGAGTAGGTGTAGAGGTCCTTTAAACTCTCCATACCATGGGATAATTATGATAATGCTGTTTAAAGCAAGACAGAATATGACTGCTAGCTTGCAACCATCCCAGGCGTGTTTATATGTCCAAGAAACATTATTGGAGACCCCCAACAGCTCTACCTGTTTATCCAAGTACCCTACAGTATATACCCACCACTGAAAACCACAAGAAAGAAAATTGTAGCCCAATAGAAAGACTCTTACGTTGGTTTTTATGTGGGTTAGAAGTAAGCAAAACTTGGCATATACAGCCAGTGCTGGCTTGTTGCGGATTTTCAATGTTACAGGTACATTTTACTGTGCAGGTACATTTTACTGTGCAACATGTTATTTTTTCTTGGGGAGAGAGGTTTAAAGAATATGTTCTTAAAAGAGCATTCTACCTTAATTAACCCTTTTTTTTTTTTTTTTACAGAATTAAAACCAGGATTCTGCGGAACCGAAGCACATTATTTTCAGCTTCGGGCACCGCCCCCCCCCCCCCCTCCAGTTCCTGAGATACTTACTCGTAAATATTACTTCCTGGCTTTTAAAGGAGATTTACATATCTGTCCAATAGGAGGCCACAACAGATGAAGTTGCAGCTTTCTATTGGCCTGAGATTTGGCAGCCATTTTGTTTCCCCTGAAGGGATATTTAAACCTAGTAAGTTCACTGGTAGGTATCTCTGAATCTGAAAAACACGGTGTTTGTCTCCAGGGATCACCCCAGTTCCCATTCTGTAAAAAAAAATAAAAAATGGGAGGTAAAAAAAAAAAAGTTAGTAGAGGTGATTGGTCCTTTAATTGAAGAAACAGTCCCAGCACTAAAGCACAATACAATTACAGCTGATTTACAGCACTATTTTACAGAAGGCAATTTCCTACCACGGTATCAGTGAAGGAAAGATAACTCCTTGATAAAGTAGAAGTCCAAGACAGGGTGAAATGCCAAAGTAACATTCTTGAGTAACAAACATTTGTTATATTTTTATTTCTTACTATTTATGGGACCATGGTGACACGGTAATGTTAGACGCACACCATGTGAAAGATGCCTCTAGGATCGCAGCAATATTTGTTGTAATGAACAATGATGCTGATAATCTGCAGTAAAAAAAAAAGGACTTGTGAGTGGGAATGTAGGGTCAGCTACAGACATTATCAGTATTTGAAACCTGAAAGGTTTGCAGAGATACAATCCTCATGGAGAGGATTTAGCATTCCAACCAAGTTCTAATCCCTTAAAATACTGTCTGCCTGATGGGTCTTTTCCTGTTTATTTTTTGAATGAGGCCAACAGGAAAGGTTAGTGCGGCAGTGGTTACCAATCACTTAAGTGGCATAAAGCAATGACCCTTGCATGCCCTACCTCCCCACATAATACAATACACCGTGTTACTGTAGTGGGTATAACTTAGATCACAGCTTTATTTAAACTAAAAACCAGGTGACTGCCGGTCAGTCTAAAAAAAACAATGGGCCAGCTAGACCTCCCTTCAACCCATGTCGGTTCACATAGGGCACGGCCTTGAATAGCAAACCTTATAGCTTGACCCCTTCACCTGGATGCATTGACTACTGTAACTTGGAACTGGCCCTTTCCCTGCGGCGGTCTTGGTTCCGGCCGTACAGCTGAGACCTAGCTCCCGCCATTCATTTCCCTTGGGCGAGTATACATCTTGATTACCATTGCACGTCCAGCCTGGCTTTGCTGGCAGTGCCGCTGTGACGCTTACACGTGTAACTTAAAAACTTTAGGAGGACAGCAAAGTACCATGAAAAGAAAAAAGTCTAAGCGGCTCATGCTAGTAGCCTTCATAAAACGTCTTGCTGGGCCTGTTACGCCGCCAGTTTTGTCAGTGTAGTTATCACGGTATTCAGAAAGACTCTGAGGACCGGCAATAGCTAAATGACCAAAACTGGTGAGGAGCAGCGATGTGATATTCGCCTCTCTCAAAAGGGCTCACTCGTGGATCTGCAGCGATATGGGCGGGTCAGGATAGAGAGCTGCACAGAGAGAGCCTCCTCTCCCTGCGCATATCTCGCCAGAGATCGCAGGGTTTTAATAACAATTTTAATACAAGCGTATGTAAGCAGGGGGGCCTCCGGAGCAGAACCGCGTTGATTTCTGGTCCGGGAACCCTTTATGGGGTGCCGGTATCTCCTTTGTCACGTGACGCGAGACATTAAAATACATAGGAGATACCGGCACCCCATAGCGAGGCCTGTATCTCAGGAAGCATGGGGTGCCCGGACCTGAAATCAATGTGGTTCTGCTCCGGAGACCCCCTGCTCACGTACACTAGTAATAAAATTGTTATTAAAACAGCTTCATTACCGTAGCTGCTTCCAGGCTATTGATCCTCGGAGATTCCCTGCGGGGTGGTCCCCAAACGGCACCATCCTGTCTACAACAAACCCAGAGGGCCTAGCCGTACCCACGCCTGTTGGCCCATTTGGCCATGGCCACTGTATAAGGAAAAATAGCTTGTAATGCCCTTCATCATTGTCCTTCAGAGATGCTTTAGTCTGACCTTGAACTCATAATTGATGGTCTCAGTTTGTATTATTTTTTTTCAAATCCTTATGTTAAAAGGAGGTGTGCTGTTATTTTGTGATGTTTTTGGGGAGCACAATCAATATAATGATTATGGTCCTGCACAATTTACAATAGTATTCTAAGTTGAGAACCGGGTTTGCTATTTCTGTGATGACATATTTTCTGGCCCAGCTGCTAAATATCATGGCTATTCTCTAAAACAAATAGAAACAAAATATTACGCTCTCAGAAAAAAGGAGTTGCAGTGTTTTCTTAAGTGTCTAAAAACATTCAGTTCTGCTACAAAAAACAAGTTAAAAAAAGAAAGTGCATTATGTGCAGGAAGAGAGAAGGTGAATTCATTAGTCATAAATCAGCCTTCATATATTATGGTTTGGTTAATTACATTTCCCACATGTAGGTCTACCTATGAAAATTGGCATTTATGTATAAAAAGGAAATGATATAGCATTTTTGTTTTAGAAGAGTGCATGTTTCTCTAATAGTTCAAACGCATTAGGATCCTTTCTAATAACAATTGTGCATTTTGTTTGTCGGGTTCCAAAAATAATAATAAAATGAGTATCCTTTCTGTTTTAATAACATGGGAAAATAGCACTTATCCTGTTTCAGACAGAATTCTGTGAGGGTGCAGCTTACCCTCTGTCTGGCTTCCCATTGTTGTAGACTGGTCCAGCACCTTCTTATCTGTCATCCAGCCGAGCCTGTTTCCTGCTTCATCAAGTGCCAAACAGTCTCTCTGCTTCCCAGTCCCCACGGAAAATCACTTTACAAGCCAACTTGACCCCTTGCTGCCATCTGGCTGTTAGATAATCTGTACAATGCTCCTAACTTTGTGAGACACTGTGGACTGAGAGGCCATTTATCCAGCCCAGCAAAGTGCCATCAAAAAACATTGCTAATGTCTTCATGGGATTTTGGGGCCAGCCATGTATGTATGTATAATCTATATTTATATAGTGCCATGTATGTACATAGCGTTTCACAGCCGTAATGCACGTTGTGACATAATAATATAACACATAGTGGGAATAAGTGCTTCAGACATGACAGTAACAACAGGAAAGGGAGTCCCTACCCCGAAGATCTACAAGAATCGGACTGAAAGAACAATCCCTTTAAACAGTTTACTTTCTGATAAGGACGTTACAATAATAATAATAATAATAATAATACAACTAAACCCCATTATAGCGCGGTCCTCTGGGGCCACCTAGAACCGGGGTCGCGCTAATTTTTTTTAAAAATGGCCGCCGCGCGCCTGATTGGAAGGGAGGGAGTAAGGAGGGAAGGAAGGAAGGAAGAGGTGGCCGGAAGCCCTACACGTCCCCCAGCAATGGTCCTCCGAGTCCAGCCGCAACCTGCTCCTTACCTCCCACCACCGGCATCCATCCCCCTCCACCGGCATCCACTTCCTCCCCACCCTGAGGCCCCCACACCTATCGGCCCTCCGCGGCATAATCAGTTTTGGGCCTAGCCCACGCGGCCCTCCGAGTCCCAGCCTGCTCCTCACTCACCCCCCCTACCAGCATCCACACCACCCCCCCTCCTCCCGACACCCCTCCTTCCGACACTCCCCCCCTCCTCCCGACACCCCTCCTCCTCCCGACCCCTCCCCCTCCTCCTGATGCTAGCTCAGCTCCGATCTCAGCAGCCGACACCAAAGGTAGGGAGGGGGAGTGGGAGGTGTGGTGTGCCGTGCTGTGAGAGTGTGCTGTGAAAGTGTGCTGTGAGTGCTGTGTGCTGTGAGAGTGTGCTGTGAGAGTGTGTGCAGTGTGCAGTGAAAGTGAGTGCTGGGAGTGTGTGCAGTGTGCAGTGAGAGTGTGCAGTGTGCAGTGAGAGTGTGTGAGGTGAGCAGTGTGCAGTGAGTGCTGGGAGTGTGTGCAGTGTGCAGTGTGTGCAGTGAGAGTGTGTGCAGTGAGTGCTGGGAGTGTGTGCAGTGTGCAGTGAGAGTGTGTGCAGTGTGCAGTGAGAGTGTGTGCTGTGAGTGTGTGTGTGTAGTGAGAGTGTGTGCTGTGAGCAGTGTGCAGTGAGTGCTGGGAGTGTGTGCAGTGTACAGTGTGTGAAGTGAGAGTGTGTGCAGTGAGAGTGTGTGCATTGTGCAGTGAGAGTGTGCAGTGAGAGTTTGTGCTGTGAGCAGTGTGCAGTGAGAATGTGTGCTGTGAGCAGTGTGCAGTGAGTGTGTGCAGTGTGCAGTGAGAGAGTGTGCAGTGAGAGTGTGTAGTGAGAGTGTGTGCAGTGTGCAGTGAGAGTGTGTGCTGTGAGCAGTGTGCAGTGAGTGCTGGGAGTGTGTGCAGTGTGCAGTGAGAGTGTATAGCGTGGGGGGAATGAACCCCATATTGTTCGATGCTCCTGAGAGGTATGTATAACGGGGTATAAGTCAGGATTAACCTCAGATGGCAAAAAGAACCAATAAAGAAACAAGCGATCCCACTGCAATGAACATATGAAACTTTGATATATGATCAGAGGCGGCAATATGCAGACTTTATATCTCCCAGGGGGGGGGGGGCGTGATGCAGGGGTTGGTAAGGAGACAGGAAAAAGAAGCCTTGTGTAAAACTCCTCCTGTACTCACAAATAAACCGTCCGAAGCCTGCTGCCCTTAACCCGCCTGGATTCTCACTGCTGCTCCGCTGTACTCCCGGTGCTGGCTCCACGTGGATTGCGCTGTCGGATGAAATCGTCGCGACCGCCAGGCTGGTTGCTGCGGGGAGGTTTCCACGATGAGTCACAGATAGCCCTGCCACTGCAAGGGAAGGAAGGAAGTGACGTTCTCTTAGTGCAGGGGATCCTTGGCGTGCTCCAGCCGTGGATATGTAACAGGATGAGGGTGTATCGGCGGTCACTGCAAGGATAGAAACTCCGCCAAATTGTAGATAAATCAGCTTTATTCAAGACGTGGTGCTGGATGTGATCTCTGTGTTGTCCAGCACCACGTCTTGAATAAAGTGATTTTATCTACAATTTGGCGGAGTTTCTATCCTTGCAGTGACCGCCGATACACCCTCTATCCTGCAGTGAGAGTGTGTGCGGGAGTGCTGGGTAGTGTGTGCAGTGTGCAGTGAGAGTGTGAGCAGTGTGCAGTGAGTGGCTGGGGAGTGTGTGCAGAGTGCAGTGAGAGTTGTGTGCAGTGAGTGCTGGGAGTGTGTGCAGTGTGCAGGAGAGTGTGTGCTGTGAGCAGGTGCAGTGAGCGGGAAGTGTGAGTGGCAGTGTGCATGAGAGTGTGCAGAGTGTGCAGTGAGAGTGTGCAGTGAGGAGTGTGTGCTGTGAGCAGTGTGCAGTGAGTGCGGGGAGTGTGTGCAGTGTGTGCAGTGAGAGTGTGTGCAGTGAGAGTGTGTGCTGGTGTGTGTGCAGTGTGGCAGTGTGCAAAAAAATTTTTTTTAACGGGAGCCACGTGGAAAACCGCGTTATAGCCGATTCGCGTTATAACGGGGTAGCTGTAATAAATTTGAATCACTAGTTTCTATTTTATTTGCTTTTTTTCTGACCAGTACTAAATACTCACATTATTTTTTTAAATGTATCCTCAAAATGTTTGAAACAATGAGTATAATGATATTTTTTCCTATGTAGTGCTCCGATAAGGCACTTAATGTGGCGTTAACCGTAACGCTATCTGTGTATCTTCATGGGGCAATAACATAACTTTAAACCATGTTTCCTCCCATACGAGCAAAGTTACGGATGTTAGTGAGAATGACATGTAAATAATATGCAAACGGGACGTTAAATAGTCACATAGTACATAGTCATAGTCACATAGTCACATAGTCACATAGTCACATAGTCACATAGTCACATAGTCACATAGTCACATAGTCACATAGTCACATAGTCACATAGTCACATAGTCACATAGTCACATAGTCACATAGTCTGTTATGGTTAACGTGTGGAGTTAACTGTGGAATTAACGTGTGGGTGGCTGTATTGTCACAGTTAGGCTTAATAATAATAATAATAATAATAATAATAATAATAATAATAGCATGTTCTTGTATAGCGCTGCTAGTTTTACGCAGCACTTTACAGAGACATTTTGCAGGCACAAATCCCTGTCCCTGCAGCTTACAATCAATGTTTTTGGTGCCTGAGGCACAGGGAGATAAAGTGACTTGCCCAAGGTCACAAGGAGTCGACACCGGGAATTGAACCTGCTTTAAACTCAGTGCCAGAGTTAGTGTATTTACTCACTGAGCCACTCCCTCTCCTCTCTTTCCACTTCAGACAAAGCCCAATTTCAGGGTCTGGATACGAGTAACGCCAAGACGTACTTAACATCATGTTATTGGAAGACTACACAACGATGTGCTACAATAAAGTGACATTTAGCCAAAGCTAATGAGATGTAGTTTGGACATTGTTTTTGCATATAATTAGCTTCCAGGATACCATCCTACCTCAAGGAATATCACGCCTGTTTTAGATGTCACATAATGAGTCCTGATTTAAGTGGAGTGTCAGGGTCTCCTAGACATCCTGCTCCCAGCCATATTTCCTTTCTCTGTTCACCGGGTGTGCTGCTGCTTTCTGGCTGCTCAAGGGTCCTCTGTCTGTCTGTCTTCTTGTTGCTCCAGTTCTCTGTCCTTATAGTTTCCTGTTTCCTGTCCCTCTCTTGCCTTTGCGTTGTGTCCCTGGACTTCTCTGCCACAGCCTGTTTCTGATTCTGTTCCTGTACTTGTCCTTGCAATTAAAAGACCTTGCTGGTAATCTGGCTTGTCCCTGTTTGTTCCTTGATCTCAGTCCCCGTTCCCTAGTCTCAGTTCCTGCTCCTACCTTCCTGTTGCTGAACTCTGCGTGTGACCCCGACGTTCCTGCTTGCTGCCTGCCTCCGACCTCTGTGTGTACCCGACGTTCCTGCTTGCTGTCTGCCTCCGACCTCTGCGTGTGACCCCGACACTCCTGCCTACCACTGACCTCAGCCCGTGACCCCAACAATCCTTGCCTGCTCCCCACTGTTCCAGCCACTGAGGTCCTACCCGCTTCTGGAGTCTCCCCTTGACAGGGAGCTCTTTGGTTCTGGGCCTGAGAATATCATGTCTGACACAGGGCTCTCCTCCCAAACATTATGCTGCCTCACTGGTCTTGTCTCCTGTCCACCCAGACATTGTCACTTTTTATTTATTTATAAAATGTTTTACCAGGAAGTAATACCTCTCGTTTTCAAGTATGTCCTTGGCACAGAGTTATGATGACAGATACATGGTTACAGATACATGGTTACATTAAATGAACAGAGGTTATACATTTAATTCACAGACATTCATGGACAGTTAGAGTTGGAAAAATGGGTACAGGGGATAAAAGGGCTGCTGAATTTCAGATTGAAATAGAGCAGCTTTACATTACCAAAAATTGGCGAAAGGCAGCAAATGTTTCATACCCTTTGGCTGTCCTTCGACTGCGCCAAAGGCTGTCCACCTTTGGGGCTATGTAGATATAGACGGAAGGGGTTCAGATTGAATGCACCTGTGGTTTCAAAGTCTTTTGTCCTCCTGGGTCATTAACATTCCAGTGGGCAGGGTTGATGAAACACATAGCAGTAAGCAATGCAGATATTAATCCTTAGCACGCTGGTTCTGTGCAGAGGGGAGCAGCTCTTGCGGAACCCTTTCAGGTGTCTGTCTTTGGGGCGACTCCGATATAGACTGAAGGGGTTCAGATTTGGGATTTATTTAATATAATGGGAAGTAATTTTCTCTCTGTCAGTGTGGCTTGAAGCCCATTCAAACTTCCTTGACTTGGAGGAAACCTAATAGGAGTCTTTAACTAAAGCTACAGACTTGCCTACCTTTTGCAGAATAACATCAGACCCTTTATATTAAGTTATACGTTAGGGCATTCTTGGGATTTATTATTACTTTTTTTCCTGTGACAGGATATTTATTCCTCAGTTGTTATTATGGGAGTGTCCCAAGAAAACAAGCCATGAATAGCTTTCTGAAAACAATGTCTGATTCCATATCTCTTATTATGAATCTTTAACCTTTGTAGTATTCTGCAGTATGTGTAAGAAAGACCCTAATGTAAAATATTATTTCTTAAAAGTGCATTACCTCCTAGCACCAGAGTGAACCAATGAGTTAATTACTGTATGTCAGTCTTGTAATTCCTATCTTTTTAGGCCAGAAAACTATAAACATTTTACATTTGTAGCCTGGAGCTCCCGCAGCTCCTTGAGACCCCCCTCCCTTGGAGCAGTGCGGTCGCGGGGTGCCAGTCGGAGGCCAGCGCCGGGCCCGTTGGCTACTTCCAAGGGTGGGGGCGGAGCGGGGAGTCGCGCGCTGTTACCTGATGCGGCCGGTTGCCGGGGACGCGAGCGGCCCGTTGTTAGGGCCGCGATCGCGTTGACCGAGGCCCCGGCGGCTCAGGGTACAGGGCGCCGCCCATTGCGCAACAGCTCGCGCATGCGCAGGAATAGCCAGGAGGCAGGAGAGCTCCAGAGAGGTCGCCATGCGCAGGACAGAGCCTAGAGAGTCGCGCGAGGGCAGGGACTGTTCAGGAGAGGTTGCGACGGCCATTGGTAGTTCGCGCAGGCGCAGGGAAGGCGCGCAGCGGCCCCAATGTATTTGCAGCCTCCACGGGACATACAAACTCCATGAGGCTTAGGGGCACGAACATCAGGTGCCTCCGTGTGGCCAATAGGGCCAAGGATTTCCAGAGGGAGCAATAAGATACATTTCGCGCGCTGAGAACGGCAGTTGGAGCTGGGGAGCTGTGAGGGAAGGAAGGGTGCAGAGAGCATGTGCAGCTCCTGCATCGAGTAAGGTCCCCACATCCCAAGTAAGGCCCAACTCCCCACCAGTTAGTGGGTGTAGTGTTGAGGGACGGCCCAGATAGGGACGCTGCCTTAGTGCGTGTCTGTGTGCTGTCTTGTCAGGATACGGTGGCAGTGCTGTGAGGCCTGACAAGAAGGCATAGTGATAGTGTGCAGCAGGGCTGTACGGTTATGAAGTTTGCAGTGCGTAGTGTTAGTTTAGTGTTAGGGTTTAGGGTGAGTGTCAGGGACTGGGATGAGTTAGGGGAGTGGGGCAGGTTATTACTCCGCAGGCCCTAGGAGATTTCCCCAGACCACCCCAGGTTGCGGTTCATCAGGGACAGGCCCTAGGTTAGGGTTCCTGTCACGTTAGGGTTAGTGAGAAAGAGAAGGGATATAGCGGCGGTTTGCTGTCCCGTGATGCGGTTGGTGTTCCCGTGATTCGGTTGTGTTCCCGTTGAAGCGGTTGGGACCCTGTTGGGGTTCCTGGAGAATTACCGGATAGGATCAGACGGATGCATCGCACGTCTGACCCTTTAGAAGATTGTTGCGGACCGAGCATCGGAGTGCTAGAAGGTATTACTATATATGGACCAACAGGCCTAAACACATTAATTAGTGACTGCGCAGTCACCCAGTTCTCTACTAGAGTGCGGGACATTGGGTGGGGATTTCGGGACATGGGTGGGATCACCTAGTGTGTGGAAGCGTCCTGCGCGACGAGAGTAAGTGTCTCCTCTAGAGAGGGACACAGGTTATGATGTTGATATTGCTGTGATTTGTTTCTTGCATGTTGAGTAAAGTCCCTAGTTAATATATATATCTGTGTGAGTATCGATTATTGTGATTGTCCTGCGAGGACACCACTCCCTATGGTGGGAGCCATCGCAGGTGGAGGCGTGCATCGTTGGAAGTAAGTACCCCTAGTATAATGGCACAGGTTCCCCATGGCGGACGCTCAGCCCTCCTGTGAGCCAACAGGTTATAGCACCACACTAGAAGTAGTCAGATACACCTACACACCCCAATCTCACTTAGGGTGGGGGTAAGAGGGCTACACATTATATTAATATATCCTGTTCAGCATGCGAAACGCATTGAGGCCATGTCATACGCTCGTCATCACGCTTTCAGGTGTGGACGCCATCAATATCTGTCGGCAAACAGAGGTTTCAATGTTTGTTCCGGGGATTTGGTGTAGTCAATCTTATCAGTGCTTTAGTGTAGTAGTGTGGAAGGCATCCGCATTGATTTACCTTGTCTCAGGTGTTGTCAGTGGTGTGCTGCGCGATGGAAAAGATGGATGCCAGGAGTTTCTCTAGTGCAACCTCAATCGTTATTAATGTCCCATGCTTGGGAACACTGCAGTCACAGTACATATAGATTGAACAATAGTTGCCCTTCTTTTCATCCATACTGATATCACTCTTTAGGCCGGTCTTCCTTGAGTGCCCACTCTTAACACACATGGAAGTACATGTACTTGTTACTTTACTGATACTCATCTGGTGGACCTGGCCCCCGTGTCTTATTAACATCCTTGCAGTCTATTTTACTGTGGCCCCCTGCTGAGATCCTGGCCTGGTCTGTATAACGTTACTGAATGGAACAAAATAGGTAGCGCATTATCCCATAGGCAGGCAGCCTGAGATATAATCCTGACCCCCAGTCAGGTGATGAGTATGGCAACAATTATATCTATGGCGCTCTGCACTAGTGATATACCATATATATGATAAAAATCAAATAAAATTTATACAACCAGTGTCGTGGATATTCTCCCTTTGGTATTGATGCTCCACAGTGGTGGGTACACATGTAAGGAAAGAAAATCAAAACATAGTGTAATATTGTAAAACACACATATAAAATGCAACATGAGACCGACGCTGAGAACAACAGGTGACAAATACAGACACATTTAATAGGTATATGATTAAAAATACATAAAAATACATAAAAACATATAAGGATCTGGTAGGACACTCCAAACTCAAGTGGGGTTCTGCTTACCAAACGTAAGATGGTATCAGGCAATGATAATGTTAAAGAGTATCCCCTCTTGTGATGGCCGCTGCTGTAGCAAAATCCTGGGCTCACACGTGGAGTCTCCGTCTCTGTGACCTCCGCCTCTGTCCGCTGGGGACATGTGATGCTGGCGTGGAAGCTGACCGCTGTAGACACTCCGCCTTGCCGCTGAAAGCGCGCCAACCGGAGCAGATTCAAATGCGGAGGGATATGCGCCAAGATACAGCAGCCCGCAGGTAGCAGTTCTTAATTCCAAGGGGGACAGTGTTCACCACTGAGTGTGGGAGACCTCTCAGACCTCTCAGTAACACCCTACGCGTTTCGAAAGTAAGACTTTCTTCCTCAGGGGTAGAAAGTCTTACTTTCGAAACGCGTAGGGTGTTACATGAGAGGGTCTGAGAGGTCTCCCACACTCAGTGGTGAAACTGTCCCCCTTGGAATTAAGAACTGATACTGCGGGCTGCTGTATCTTGGCGCATATCCATCCGCATTTGAATCTGCTCCGGTTGGCGCGCTTTCAGCGGCAAGCAGGAGGTGTCTACAGCGGTCAGCTCCACGCCAGCATCACATGTCCACAGCGGACAGAGGCGGAGGTCACAGAGACGGAGACTCCACGTGTGAGCCAGGAGTTTGCTACAGCAGCGGCCATCCACAAGAGGGATACTCTAACATATCCATTGCCTGATACATCTTACGTTTGGTAAGCAGGAACCCCACTGAGTTGGAGTGTACTACCAGATCCTTATATATGTTTGTATGTATTTTTGGCGGGGGGGGGGGGGGGGGGGAGCGGCGGGGGGGGGGCGGGGGGGAAGGGGGGGGGGGGGGGAAGGCGGGTGGAGGGGGGGGGGGAGGGGGGGGACCGGGTAGGGGGGGGGGGGGGGGGATGGAGGGGAGGGGGGGGGGGGGGGGGGGGGGAGGGGGGGGGGGGGGAGGGGGGGGGGGGGGGGGAGGTATGTTTTTTTTTAGTTGGGTACTTTGTTTGTGTGTGTTTTTGGTTTTTTGGTTTTGTTTTTGTTTTTATTATTTTTTTATTTTTTTTTTTTTTTTTTTTTATTTTTGCTGATTATTAGGTATTTTAATCATACCTTATAAATGGGTCTGTATTTGTCACCTGGTGTTCTCAAGCGTCTGTACGTGGCATGTTATATGTTGTTTACACTCTTACACTTCTGTTTTGATTTCTTTCCTTACATGTGTCCCCACCCACGTGTGGAGCATCAATACCAAAGGGAGAAATCCACGACACGGGTTGTATACAATTTATGTGATTTTTATCATATATATGGTATATCACTAGTGCAGAGCGCCATAGATATAATTTGTTGCTGTATAACGTTACTGTTACTTCTCCATCCCAGCTTTGGAACTGCAACTTTCTCAGGACTACTGAACACTTTTGAGGGGGATCTGCTTGTAGGGCTGATCCCCAGACATCCTGGTGGCGCTTCTGCTTGGCCCACTGAAGAGCATGTCTGCAGTCCCGTTACTGGGACATACTTTTACTTCATATGCCCATGCTATAGGATCCTAACTGATGGAGCACTGTCCCTGTCTGAAACAATAAAAAAAGGGTGCCTGATCTATACTATACTTTGGGGAACATCTTCCCTTTATCTAATCTCTGAAGCTTCTCTTCTGCTGCCATGCTGGACCTCTCCCCCAGAATCTTATGCTTCTCTCCTTTATAACTCTTGTGACACAGTCTGCTGTCTCACCACTGGGTAGTGCTCAATCTCTACTCTACTGTTAACTCCTAGTTAGAGATGGGCACATTTTGTGTACTTTTAGTAGCCAACACTTGGAAGGGGGGTTACAGTTCCATCACGGACAGTTAACCTTTATTGGACCGCCCAGGATGTTCAACGTTTGCTTAGTTGATTGTACGTTTTTTATATTATATGTTTTTAGGAATATATTTATGGCGATATTTACCCCTGGGGCGCTTGTCTCATTCTTTCTTAATAAAATGTTAGTTTTTAAGCATGGTGACCTGAAACTTTCTTTTGCTGCTCCCTTCTTATGATGTCACTGTGCGATTTGTCAGGATAATCCTCCCCCTTCTCATCGTCCTCCTCGTCTTGTTCCCCTTCTATTCCTTTGTCTTCTTATTGGCTGCTGGAGTTCATAATTACAATAATTATCATCAACAGTCAGTAAGTCATTTAAAAGGCCCCTAACAAAAAACCCTCATAAAATAAATTTTGGTTCCTCCTTGCAAGCACCCTCCCCTCTTGCACCCCTTGTCCTCACCCCTCCGTAGTCACACACACCCACGGGATTCCCTCCCGCAAAGCACTATGGGACATGTAGTCCCGCGGCCGCATGTGCGGAGCTCCCTGTAATGTCCGCCGCACTTAGTACA
Source organism: Ascaphus truei (assembly GCA_036426205.1). Taxonomy (NCBI): domain Eukaryota; kingdom Metazoa; phylum Chordata; class Amphibia; order Anura; family Ascaphidae; genus Ascaphus; species Ascaphus truei. The sequence continues at coordinate 282,731,362 of CM071567.1, forward strand.
ACGCATGCGCAATGTGTTGTACTGCACATGCACGAGAAACAAGATGGCCGCCCCCACATTTGTGATCCGGTGCGGAGCTCCGGCGGCTCCGATCAGCCGGGCAGCTCTCCCCTTGCACTGACAGAAAGAAGGGGACTATGCTACACTATATACACACAGAATCCCCCCCTATACACACACATACACAGAATTCTCCCCCTATATAGACAGAATTCCACCCCCCTATACACACACATTGTCCCCCTTATACACACACACACATACAATGCCCCCCCTATATACACACAATTCCTCTCCCCTATACACACACACACACACACACACACACAATTCATCCCCTCTATATGCTCACACACTCTCTCCCCTCCTCGTGTGGATGCTGCTGAGTGTTGAGCTATGCCGGGGGTGGGGAATCAGGAATGGGGAAGAGGAATTCCCTGTTTTCAGTCAATGCCCCGCCCCCATAGCAAGGTCCCACCCCCATAGCAAGGCCCCGCCCCTGCATCAAGCAGAGGCAGCAAAACCAGCAATAGTGCCGGCCAGGCCCATGCGCTCTCGGGCCTCCCCGCCCCACATTGCGGGGTTTAGCAGCATGATACGCCACTGTATACATGGAGTAAGGGAGGTCTCACACAATGCACTTATGATATGGGATGCATTAAAGATTCCTCTGGGCACTTCTGTCATGTAAACACATCCCTGACATTGCAAAAAATGCCAACGCGCTACTAGGTGGGCAATAGAGATATGATAATGTCTTTCAATCTACTTTGAGAAATATTTCACCAATTTTTGGTATTTTTGCCCAATTTCCCCAGTATACTGCTACATGTTTGCAAAAATAAAGTCATGTGACTTGAATTTTGAGTCATATGACCTGTACATTAGCTTTTAATGCGTAGCAAATGGTTTGGGGTGAACTGAACACTTTGACAACATTTTCGGTGCAAAAAAAACCCCGAATTTTGTAAGGTTCGCAAACTTTAGTAAAAATGTTGCACATCTCTATTGAGAAATATCAAGAAATTGGATTTAAGCAACTCCCCCAAATGTTTCCCCATAGTGGACATTATGTGGGACACAATGTTGATGGAAAAATTAACCAGCAACATAAGGGGTACAATGACCCAGCTTTATGAAATCTACGAACCCTGGGTTAACCTTTTCAATCCACTTGAAAGCCAAAACCTAATTCTATCCAGTATCAAGCCTAGGAGAGTCGGGTGTTACCCTTGTATGTGTTGTGCCAATTGTTTTTGAAACCTATGACTTCTCTAACCTGCAATTAAAATTGAATAACATTCAATGTACAGTATGTTTGATCCAAGTCACCTTCAGACAACTCTATAACGTAGGAACAACTGATTTTAGACCATCATTCCTTTTCCTATCTCCAAATCACTCAAACTGTTTTTCTTTTGTATCTCAGATAAAACCAGATACATAAAGAGTTATAGAAAATCTTCTTCTGGGGATATAATCCTGCTCTCATTTTCCTGTACATCCAACCTCATTTCCACGCCTGCAACAGCATTATACTCTATATAGGTAATAGAATGTAACAAACCTGGTTAACAAGTTGCCCACATCTGACATTGCTCAAAGTAGAAAAATAAATAAAAAAAAAAGATTGATACACTGCCGTTCATACATTTTTTCACTTTTAACTAAATATTTGGGTTTTCGGAAACTACAGGATTTAAACTGTATGTTGGAGTTTTCTTAATTTATGAAGTGTTTGTAACCTTGGGATAATCTTTACAGTGTAGAGACAGATAAAAAGCCATAAATCACTGGTTAGATTCCTTAGAAAATAGATTAACAATAAGTAAATCCCGGGGCAGTAGTCAAGATGATAAAACAAAGCTAATCTCTTTTGACAAGAATATCAAAGTAATAATAATTAAAAGTGTGATATTAACTCTAATAAATTGTATTTCCCTCACACCAACCTCCATCCCCCTCATTTTCTTGTTATCAGGGCCGTTGACAGCTCTCTGAGGGCCCAGGGCTACAGTCTTAACCTGGGCCCTGGGTTGTCGAGCAGGGAAGGGGGAGTGCTGACAGTTTGTTGAGCGGGGGAGAGGGCAGGCCCTACAAGTTGTTGAATATGGGGGGTAGAACCCTACAAGTTGTTGAATATGGGTGGTAGAACCCTCCAAGTTGTTAAATAAGGGTGGAAAAACCCTACGAGTTGTTGAATAAGGGTGGTAGAACCCAAAAGTTGTTGAATAAGGGGGGTAGAACCCTACAAGTTGTTGAATATGGGTGATAGAACCCTACAAGTTGTTGAATCTGGGGGGTAGAACCCTACAAGTTGTTGAATATGGGGGTAGAACCCTACAAGTTGTTGAAGATGGGGAGTAGAACCCTACACGTTGTTGAATATGGGGGTAGAACCCTACAAGTTGTTGAATAAGGGGAGTAGAACCCTACGCGTTGCTGAGTGTAGCTGTCACTGTTGAGGCCCAGGTGGACTATAGCTGAAGTTGGGAGCGACTGTCCCCCCCCTGTTGGCGGCCCTGCTCAAAAACCCAGTGCCCAGACTTCAATAATAATAATTAATTGGTTTTTAATAAGTAATTATTATTGAAGTATTTAAACTTTATACTTATTACCATATATGTTTTATCAATTGGATGTAGCATTGGGCACCCCTGTCTTCTGCTGTATACAATTGCCACGCTCAGTAGCACTCTTTTTGACATAAATATATATTCATGATGTGGTGGGTGCAGGAGTTTGAGCTAGCTGGGAATGTGTGTTAATCAATTTCTGACTGGTAACAGTTGTATGGAGGTAGGTAGCACCTCCCCCCAGAGCTCACTCCTCCTCACCATTTTAACTTGGGAGGTCTTTTCACTTTGCGGCAAGAACAGGATCTACTATAGTTCTTTCCCCTCATACAGAGGTAAAGGAAGGGATCACAGTGTAGTGTAGGACCTGCATTAATTTGGTTATACCTTGACGTTGGTATGCAGGCTTATGATGCTTTGGCCAAAGGGTTTATCTAAATAATCAAGTAAATAATATTATTATTGAAATATTTAAACTTTATACTTATTACCATATATGTTTTGTCAATTGGATGTAGCATTGGGCACCCCTGTCTTTTGTTGTATACCTGCTATACTTTAGCAAGATATACTGTAAGTATGTATTTATATATTTAAAGCGACAACCAGATACCGGAATAGATAAAGAAAAGAAAAAGAAACAAAGTTCTAGATATCAGTGCTTCAGATCCATGAATAAAAGAGTAGCAATATACAGTATGTAGCTGCTTGAGATTTATGAACTTGCTTGAAAATGGACAATAAATGCATCAGTGAGTATCTATATATATATATTGCATGAATGAATGTAGGCTCAGAAAGAGGGGTTATATTTATGAAGTCCTGCGGTAGATATTAAAGCCAATACCTGTAAATCAACAGTCTTGGTTTGTTCTCTTCCTATATGGACAACCAAGCCTAGAACACAGCATACAAATAAACAGTCTTCTTCATATAGTCTGATGACTATGATGTGGGATAATAAAGAATTACTCACTGTCTGATGCAGTCCGGTTCCAGTGCCTCACGTTGACCGCGTCATACAGAAGATCCAATTCGGTGAAAAAAGCGGAGCACAACAAGCAAAAATTGGGGCTACAATTCAAAAACTACATTTAAAAACAACTTTAATTAGATAGGTGACAACATGGAATAGGCAAGGTAAGTCACTCTGACTTAGATATGTGACCACATGGAATAGGCAAGGTAAGTCACTCTGACTTAGATATGTGACCACATGGAATAGGCAAGGTAAGTCACTCTGACTTAAGATGTGACCACAATGGAATAGGCAACGGTAAGTCAGAGTGACTTACCTTGCCTATTCCAGTTGTCATATCTTAAGTCAGAGTGAACTTACCTTCCTATTCATTGTCACATATATAAGTCAGAGTGACTTACCTTCCTATTCCATGTTGTCACATATCTAAGTCAGAATGACTTACCTTGCCTATTCCATGTTTTCACCTATCTAATTAAAGTTGTTTTTAAATTTAGTTTTTGAATTGTAGCCCCAATTTTTGCTTGCTGTGCTCTGCTTTTTTTCACCGAATTGGATCTTCTGTAGATACCGGAATAGGACAACTTGCCACAGCCAAATTCCCACCACTCCCGATCAGCCGCCAAGGGCAGCTCGCCGCCGACTGTCTCGCCGCTAAGGTAACTTATTCTTTAGGGCAGCGGTGCGCAAAGTGGGGGGCGCGACCCCCAGTGGGGGCGGGAGATTGTGCTGGGGGGGGCGCGGGCAGTTGCAGAGGCCCCGCGCTCTTCCCACAGGCATTTAAATGAAATGCCGGGGGATCGCGTGAGGCCCGTGCAACTGTTTACTTACCGGGATTCAGCCGTCTGTGTTGCGTCGCCATGGCAACGCGGCGTCTACCATGTGACCTGACATCACACGCCCACGCAGCGTCATCTGACGCAGATGAAGGCAGGCGGGCGCGAGAGCCGGGGTCAGAGACACAGGGGGGCGCAGCCCAAAAAGTTTGCGCTCCCCTGCTTTAGGGGTTTATGGGTTTTTTTTAGGGTAAGGGGTAAGGGTAAAGTGTTAAGATTACGAATTTTAGAGTAAGGGCTCCGATTATGGGTTTTAGGGTAAGGGGTTAAAGTTTTATGGGCAAAGATTAGCGTTAGAATTAGGGGTTACGGTTTTAGGGTAAGGGGTTAACGGGTTAGGGTTTTAGGGTAAGGGGTTAACGGACTAGGGTAACGACTTAAATTTAGTGGCTTTTATGGGATTTTGGGGTAAGGAGTAAGGTTTGGGGGTTACTTTCACAGCGAGATGGCTGGTAGCGAGCTGCCCTCGACAGCTGATCGGCGGTGAGTTAGCTGCGGAGGAGTGGCTGCGGAGGAGTTAGCTGCGGAGGAGTGGCTGCGGAGGAGTGGCTGCGGAGGAGTTAGCTGCGGAGGAGTTAGCTGCGGAGGAGTGGCTGCGGCAAGTCATCCTAGACCGCCAGGTACACAGTGCTTTTATCATTTATTTATTTTTACAAATATTACAATACAGGGAATACAATACAGATACCTGTATGCATCAAGACATACATGTAACATTAGGAGAAAGGATCTGCTGCCCCCAAAGATTTTACAATCTAATCAGTATGTCTGGAGAAACTGTATGTGTCAGTTTGAGTGTATTGGTTAGAGCAGGGGTGCAGAAACTTTTCAGTTTGCCCCCCAGCCTGTTTCCCCCCCTGCTAGCACCCACCCCTCCCCCCTAACCTGGTGTCTGGCGTCATGTTGCCATGGCAACGAGACGTTGAGGCTGCGTTACCATGGCTATGCATCGCTGGAAGCCACGGGATGTTACAGAGGCCTCGCACCTGCTCCCCAGCATTTAATTTAAATGCATGGCGGGAAAGCGCGGGAACTCTGTAACCGCCGCTCACCTCCCAGAAAATCTTGCGCACCCCTGGGTTAGAGTGTGTATGTAACCATGCTGTAAAATGGCTACAGTCATCTCTCCTGCTGGCAGTAAGGCCTGGTAAGTTATGGGCATGCCAGCAGTAATTATGGAGGTTTGCCCTCACACCCTGGTGAGGTGCCCCATGTATGGATGGGAGTGGTCACATACTCTGAATCCATGATTAGTGATGTCAGAGTTGGGCCTGCCCCCAGAGGATACATAAGGCACAGCACTGCTCAAAAGTTAGTGGTTGCTGAGTTGTTGGAAAGTGGTTCAGAGGTTATGAAGCAAGGAGCAAGTCTGAGTACAGACTTGGGAGAATGCAGTTCATAAGACTGTGACCAGGGACCTGGCACAGGGAATATCTCTCTAAGGGGAGATAGGGAATCCACCAATTGGGAAAAGACACCTTTCAAAGGGAAGTGCGGTGAACATGAGCGGCTGAGTACAACCGCTGTGAGGGGCAGCTGGCCCGCCGCAAGTCAATAAAGATGATCTTGTTAAATCATACCCTCGTGTGTAAGTATGGATTGATTACACCGAGGAGTGCACCACGGAGGAGTTCCTCACCAGGACCATCCACAAGTGGACGCTGGGATCCTGATGAGGTGGAGGCGCTGCACTGGATATAGGTAGGACTCATGCACACTACCTCAGCTGCCTGTCTGGGTTGGCAATCCCCACACAACATCATGCGGGAGACTCAGGAGTCCTGTTGCCAACAGGTGCATCACCAGACACTACACTGTAATGGGGACTGGTTAGACCACAGGGGCCAATGTGAGATTGTGTGGGTCAGGCTACTGTAGGCCATAAAATCCGTTACATGTATAAAAGCATACAGTAGTTTAGTGAGTAGTGATCATTCTGGACTATTTCCGGACTATTTATACGTGGTTTCACTTACTTGGAGTTGTAGACCAATTGTAATTAGGCCTGTCAATAGCTTTCCTGGGGCTCAGGACTGAAGTACTGACATGGGCCAGGGTTGTTGAGCAGAGAAGGAGTGACAACAAACTGTTGAGCACAGGGGAGAGGGACCAAAATTGTTGAGCTGGGGGTTGGGCTATGACCAAAGCTGTTGAGCGGGGTAGTTCCAACCAACCTGCCAGCGGCGGTACAGCAGGAGGGTGAGCTAGGCAGATGAAGGGGGCCCAGCCGACCAATGATGGAAGTCAGGCCTCAACGTCAGTGTTTGGCTAACTGGGACCCCCTCCTCCTCCGGGCAAACTGTCCCGGGTCCTCCACTGTCTGGGGCTCTGACTGGAAGCAGCGTCCATGAGTGTAAGAGAGAGGGAGAGACATAAAGGGAGACAGACACATTTAATAAGAGAAGTTTTTTTGATGCGTTGCTCCATTTTCTGCTTACGTTTGCGTGACGTAAAATAGAGTTTCCTATATATGATGCAAATTGTTAACCAGAGAAGTTGACATAGAAATAAAGTATATAAAAAAGTGATGCCTACATAACATTTTATACATCTCATTATAATTTGTGCATCATGTAATTTGTCCCTAGCTCCTAATACCTTACATTGCAATCAGATGCATATGGGTCAAAGCTGGAGCAAACACCTTGATACATCGACGCAAAGGGACATAGGATGAAAGTGTGGCAATTTTCATGAATTTTGCTTTAACAACAAATCACAATACGGTATGTAGCAAAGAAATGTGTGTCAATGTGTAGAAGATTACTCAGCGGCACAGTGCGGGTACAATAGATGTGTGTGGTAAAAGAGGATAAAGGCAGCTTTATAAACTAACAGGTAACAACAATACTTTCCACATGTTTCCATATCCTTCATTTATATGAGAGCAACGTTCCAAAATATCATTGGCAGCACTGTGCACTCAGCTGTTTCATCCTCACTGCAATTTATGCTACACACTAAGAGGCCTAATTACACAAATGATACAAATTATATCTAACTGCATACAAAGCTGTCAGTACATAATGATGAATGACATCACTGAATTCTGGACGATGCTGCGATGAGGAATAAGGATGTTACAGACACCTAGATGTTGTACGTTATCCGTCAAGTCCTGGCAAATACATATGAAGAAAACAGTTGTGAGAATTGTGACATTTTACATACATTAAGAAGAATTGTCACTTTTCTTTGGTTTGTTTTTTTAAAGTCTACGATATATATATATTTACAGGACCAGTGGTCAAAATAAAAAAAGCAGTGCTGAATAAAACACCTACACTTTTAGGGCTTATACAATATACACCAGAGCGTCTGTTTAGACCGTTTTCAGTCAAAAACCACACGTCGGCCTATGCTATATAAGGTGAGGTCTACCGGAAAATGTACACTATAGTGTGAGGTCTACCAGGAAACTACAATTTAAAACAAAATTATTACACTATAGCAAAGTACATTATTAATGTATTAATTGAACCATATGTAACCCGGGTCCCCCTGGTTCCCCCATAAGTCCCCTTTCCCTTCCCATTACCTCCGCTGTAGTGTGGAAGGCTGCGGTGGGGGCGGCTGCTGTCAGACTGCAAGGCGGACCCGCTGGTAAGGTGGGGAGGGTGACCGGATCGCCGGTGCTCCTTGCGCACAGTTGTGCAAACGCAGAAGTAGCTACAGGGCAGCCATTAGGCAGAGGAAGCACCTTAGGGGACTACAAGCCCAATCAGGCATAGGGGCAGCGAACCATGTGATGCCACACAGCCAATAAGGCTGCAGCTTTCCCCTGCACCACAGATACATTTTGCGCCCTTCTGCGATCACGCCAGTCGGAACTTGGACAAGGAAGGTAGGTGTCTGTGGCACCTGCACTAGGCCAGATACCCCCTATTAGGCCCCAGCTAGGCCCTGACTCCCACATAGCTTGTGGCTGCTATAGGGACTTGCCCTTAGACACGGACATTGCCGCACTTAGCACTATCAGGGACAGGGACACAGTGAGATGCCGCAAGGTGACTGCGGTCCAGAACCAGACCATCAGAGACTCATCAGTGTGGGACCCTCCAGCTGGATACCACCCACCGCGGAGGCGGACATCGCTGGATCCGTGGATCCTATCTTCTACAGCGCACCCGGGTGTGGACACACCCGGCAGGTACCCAACAAAGTGCACCAATTCACCTTCACACATTAGTGGGCAGCGCTGTACCACACTGGGTTGGTTCGCTGCCCAAGGGCTCCTAGGTACTTTGGGGGAACGGTGACTCCATTAAGAGGGAGCGGATTATTGGGCGGTACCGCCGTGCGAGGTCTGGTGGGTAGGCTGTACTATATTAGTGTATATAGTAAAACTGTACTGCTTTACAAAGTGTGTATTCTTATTGTGTCCTGTGACGGGTCATTCTACACCATAGAATTCCGCACAGGTGGAGGTGCTATCGAGCATCATTCCAGGATACACACCAGTTCCCAGCAGCAGAGGCTCAGGCCTCCTATGAGCCACCAGGTATTGCACCATACACACCGTATCTACACATCACCCAGGAGGTGGGGAAAAATATGCTACATTTGGAGGCGCTGCTGAGATCTCAGACCTGGGGTGCCCTACTCAGCAGTTCTAAATTAGTGAACCAATGAGAATTACCATGTATTCACCCATATAGGAAAGAATAATAATTGCGCCAACCGTACTTAAGTGAGTTCAAGATTTCAGTCCTTCACAAAGTGTAATCCTGCTGCCAGAGTTTCTTAGAGGTGATTCACCAACCTCTATATATTGTCAAAAAAGGGGGGGGGGGATCCTCCGGCACGTAGTTCCACTTGTGATTCCGGGACACATGCAATGTAAAATAGAGAGAGGGACCACAATCAGGGGTGGTTAATACACAACAATAACATGTGGAGTTAGAAAGGGGACACACTTACATTTGGACAACAGATCTTCAAATAGGGATGGGGGGGACCTCTTGATGATTCCTCAAAATAGGGAAGAGAAGGGAAACATAGTATAACACTGTTTATTAACAACAAATTAAAAAGAGATTAAAAACTCACAAGCGACCAATAATTATTGGCATAGAGAGGAGGTGTCTCCAGACTCCACAGAGCGTCCTTCCAAAAGATTGGTAGTCTCTTGTAGATTCCGTTCCAGCTGGTAAGATGGTAAGTAAGGATGCAGTTAATAGCAGGGGGCATCTCCCCTGATTGTGGTCCCTCTCTCTATTTTACATTGCATGTGTCCCGGAATCACAAGTGGAACTACGCGCCGGAGGATCCCCCCCCCCCTTTTTTTTTTTATACACCCATGCAGCAGCAGGTCTGTGACTGAGCTGTAGAGCTACGAGAACCTCCTCGACACGTGGTCGCTGTGGGAGAAGTCCCCGCTCTCACATCAATATTCGCTGTCTGCGAACAAGTGAGAAAATCTCCTGGCCAATGGACAAGAGATATGCCCTGAAAATGCCCCTCAGGTCATATATCTGCCAGAGACTTTGCCAAAACGGTGCCCGCTCATATACACTGGGATAGCATCCCCTCACGCTACCTCCCCATACAATCTCGGTGAGTGGAGGACCATCAATATGGCCACCAGTACTCCCACCAGACCTGATGCACCGCTACTCCGGGTAACGTTCACTTCAAATGCCCTGCACGGAGCCACTAGCTGGGCAGGGAGCCCACCACAATCACCTCCCTCTAGCCCTCAGGTGAGAAGTTTTACACCGGTCCTTTACCCAGAGCAAGGAACCGACAGACGCTTAGCAAGTGGCGACCCGTACTGGGGTTGACCCTACCGAAATTAGTGGAGGCAATCACTATGTCTTCACAGTCCCAAAATTACAGGAAACTGAAGGCTTTCTCCGTGTGAAGAGGGAATCGACTCCTGGAGGGAACACACCCTCAAGTTGATGGACAAATGGCCCTGCTCCGAGGCGGTGAGGCGACAAAGAATAATGGAGAGCCTCCGACCTCCCGCATCCACCATGGTCAGTGCGCAGCTCGATCAAGACGCCGACCTCTCGGCTCACCGGATCGTGGAATTACTAGTGCGTATCTACGACAGGGATGAAGACGAGAGCAAACTGTGGTCCAAATTTTACGGCCTCAGACAAAAGGACGGAGAAGACCTGTCCATCTTCCTTCAACGGATCCAAATGGTCCTCTGGAAGCTGCAATGCCGCAATATCATCCCGCTGCAATGGTAGACGAGTACCTGCACAAATAATTCCTTGGAGGGGCAATCCCCACTCATCACATAGTGATCATGATCAGATGCTCTCTACTACAAGGACCTTCTCCTACCTCGAGGACCTCTTGGGGTTAATAAAGGGGCACGAAGCCACACGTTTGCATACTTCTCCAAAGACTAAAGAACCCCTCAAGGGTGAACCCAAGGGAGCATCCGCTCCGAAGGTTAAGGAACCCTATAGTATGGAGGAGGACCCTCAATCAAAGTCACCTGCCGTCAAGTCCAAACCGTCCGAGAGAGTATTTCCTACCTATAAGGGCCGCACGGCCCCCGGTGACCTCATCTGCTACAGCTGTGGTTGGAAGGGCCATTTCTCCAACGAATGCCCTGAGAAAGAAAAAAAACTCCAATTAAGAATTTCCACCCTAACGTAATGATCTGCAGGGTTCACACAGCAGATCACCTCTTTTCCCTGGAAAGCACACCGGAGGAAGATGCTCAGCAAGGCTACAAGAGATACTAGAAGTGCGGGAATGGACGTCAATGATTCCTGGACGAATGAAAGTGTTTGTCCAAAATATCTCTCCATACCCCATGGCTTTCAATCCAGGATGGAAATAGGGCCGCATATACCCCGTCACACCAATGGAGACGATGCCTCAGGTGAATGCTTCCGTGGTGTCCGAAAAGCCAGCCGAGCTGACATTCAACATCGTAGACTCAACCCTACCGGACGAAAGGAAAGACCGGTTAACGGCCAAATTGGAAGAACGCCGGGCCGTATTCTCCACGAGCGAGATCGATGTGGGTTGCAGCCGCAGCGCCCAACACACCATCAGGCTGAGTGACACTACACCCTTCCGAGAACGTTCTCATCGCATCGCCCCTCGGCATGTGGACAATGTCAGGGACGCCTTACAAGAGATGGAAACAGCGGGGATTGTGACTGAATCCCGGAGTCCTTACGCCTCGCCCATCATGGTGGTGAGAAAGAAAAATGGATCGGTAAGATTGTGTGTTGACTACCGGACACTGAACAACCGTACCGTACCCAATCAGTACATTCTTCCTCGCATCTAAGAGATTCTCAACGCACTAACTGGGAGCCAGTGGTTCAGTGTTCTGGACTTGCGATCTGAGTACTAACAGGTACCGATGAGTGAAGAAGACCAGGAGAAGACTGCCTTCGCCTGTCCCCTGGGCTTCTACCAGTTTACGCGCATGCCCCAAGGCATCTGCAGAGCCCCAGCAACATTCCAACACCTAATGGAGAAAACGATTGGAGACATGAATCCCCGGGAATGCTTGGTCTACCTGGACGATATTATTGTCTTTGGTAAAACATGACGAACAGCTGCTTAAAGTGCTGGACCGCCTGGGGCGAGAGGGTCTGAAACTGTCACTCAACAGGTGCCGGTTCTGTCACACCTCGGTGACCTACGTGGGACACGTATCTGCCGATGGGATTGCCACTGATCCAGCCAAAGTGGAGGCCGTTGTGAATTGACCGCCACCTGAGAACGTCATGGAACTATGCTCTTTCCTTGGCTTCTGCAGTTACTATCGCCGATTCGTAGAGGGGTATTCTAGTAAGGCCAAGCCTCTCAACAACCTCCTATAAATATATCCCAAAGACAAAGGACGGAAGGCCACCTCTGCTAGACAACCATTCGATGATAATGCAAACAGGCCTTCCTGGGCCTAAAGAGGAGCTTAACCAAGGCACCTGTTCTTGCTTATGCCGATCCAGAACAGCCCTACGTCCTCCATGTAGACGTGAGTCTTAATGGCTTAGGCGCAGTCTTACACCAGAAGCACCCGGAAGACCTCCGGCCTACATCAGCCGCAGTTTAACTCCCAGTGAGCAGAATTATCCGGTACATAAGTTGGAGTTCCTCAGCTTCAAGTGGGCCATCGTGGACAAACTCCATGACTACTTGTACGGCGTATCTTTCGAAGTGAGGATGGATAATAATCCCCTCACCTACATACTGTACTAACATCCGCCAAACTAGACGCTACCGGCCACCGATGGCTGGCAGCGTTATCAAACTACCAGTTCACGCTGAAATATAAACCAGGGCCTCTAAATATCGGAGCGGATGCCATATCCCGAAGACCAGGATTGAGCCCCACTCAAGACGATGAGTGCTTGGAGGAGATCCCAGGACCAGGGATGAAAGCCATGTGCAACACGGCCGCTGTCATAGAAGATAGAGTGGCCTTCTCAAAGTTAAGGGTCGTGGACTCCTTACTATGTCAATCCAAATCCCTTCCTGCCACTTACTGTGACCCAGAAGGGATGAACATCCCCCACGATAAGATCATAGCGTAGAGAGATATGGTCCAATATCAGATCCAAGACCCCATAGCTGGCATCATCCGTCAGGCCATCCAGAAAAACAAGTCTGCAATTCTGAAATGTGCTCCCAGTGACATGGTCGCAATTCTCCTGCGAGAGGCGGATACATTTGAGATAGACAATGGGCTATTCTATCGAGTGGTGCAATACCACAACCACCCAGATAGAAGGCAATTGGTTCTTCCCCAGAACCTACAACATCTGGTCCTGAAAGCCTTGCATGATGAGCATGGACATCTCGGTGTGGAGAAGACCTTTGGGCTCATCAGAGATCGGTTCTTCTGGCCAAAGATGCGAGAGTCAGTGGAGCGACACAGCCGACGCTGTACAAAGTGCATACAATGTAAAACCCTCCCTACCAGAGCCGCACCAATGGCTCATCTGAAGAGTTCAGGCCCCATGGATTTGGTGTGCATGGACTTTCTGTGCATCGAACCCGACGCCCTAGTGATATATAACGTGCTGGTTATCACGGACCATTATACCCGGTATGCACAGGCCTTCCCCACCAAAGACCAGAAAGCCATCACGGTGGCAAAGATACTGTGGGAAAGGTACTTCGTGCATTATGGCCTGCCTTCATTCTGACCAGGGCCGGGTTTTTGAAAGCAAATTGATTCGGGAGCTACTCAAAATCCTGGACATCACCATGTCCCAAACAACTCCGTACCATCCGGAGGGTGACGCTCTGCCTGAGTGGTTCAATAGGACATTGCTGGACATGCTTGGCACGTTGAAAGGTGCTCAGAAGACAGAGTGAAGCCGACATGTGGAAGCCCTAATACATGCGTAGAATTGTACCCGACATGAGTCCACGGGATTCTCCCCATACTTCCTTATGTTTGGGAGAGAAGCCAGGCTGCCAGTGGATGTACGTCTGCGAGTATCAACTGACGGGATACACAACTCAACACACTTCAAATACGTGCAAAGGCTTCAGGAAAACATGCAACAGGCTTATCAGAAAGCCAGATAGAGAAAATAGGCTAAAGCGCTCCAATGCCAGGAATAAAAGAATATTATAAGCCAAAACCACTAATCTAAGGTATAAAAAATGAGTAATGGTATTAGTACATAATAACCACTAGTATGGGTACTATCCTCCTGAAGACAGGTGGTAGATGGTACAAGCCCACCCACAATCAGTCTCATTGGCAGGTTCCCCTGAATAATAAGCAATACTCACAAATCCTAGGAGTGGTAGGCAGGCTGTGCAGCTTCCAATATTGTAGTAAACGGAATAAATGGAGAAACAAAGCGCACAGTAAAAACGGAGCAGAAGGACCCAGAATCAAAAATAGAATAAAAGGGCACTTAATGTGACAAAAGACCCATCCAATGCGTTTCGAACGTCACAGCCTTGAAAAAGAACGCTTGTGACGTTCGAACGCGTTGTGGGTCTTTGTCACATTAAAGTACCCTTTTATTCTATTTTTGATTCTGGGTCCTTCCTGCTCCGTTTTTGCTTGTGCGCTTTGTTTCTCCATTTATTCCTGTTTACCAGAAAGCCAAGAAGTCCGCTGCTCAACCCAACGCCAACAACAAGAGCCATTATGACCACAAGATCAGACACCAGGAAATCCATCCTGGAGATGCTGTGCTTCTCCGCAACCTAGGGATTCCGGAAAGCATAAACTCGCTGACCGCTGGTGTGATGGTGTCTTTTAGGTCGAGTCCCAGATGCCGGGCCTCCTGGACTACCGCATAAAAGACGCGGCCTGGTAAGGGTCTGGCACCGTAACCACCTTCTCCCTATTCCACAAGTGGGAGACGATGAACCAGAGATACCGGCTACACCTCTGGACGGTGAGCCGGAACAATCCAATGCTAGCCAAGAGACTGTAAATGAAACTATTTCTGAGACCACCCATGAGCATGCGAATGGTGAAGAGACCGTTAATGAGACCGTAGAGGATCCTATGGAGGGACCCTCTCAAAGTGGACCTCAAAGTCACGGAGCACTCCCGGAGGAGCCACGGGTAAAGGGCACCGACAAACGACGCCTCATCGGGTGGCTCCAATGAGCCAACCCCTGGACCCCAGAAGCCCATGCTTCTCCCCAAGCAGAGACTATGTAGAGACATTTGCACCCTCAATGGGAGAGGCTGAGACTCAGGACTTTGTATACTACTCCCCAGAGGTAGTCGTAGAAGAGCCATTCAGGAGGAGCCAGAGAGCTAGGCAACCACCCAAGTGGATGACCTCTGACCAAATTGGGGCACCCCACTATGAGGCTTAGCAGTGGTCTCGGAGTAAAATACACTCCGTTATCGTAATGTTTACACAGATGTACAATCTTATGTAAAACCATGCAATGTGATAAGTTGTACTCCTACTACTGCATTTTTATTGTGTAAACTTGTGTTATATTGTTGTGTTACGCAGTTCCCAAGCAGGGACGTTGGTATTTTCACCAGGGGGAGAGTATAGCATGGCTCCCCTGGTGCCCTGTGTCCCCTTACATCCCGGCGCAGTTGTGCCTGACAGCGGAGGCAGGGACAGGTGCGGGTGGCCCAACGGGGGAGTATGGAGCGGTGATCGGCTCGCCGGAGGCTCTGGCGGCTTCCGCTGCAGGGCGCCACCATGTTGGTGTACGCACACATGCACATTTCACGCATGCGCAGTACATTTGCGCATGCGCATAGGAATCCCCAAGACCGGCGGCCATGAGACTTGCATGCGCTGTAGCTCTGGCAGAGCAGCAGCCATTGCCTATAGGCTCAGCATGGGGAACTACAATCACATGCTGCAGTAGAGCCAATAGTGTTCCAGGATTTCCCCTGCTCTACATTGATACATTTCACACGCTGGGACCGCGAGTCAGTCAAACCTGGGACAATGAAAGGGTAGGTTATGTGTGCAGGTGTCTGTGGCACCTTCACTAGGCCATATACCCCCCAGCTAGGCCCCGACTCCCCTCAGCTTGTGGTTGCTGCAGGAACAGGCCCAAAGATAGGGACACTGCCCCTATAGCATAATAGTGAGGGACACAGCCAGCACACGCTGCATCCTGGCATCCAGAGGTCTGGGACTAGATCACCATCTCCAGCAAGGACACTCTTCATGGTGACACCGTCCAGGCGGGATACCACCCAACGTAGAGGCGGAAGCTTCGCGGGTTACCGCAACAGATCCGTGGATCCCATCATCAACTACAGCATCTGCGCGCCCAGGTGTGGACACACCCGGCAGGTACCCAACTAAGTGCACCAACTCACCTTCACACATTAGTGGGCAGCGCTGTACCACACATTGGGTGGGGGCATTGACCTTGTGGACACCGGGTTGGTTGGGTGCCCAAGGGCCCCTAGGTACTTTGGGGACAGTAACTCCATTGAGAGGGGGCATAGTATTGGAAGGTACGGCCGTGGTGGGTAGGCTGTAACTATATTAGTTGTATATAGTAAAACTGTTCTGCTTTAGTGTGTGTGTGTGTGTGTGTATATATATATATATATACACATACGTCCTGTGACGGGGTCGTTCTACACCATAGAATCC
Organism: Ascaphus truei; assembly: GCA_036426205.1. Taxonomy (NCBI): domain Eukaryota; kingdom Metazoa; phylum Chordata; class Amphibia; order Anura; family Ascaphidae; genus Ascaphus; species Ascaphus truei. The sequence continues at coordinate 282,747,800 of CM071567.1, forward strand.
CACAAAGGTGGAGGCACTACCGAGCATCGTTCCAGGATATACCCCAGGCTCCAGCAGTGGAGGCTCAGGCCTCCTGTGAGCCACCAGGTATTGCACCCTACACACATCTCCCAGGGGGTATGGGAAAGTGCGCTACATTTGTTAACAATTTTGAGCTAACTTCAGGAACAGTAAGAAGACATGGGTTAACATTTATAATTGTTCTAAACATTTTAATGAACATTGTTACTACTTATTTTACTCCTCCTCCCCCCCCCCCCCTTCATTTTCTCTTCCCCTATTGCCCCTCTCCTTTCTGGTACTCTTCCTGCGGTGTGCAGCACTAGTTTTACTGGCGTAACGTGAGATGCACAGCATTCCTGTTATAGGGGTTCACATAACAAATATTTTCTAGCACAATGTAAAAAAAAAACATTGGGAACCACAGTAATATGGTATAAGATCAACAGTACTGTATATAATCAAGTATCGTGGTTTACGATTTGCCCTGTAACATGTTTTCTGCAATGGTGTCCAGTTTGTTTTTTCCCCTCCACCTTAAGGACAGGCTTTTCTTTGTCATTGTTAAGGAGATGGATATCTATATATCTCTACCTATAGATATCTTGGTTCCAGCAATGCTGTTCTTAGATTCTGCCCTTACAGTCTTAGATCCGACTCTACTGAGTGCAGTGAACAAGCAACACCATGTGAGAGATTTATAACCACATTTCTTTTTAGTGGCCCTTAGGGACTAATTTGGATCGCCTTTTCTGATAAATCAGACCTCCAGTCTGGTCATTTGGTTGCTCGTCTGCACATTTTCCAGTTCCATCTTTTTGTGAAGTGGTGCTCAAATCTCAGCTCCATATTCAAGGTGTGGTCTTACTAAGGTTTTCTACAGTGGCAAAATGGTGTGGTCTTCTATCTATACCAGGTTTTATGCATAATATCCTATTAAACACTATTGCAAAGGCTTTTGCCTACAGGTTACGGATTGACCTAATTTGAACCCATTTAGTTTGTAAGTAGCATAATTATTCTAGCATCCCAAATGCATTACCTTGCATGTACATTCACCTGTATTAAACCTAATCTGCCATTTACTTTCCCAAGCTTTCACTTTATCAAAACCCTTCTGCAGAGAAATGTTATCCTGCTCTGATTTCACTACCTTACATTAGGGGTGCGCAAACTGAGGGGGCACAAGATTTTTCAGGGGGAGCGCGGCGGTTGCAGAGGCACCGCGCTTTTCCCCAAGTAATTTAAATGAAATGCCGCGGGTCATGTGACCCATCAACATCATTTGACCCCGGAGACAAGGTAAGGAAGGGGGAGCGCGAGCAGGCAGGGAGACGCAGCGGCAAAGATTACGCACCCGTCTTACATAACCGATTTTTCAAAAATGGACTTGTTTCTTTTTTGGGGTGAAAATTCTTCCACTGGATGAGCTATGACTTTAAAAAAAATGTTTTTTTTCCCCTTTACATAGACTGCCACCCTCTGGAGTGAAGGAGTATTGCACTGCCTTTTTCCAGTTCTAATGAAAAGTTTTTATAGACTGCAGACATCCAAGATGTGGTTGCAGAGTATTGCTTGTGTTGTAAAACTGGGCTATGAATATGATCAGTTAATTTTCAGGGTTCAAATACAGCCATCATATGACTACAATAACCTGCATACTGTAGGCTTTTTTTTAGTGTTAGGACCCTTGAGATGTGGTCTGCCTTGGAGGGGCTCACAACACTTGGGCCAAAGGGTTAAACTAAAAGACCATTTTATTCAAGAGATATATATATATAGATATATATATATATATATATATATATAGGCACTGTACCGTGTATCTGTGTTAATGGATGTAGCACTGAGCTCTGTCTGTGCTTCATGTTCTGTCTCTGGGTTTAAATACTGTAGGCCTCCAAGTACATGCAGCACATATTTCTCATACTAAAGGACAGTAACACACTTTGGATTTGTTAGCCTATTGCATTCTAAAAGAAATTGCTGCTATCTTACTTTCTAATCAGAATATCTGATGTGGCCTTACTAACTAGCCTCAACTGTCACTTGTACAGGAAAAAGAAAATAGATTATTTTCTACATTGAATGCTGTAGAAACATGACAGAACTTGAAGTAGATACACAGAAATTCTTCACAAATGCTTTGAATGGGTTCAAATCAACGCAAAGGTTTTTTCTGCACACTACTTTCAGTGAGCAGCACTGTATGGATCATAACCTTTTTTTTTTAAATTATGTGGGCCGAGCACATGTATTTTAAATGAAACATGTCACAGAAATTGTTAGTGATGTTTTTAATTAAAAATCAAAATACAATTTGTATTGACAAAACACAAAGAAATTTGATTTAGAACGCACGTGCTCGGCCCACACCCTGTATTGGCTATTCACACTGTGAATTCTTTGTGTGTCTGTGTGACAATGTGTGGGGGTGGGTTGTTTTGGCTCCGTATTCTCTTCTCCTCTGGTGCTGCTGCCCATGCGCAACTTGCTGCTGAGTTTCAAAGGCATCTGCTCTGTGTCCTCTTCTACTTTGGTGGTGCTGCTGCTGCTGCTGCCGCCCACACGCTACGTGGTGCCAAGTTCGAGGCCTCTGTGCATGTGTGGAGGGGTACAGCTCTTGCTGGCTATGGTCAGAGCCTCTGCGCATGCGTTGAGGGGGGTGGCAGCAGCTGATCTATGCGCAGATGTCGACTTAGCGCTTCTGCCGATTGCCACAGACGACTGTGGGCATGGAGGCAAGTGTTGGCCTCATCTACAAGCACTGTCACTTCCATAACATATTTCCGTCTCCTGGATAACAGATTGTGCCCACAAAGACATTTCACCAAAAAAAACAAAAAACCCCAGTACGCCATTTCTTTGCGTTTTGTCACTGAAACTGTATATTGATTTTTGAATGAAAGACTTTAGTATAATTGTTCTCTTTTTTCCTGCGTACTCAAGCTCTTTCTGCGTGCATGAATTGGCATACGGACAGTCCCTCCAAACAGTGTGCATATCTTTAACCAGCTATTCATTTATAGGCTCCAGTCAACCAATAGGAGCAGGGGGTTCAGACAATTAGCATGCCACAGAGCTCTAATTATTCTTTACTACAAGGAATGTCCTAGTTCTGGGAAGAGACCTTTTCTGCAGATGATTATACTATGCTGTAGATCAGCGGTGCGCAAAGTGGGGGCGCAGAGGCACCAGGCTCTTCCGAGGCATTCAAATTAAATGCTGGGGGATTGCGCAGCCTCTGTAACAAACTTGTTCAGATGCATTGGTGTGACACATCACCATGTCAACGCGACATCAAATGACACTGCGGTGTGTCATGCAGTGATGTCACACAGCTGTCTCCATGGTAATGAGGTCACGTGACAGCCGTAGTGTCATTTGATGCCGCCAAGCAAGGCGGAGCAGCTCAAGGAGTTTGCACTCCCCTGCTGTTAACAGTAGCTTTTACCTTTCTTGGATGCTTTACAAAATATAATAACACTGGATTTAGAAACAATGTACAAAGTCTTCATTGCAAATAAATCAACCTCTTTTTCAGAAAAAAGCTTTGACAAAATTCCCAACGAAGTAGGTAGAAACCCCCCCAGTAACTCTGTTTTAGAGAGGGCTCACCCCCATCTTAGAATGTGGAGAAACAAAACAAAAAATAAAACACCTTTTCTCCCTTTGCAGTGTGAGCTGTGTATCAAGCTGTTGCAAGGAGATAAATAAATATAAGAGCCTGAATGGAGGAGGCTGGGGGCACGACCTCCAAACGGAGGTGAGGAGATTTGAATATCAAGCACATTCACTCAGTCATGTGAGCTTGATTTAAAGATCACAGAACCAAAAAATTAAATAATAAACTCACCATGTCAAGGCAATTACAATGTTTGCAAATATCTTAAAAGCAAGTGCCTATGACTTGTTTTGCATGTAACTATGTGAAGCAGAGCTTAAACTGTGCGCAATGGCACTTGCGTGCACCCCAAGTACAAATTGCAGGATCCCTCAGAGGTTGCCCCTAGCTTGAGCACTAGAAAAATGGTCTTTTACAGCGATGGCCACATCATGTGAGCAGTTCAGCCAGTCACAGCAAACCAGCTCTGTGATGTCATAGCAATACCCTGCCCATCACCCAAAACATGGTACAGAAAGTGTTGGGGCATTCGCCATGCATACTATATAATTTCAGCCTAATATGATAAACTCTCTGCATATGCTTGGCCACCTTGGCCGTGAAAAAAACACAAAAATAAATAAAATTAAAAAACCCACAGACATGTCTAACCCTGATCTCCTAGCACAGTGGTTCCCAAACTTTTTCGGTTCAAGGCTCCCCAAGGCGATCAGGATTTTTCCGCGGCGCCCAAAGTAAAAACTAAGGTGTATATACATAACCAACAGTTGCAGTGCGCAGTTGGTGTCTCACTCTCAGACCTCTCTCTCTTCCCCACAGATGTCTCTCTCTACCGCAGACAGACCCTCTCTCCCGCAGACAGAGGGGAGTGGAGGAAAGGCAGGAAATCCGTGCAGGCACACACTACACACACTGAAGAGCAGAGGCAGCGACGGATGTGAGGGGGGTGGGTTTGGGGGGGAGGAGATCCGTGCAGGTAGCTCCCTGCACACAGTCACTGGGCAGGCAAATGTACAACTCTCCCTCTCCCTTCTATCATCCCCCTACCTTCTCCTATCACCCAGGGAAGAAGGGGACAGGACACCGCGCAGACAGAGCAGGAAGGCAGACACACAGTGTGCTCTGCACAATGCCCTGCCCCCGGCTTCCTCTCTGCCTACAGGATGGTGGGGAAGATAATTGCGGCGCCCCTCTAGGCAAGCCGCGGCGCACCAGGGCACACAGATTGGGAACCGCTGTCCTAGCATATACAAAGCTTCCACGGTAGCTTGAGATTCTGGGATATGACATGTAAATGAGCAGTGTCACCTGTTGTGTCAAATACATTTTAACTTAGACCAGTCTGAGACATGTGAATGTTAAAGTGATTTGTATTTGTTGCATGCAGTATTACAATGCTTTAAAAGCTTAATCATTCCCTCACGTCAGAGAGGGATGAATGTGGAACTGGTCTGCAGAGGCTACAAATCTTGCTTCACATCCACTTACTTTTATTTCAATACTACAGAACTCCAACAGCCCCCACAGAAACCTGTGCAAACTGTTACAATATCTGAGCTTCTGGAAGCAGTGAGCAAGCATCTGTGAATTTAGTAAACAATTTATATTAAAAATGGAAACACCATAATTCTACCAACCCCCTGCTCAAAATGCCATTTGCCAACTAAATCAGTTCTTGTAACAAATCTATCATTTGTACCTAAAGTTATCACTATGACAATTGCTGTTGGCAAACTCTAAATTGACCCTTTCATTTGGTTACTGTCAAAACCATGTACCAACGCAGGGAAATCTGGTCTTCTCAAAATGCTAGCTTTTGCATTGTGATCTCCACCCTCATCCAGAACAAGTTGTACTGAAATAAGTGCACTGTCAAACAGTAACATTGTTGCAGGCAAACTTCAGATTTGAGCACCAATTTAACCCACATAGCCATTGCTATGAACCCAAATTTACATCCCACAAGACTCCTCTCCAGAACGAGTAGCTGCTTTACAGCAGTATTGCTAAAGTAAACTAAGGCTCAACCCCCCCCCCCCCCCACAAACTACTTTCCATCCAAAAGTGCAATGTGCCTAAATGGCAAACTTTTATTTCTTCATTAGGACAAGTGCAAAGGAATTGTAATGACATTTTTTTAACCTACTGTAAGTAAAGCATTAAACCACACGAGTGAAACCACAACAGCTAGATTGCCAACCACATGTGCATGTTGATATGAAAGCACTTTGTTTAACTTACACACCACTTGCTTATTAAGGCATAAGTGTGGGGGTGGAGGAGAGAATCTGGCTGTAATGGTCAGTATAGCTACTAAAGCATTTTACGCTGCACGGTTTACAAGTGCATGTTGAAGTAGAAGTTATGCAGACTTGCTGAGAGCCACAGCAGAGAAACGGACTTCTCCATGTCCACGTTCGGTAAACTGTCGGCAGATTTTGGCTGCATCCTACAACAGAAGAAATGGGTCATCGATTATGACGGTACACTTTAGCCTTGTCTAAACTTTTTGTATTTTCTTTTGCTGCCATCAGAAGTTAACAATTAGGCTGCGCTTAGTGCCTTGAGATGGCACGCTGCTCGAAAAACAATTGGCTCAGTCGCCAGCACTTCTAGTAAGCGCAACGTTGTGTCTGGAAAATTGGAAGCCAGGTCCATTTGATTTTTTAAAGACAGTTGCCACATGTGACCGTCTCTAAACCAGTCAAATTGCACAGCTTGCCCCTTTAGTGACGTCACTGGTGACAGTCACTAAAAACAAATTATAACTGTCGCTGGTGGTGACATCGGTCACATCGCCAGCTCTATAAGCATGGCCTTACACTTAATCTCTTCAAGTACCTCTCAGGACCCTTATGATCAACACCTTTTTCTAGACAAGATCACTTTAATTGCTCTGAGAGTGTTTAACAATAGGACTAGTCTCTTCTGTTGGTCATTGGCATGGGGTCACAACCATTAAATTGCTACACATGCCAGTCACATGTTCTCAATCCTGGTAGACCTGCAGCACTATCTTCTGGCAAACCAAGTGTTAATAACTATCCTAGTCATAGGGCAGTTCTCATTTAACTAGATTCACACCCATGTTCTACATTAAATGCATTGCTTGATCAGAGTTCAAGCTAACCTGTTACATTTGACATTGCTCAATGTCCAATTTAAACATGACCATATACAGAGAAAGATGCAGTTTGTACCTTCAGTAAGGAGACTTCAGAAGTAGCACCATGAGTAACAGGAACTGGAATTCTCCCATCTAAAGAATGACATTTTAGAGTGCCATCATTTTCACAAATATTTAGAAAATTGAACAGAATTAGTACAGAGAAAATTAGCACTTCAGTATTAAGTGCTACTGTTGAGAACCTTACTGTGAACAGGGGGTCTAGTAGATTTTAGTGAAGATTTAAGTCTTGAAAGATAAGGTTATTTTTGCATTTATAAAATGAACGTTTGTTGAACTGCTGATCACTTACAGCATATGTCATTGACAAACAAATTATATTTATTTATTACAAACAGGGATTTAATAATTTAACCCAAGTACAAACAAAATACAAGTTGCCCAATTAAGGAAACCATCCATTCTGTTTCCCTTGAACATGTTTATGCCATTAGCTTGGTGGCAGGTATAACTGCCACTTCAATTTGAATCCAATGAAATATCAATTTGGCAAACCTGAAAATGGTGATCATGCCTTTGGAGCAAGGTATGCTGTAAATACTGAAAATTTGGAAATGTAAGGTCTGCATGTTAAAGTATTTAACTACCAGAAGGACCAAAAAAAAAAAAAAAAAAAAAAGGGATTTCTTGGTTCCTTCTGTGCTGCAATATTAAAGATCTGCTGTTCATACAGATTACAGGAAATGGCTGATCACTGACTGTAACACTGTCTGTGACACTGAACATTGAGACTGGGATTATACAACAGGACAGCTCCTTTAGCAATGGGTTCAATGTGTGTGTGCTGCTAGATAAGCAACATGCCATCCGAGTTAGAAGTTTACTTAAATAACTTCTGGTATAAAAAAAAAAAAAAAGTCACCAATATTAAAACATGGAGGCTTCAGGCCTTCGAGGATTTTGGCCATATATTTAAAGCCAATATTTAAGTGTACGCAATTAATATTGAATCTACAACTTTAAAATGGCATAATGTTTAGTCTAATTCAGAGGTTAGCTACATTGATGCAAGGGTGATTCAATTTGTGAAAACCCTTAAATTGGGAGCATTTAATAATTTGAATATCTTTTTCAGAGGGACAAGCATGCAATAACAAGGAGTTTGTCAACTCGTGTCACTCCTAAAGGTTACATGAAGTCTATTCCGTAATGAGCAAAAACATTTGAGTTAAAGTGGCATGGCAAGTATAGCATGTTCATTCTTTAAATACAGGGGTGCACAAACTTTTCGCGCTGCGCCTCTGACTTGTTAGTGTCAAATGGCACTGGGGTCATTTGACACTGTTGCCTGAAACCAAGGTATGCAAGTTAGAGGCCTCATGTGCCGCCCTCCCCGGCATTTAATTTAAATGTTTTGGGGACGAGCGTGCCCCCAACTTTAGAAGAACCCTTTATATACATACATTTCTAAGGGGGAGGGGGAAGCATGCATTAACCTACAATTTAAAGATTCACTTACCAAGCTCATACAGATGTCCATCAATACCAGTAAACAATATGAAGTGGAAGTTTATGGATTCATCCTCCTGCAGGAGGAAATGATTTGTAGCAAACTTTTTTTTAAAGCAAATTTAACAGTTGACCTATTTGGTTTATGTTACAAGGCATTTCCTAAATGTACATGTGTACTGCACAGATATCTGAAGTAAGAATCCATGATTATGCTGCAATATAAAGCAGATAGACTCAGACCTTACTGTGGGGTTTAATGGATTGAGATGGTCAGTTTAAAGACAAGTGCAATTTAGAGCAGCAGTCCATGTTTTTTTTTTTTTTTTTAGACATCTACATGACTTAAGCACTTTATAACCAGATGCTCCATTGTGTGTCAAATATGAAGTGCCTGGGAGGTTAAAATGACCAAAACAAACTCTCCAGACATTACAAGTTAGGCTGGGATTATGGTGCCAGCAATGCTGCATACGCCCAGCAAGCACTCTGTAGTGGGCTATGCAAGTTACCCCCAGTGCCTGCCGAGTGAAGCGGCACATTGACAGCATTTTGCAAATACAAATTGTGTATTTTCAGGCGGCTGACGTCAGTGCACGTGAGCTGGTTCATCCAATGAGGGCAAACCAGCTTTGACACATCCATCTCCTGCAGCTAAATTTACAAATGGCTTGGGCTGCAGGAGTGTGTGCAGCGGCTTTCGCATGCAGCGAACATAATCACAGCCGTAGTCAGGCTTCTGGAGGAAACTGTTTAAAGTGGCAAACAGCGACACCAAGACAGTTGTAAGGTGCCTCAGCTACATAACCAAGAGCAGCTTCACAAGTGGCTCTTCTGTAGATCTACTACACCAGCAGGTTACATTAACTAAGGTGATGGATACAGAAGCCAAATAACAGGGAATTGGTTTAAAGAGCAGTGGTGGGCAACATGATCTACTTAAAGTGTTACATGGGAGGCCCTGAAGCCCCACAAAGTGGTGGGTCTCAGCCACTGTTGCCTGCCAATAAGGCACAGATTAAGACTGGACCACCGCTTTCTGCTTCCCAGTAAATACTTGGAATATAAGCCACATTACATTTTGTACAACATTTATTGGGAAACCAGTGGTGTTCTTTTCCTTGTCATGCTCCCATCCCACTTGAATGAGTTGGCGTTTGTACATGCAATGTGTATACACATGTCTTGGGCCTGCTGCAATTTGGGGTGAAACAGTAAATAGTTACTGGCATGTTATTCAGGAGAGTTACCTGAAGCAAGTTAAAAGATTTGCCATAAATGTTGCATATTAATGACATTCTATCGTTGGGGTCTCATCCACACCATAACTGTTATATAGTTCAGCCTAAAAGTCCTTCAATTAAGTTGTATGGCAATATATAAAAACCAGGTAGCAAGTTAGTTGTGGATGTTATTTTAAGACATTCAAGAGCTCAGTGGGGCAGATTTCATAACAGGACAGTTTTTAGAAGTGTCTGGTTCAAACTAGCAGGAGTTCATGTGGCACAGATTGGCAGATTAAAAATGTGAGCAACACGTTAGATTAGAGATTGGCTTTGAAACCTTACCCTGCATTGTCCTTCAGCTGCAATAGAGTTGTGGGCAGACTGTATGGTCTAAGAAACAAAGAGATAGTTGAAATGTGTTCTTAAAGGCATCACATGGGTGTTTAGAGAAGCAACTGCTCCCCATTTGAGCTCCTTAGCTAAGCAAGTCAATGTGACAGCTCTTAAGGACCTTTTGCTGCTCCATGCAAAGTGTAGGCAGGTGTCACTGCATACATTTCTGAAAAGTAGCTCACTGAAGAACTATGGGTTCCAGAGCGCTAGTGAGTGCATGTATGATAGGGGCTTTAGGTAGGTATGTTACATAAATATATATCTCAAGAATTTGTGTAACAGTATACAATACCTCATTTTTTTCCAGGAGTTTTGACCTGTCATCTGGCGAAAGAGCAGCAGATTCTTCTAGATAGTCCTTTAAGGCAGACTTCTCAGCTGTATGTTTAAAAACAAAGATGAACCAACCCCATTCACCTCAGCTTTAAAGGTTGATTAAGGGTAATATTTTCTGAAGTAGTCAAATAAAAGGTTGTGAGGAAAAGATGGTAATTGAGGTACAATATAGCCATATTTGGCAGCTTCTCATGGCAATGTATTTTGCTTCCCCTGAAATCTACAGGCTCTGCACCAGAAGTCCCATCAAGCAGGTAGTACATCTTAGATAAGCATCACTAAAGGTTGATATGGGCAAGAACACGATCGGTTTAAAAAAAAAATTAATGATGACGTGCGTTTCCTCGGTGTTTGTTGTGCCACTGGGTTAGAAGGAAGTTGGGCAATTACTGGTGTTAGGGGGCAGTCCTCACTATTGGGAGGCAGGTGGCAGGGGGGGCGGTTACTGGTGTTAGGGTGGCAGTTCTCGGTGTATGAGGTGGGGAGGGGCAGTTATCTGTTAGGAGTGTTTGAGGAGGTGGGGACGGGCATTTTACTGGTTGGAGGGCGTTGAGTGGAGGGGATGGTAGGTTTAATATGGGTACTTTCCTGATAACAGGAATATGGCTCCAGATAACAGGAATTGGCTACAGATAACAGGAAATTACCCAATACTAGTATGGCAATACCTGCATTTAATTATTGGAAAAATAGCCTCTTATTCTGACATAGAAAATACTTTCTGTAAGATAATGTCAAGACTTCAAAAACAGCATTGCTGTTAAGGATGAAAATACTCACCAAATCCCAGTTTCTCTTTGTTATTGGCAACAGCATGGATAAGGCCAACTGTACCACATGAGTTAGCAATGGTCTGCCTCATGAAATATACTTTGGAATTTGTTTCTTTCCCCTTAAGCCCTTCCATTTGCTTTTCTCTGAAGCTTTCATGCTGTTAAAACAGGTGGATATAACCATCACTTAAACAAAAATACATTGAAAACCACGGTTCTACATTTAGGCAATAACTGTTTTACCAAATATGGTGGGACCACTGCTCACTGACAAATATTATACAAGGCAGATATATATATATAAAGCATTACATAGACTGGGAAAAAATATTTAGCAACTCCATATATGACAATTTGGCCTGTTATTTGCATACGTTAGGCTTCCATACTGGCTCCAGCCCAGTTTTCCACACCAGTGATATGGACTCATCCCCTGGCAATTGAGTAACACAGCAGTCATTTAAGTGTTCAAGAACAAATTAGAATCTCCTGAGTTAAGTAAACTATGAAGCTTAATAGCTATTGAACACACTTCATTATAAATAATAATTGCTTTAAGCCCTCAAGCCCGGCACCTGCTTTGTCACAGCAAGGGATGCTTTGATGACCAAGCACATTCAGAAGCAGTGCTGCTTAAGCTCAGAAGCCACCACCCTACCTGCGGAGTGAGTGGGAAGAGGAGCAGCACTGCACAGACAGGTGTGGGGACAGAGCCCAGGGATTCTTCCTCAAAGCCCAGGACATCAACAAATTTCCAACCATCCGACACCCCCAGCTTGGTCAGCATCTGCACACAAAGAAACCGATGAGTGCAACACATGGCAGGCACTGCCACTTTAACCCAACTGCAAGAACAGACCAAGCACCACATTTGCAAGGTTATGGTACCTGTACACCAATATGGCATCTAAAGACCCAACTTTAGGAGTGGTCTCCAGAGACTGGATTAACCAGTCCCTACACTTGGCTTCGCCACTACAACTGCAGTTAGCAAGGCTATATGATAAAGCAGCATTTCATACTGTAGTTATTGTACAATTGTGTTGCCAGTTAGAATTTAACTTTAGATATCTGACCTGGTCCAGTCAAGGTTATTGAATGTCAATATATTGAAATTGCAGCCCAAACTACATAAACTGGATAAATCCCATTCCAATAATCTGGAATAAGGGGTTAATTGTTGCATAGTTAAAAGCAAAGATTGTTATAGTGGAGACCTGTAAGAGCAGAATGCAGTCCATGTGCTCCCGAGGGGAAAGTGGGTGTGTCCGGTATGCTGCAGTGTAAACCAACCACTGCATCTAACCCATAAGAGGGAGTAAATGGCACATGGGGTCAGGTCATTTGCATGACTACAAATAGCAAACACTGGATGCTGGTCTACTACTGTGGCAATTAGCCACAGGCACACTTCAGGTATTGTTCAGGGACCCATGGCCACTTTACAACAGGTGCAAGACCATCCATATTATAACTATGAAATGTAATTGTGACCATCGTTAACAGTGTTTGGGTGGTCAGACCTTAAGACCCATTTATATATTGCAGGGAGGGGAGGTCGTTGGGATAGGGAGTCCCTAGTGACTAGGGAGTATTCTTACCAAGTAGTGGTATTACACAACATTCAGCCCCACAGTACAATAGGTGCATAAAACACTATATACTACATGAACATGGAGAGAGAGTAAAGGACAGCCTAAAATATTAATTTTTTAAATATACCACATGGCATTTAAGTCTGCATTGATCCCCTTTGGATTTCCTACATAGCCAAATACAATCCATCTTTTCACTTAAACGCAAAGGGACCGCCCAAAAACAACAACAATTAATCTTGACAGTGCTAGTTAAGTAAATGTGCTAGTAAGGCAATTGGTGGCTCCAGTTGTGAGGATAGCGTTAAACAGGCGATGAGTGCAGCAGGGACCACGCCCTGGATTATAGATAAATAAAGCATAATGAGAAGGAAATCTCATGTTAGAGTCCGAGCCGGGGTCCTGGTCCCCGCGAGGATGCTCCCATCTGGCAGCCAGGCCTCCGCATCCCCTCCCCCCGGACACTCACTTTGTTCAGCATCTAGAGAGATAAGAGGGGGCGAGATAAGAAACGAGTCAAACTCCACATAACAAAATACAGCCAGCGAGTGGGGAAAACGCACAGCAAGCCCCGTTACCTCCGGGTTGATTTCCATAGCTTTCCACTGCATGGCTGCGAAATAAACCGTTATCTCCCGAGCGGAAAGAAGATGCTGAACCTGCTGAACCGTCAGACCCGACTGAGAACAGAAGGCAACGCCTCGGCTGCTTTTATATAGCCGGACAGGTACCAACGCAGGCGCGAGAATGGGGGAGGGAGGGGGGAGGGATGGAAGATCAGCCGGTACCAATGCAGGGTAATAGGATACAGAAACCCCCTCTGGAATATTACCGAGTACGGTGGCCCTGAACCTGGGTTCCAGGTCGTGATGTCACCGGTGGGTGACGTTTGGGCGACCGTTGGATATGTCCTGTTTTAAAAAGTGCGCAACACGTTGTTGACTCCTATACAGATAGCAGCGCCCAGGCACATGATGTTTGTTCTGGAAGTTGCTAGCAAATCACAGAGATTTTTTTTTTAGTAATTAAAAAAAAAGAAAAGATGGTGGGGGGCTGTTCATTCAACCTCATTGTGTTACTAATGTTCAAGTCATTAGCTAAATTAAAGGTATTTAATATATATATATATCTATATCTATATATATATATATAGAACAGGGTGGATAAATCATTGTTGAATTAGAAAAAAAAAGGCAAGTAATATACGAATAAATAATATTAATACGCCCACTTAGTGCTGCAGAGGACTGGATGTCTGAATGTAGTGCATTGCTGTTAATGGTATGGATATACATGCCAAATAGATCCAGATCAAATGCATAATAATGATTCAGGCCATTCTTTCCCCCCTCTTACTCTGGTATAGCAAAGTTAGCAATAGGCAATCAAATGTGAATAACATAGCCTTCAACTGTACCTATTGTTTTATACCCTGTACCTATTGAAGCCAGTGGTACCTATTGTTTTATACCCTGTACCTATTGAAGCCAGTGGTACTGTACATGTACCTATTTCTGCCTGTGTGTGTGAGTGGAGGAGATCCCCAATGCCTGTCTCCCATTGGTTGAAGCTCGGAACCTTCAGCTAATTATAGCAGCTTGAATGAAAATAGATGGCAGATTTGATAAATGATCAGCAGGTTATAGCGAATTTACCATCAGTTCTATTTGATAGGTATATACCTATGGGTAAATATAAAGAAAAATGAAAATACCAGTGTTTTATTAATAAAATGATTGTTGCATACAGATGTATGATGCACGGCGGTGGCGGCTGAAAAAGCGTACTGCTGCGTCTCCAGAGATAGTGCTGTCGCAGTCTCACTGTGGGGGGTTCATGCTTCCGGACCCACCCAAGGTCCTGTATCCCACATTGATAGAGGCACTGGAGTACCTATTTTTATTTGACTAATGTTGGAAGGTCTGAAATAATGGAGCGAGTTGGCAGGTACGTTTGGACCTGTCAAATCTGGTGTTGAATCTGTGGTCTTCGATATTACCATGTCACCATTTGAAGTTAGACTTTTATTTTTAATGTGAAATATCCTGTTTGGTTCAGCACTCCAAATCTCCCTCATTTGGGTTCCTGCACGTTGAAAGTCTATACTAGCAATGAATAAGGGCAAAAAGGAATTTTTGCTTTTCGCATTTCTTTATAAAAAAAGAAAAGCCTTTCCGTTTTATTTTCCTTTAACATTGTATATATAAATGCTTTTTTTTCACAGAGCTGATTTACCATGTTGATTTTATATAGGTACAACTAGAGGGTTTGTAGAACTACCCATTATAGCCATCTGTTTCCCTTACCGAAATCTTACTGTTTGAAGCACCCTCCAAAAAGTAAACTCCAAACAGTAACTACAGTAGAACACAAAAAAAACCCCGAATATCAGCTAATGAAGCAGAGTGGAAATGCGAAATAACGTTCTGTGAAGATGATAGCAATGTCCGGTGTGTTAAGTTTATAGCGGGGAGAGGGTAGACTAAATTAAGGGGTGATGTAAGGGAAATGAAGCAGGGTACTTAGGCTGCGGCCCCGCTAGCGCTGAGCGCTTGGCGAGATGACTTGCATATATATTTATATGCAAGTCCCCGCTCACGCGATGCGCGCCCGCGGATGCGCGGGCACACGCGATGCGCTTAAGTAAATAAAAAAATTATACTTACCTGCTCGCTCAATATTCGGCAATGCCGCCTCCTCCTCCCCCCGCGCGCGAGCAGACGCAGGACACCCGCCACGCATGCTTTGAGCGCCAGCGCGCTCAGCACTACCGGGTCTGCAGCCTTACAGAGAGGCAAGGAATCCCCACCAGGCTGTGTGACCCCTTGTGTAGCTTCTCCTTACCCCCGTCTCACTCAACACTGGTGAGTTCCCAAACTTTTTTCTACAGCAAGCGGCAATCCCTTTGATCATCTCTCTATTTCAGTAACTACAGTAGGCCCATTGAATGTGTAGTGTGATACTGTAGGTATACTGACGCGAAATACTTCTAGTCTACCCAAGAGACTGCTAAATGATTGCAAAGTGGTACTTTAACTGCTATTTATTTTGCTCTGTGCCGCCACATTGAAAGAGCATAGCTCCAAATGTCACTACTTATTGCTGTGTCAAAAATGTATATTTATGTTGTACATTCATAGCTGTAATATTTTCCAGTGTTACATGGGAAATGTCATTCTAAAACCACTATTAGTGTGAATATCATACCTGTCCTCTCTTTGCTCACCTAGCATGGGGTGGTGTACTACTCTTGTAGCAGCTCTTGTATCACAGGTTGAGAATATTTATGACCTGTCTAGTGGATGTCACTCAAAGTTCTCTATTAACCTTTGCAGTGCCAAGGGTAGTTGCTACTTGCGTGACCAAAATAATTTACAGATTTCTTACATTTTCAAATTAGTGGGGAAGAGAGAAAGAGTTCCTCTGTTGCTGCACTCAATATAAGTTAAACAGTTAATTAAAAAGTAAGGTTTAATGTATATAAATAAAACCACGCTTAACAATTAGTGAAAGTGAAAAAAAGTCCTAAATAACAAAGAGAAAACCTAAATTACAAACAAAAGAAATAAAAAATGATTTTTTTCCTGATGCCTTGACAAAGTGCTGAGTGGGCGCTAAACGGCTGTTGGCGTTGTGTGGGGCGAGTTACCATTGATCTTGCAGGGTTCGATTACCGTGACCATGCACATTGTCGGTCGTTGGGTCTATTATGTCTGGTGAGGTGACATCAATATATATTTGTTCCATGGATTTTTTAAACAATGGATTTTTACCCTAATAACAAATAAACCTGTGTTTTTTTTATACGCAATTCAGTGCCCCAGCGCTTCACTCTTTGGAAATCGTCTGTGACAATATCAGACTGGGAGCACAGGACTGGATCCAGTTACGGAGAGAGAGTATATCTTCCAGCATGATTTGCAATGATTCAGAAGTCGGGAGAGATAACCGGTATGTTGAAACATAATTTCCTACAGTATATGAACATATCTAGAGGAGTATGTATATACAGCTCAACCCCGTTATAACGCGACCCGTTACAACGCGAATCCGCTTATAACGCGATGCAAGCGTGGCTTTCAATTTTCGTATTTATGAATATTTTACATGATTATTGGTATCTTAAATACTTTATTGTACAATGCATACAATTTTACATTATTTCTAACACGATCCGCTTATAACACGATGTGATTCTTTTGACCCCAAGCACAGCGTTATAAGGGGGTTGAGCTGTATAAATATATATAGATAGATAGATAGATAGATAGATAGATAGATAGATAGATAGATAGATGGTTGAACACAAAGTGTGTGCAGTTCTTGTTCTTCATTGCACTACATTTTGTGATGTATCTTGGTAAACCATATACAGGCATACCCCACATTAACGTACGCATTGGGTCCAGAGCATGTATGTAAAGTGAAAATGTACTTAAAGTGAAGCACTACCTTTTTCCCACTTATCGATGCATGTACTGTACTGCAATCGTAAAATACGTGCATAACTGATGTAAATAACGCATTTGTAACAGGCTCTATAGTCTCCCCGCTTGCGCACAGCTTCGGTACAGGTAGGGAGCTGGTATTGCTGTTCAGGACGTGCTGACAGACGCATGCGTGAGCTGCCGTTTGCCTATTGGGCGATATGTCCTTACTCGCGAGTGTACTTAAAGTGAGTGTCCTTAAACCGGGGTATGCCTGTACCATTGTTTTCACAATAAATTGAAATGTTATATAGTATTAGTTACATAGGTATATTTGGTCATACAATTTATTAGTACAGTATGCAGGTAACATTGGATTTTTTAGAGTTTCCAATGCATATTGTAGTGATGTACTGGGTACCCGGAAATTACCCGATACCCGGCCATATTTAAAGCACCCGGAACCGGCCCTGGGTGCTGGGACCCGGTGCTGGGTAATTTTCGTTCTGCAGGAGCGTTACTATTGGATAGCCGGGGAGGAGCTGCACCGGAAGTCGGAAGTCGCGCTCCCCCCGAGCTGTCTAATAGTAACACTCCGGCTCCGGACACATGTTCCTCTGCTGCCACCGGCACCGACTGTGAAGGATGTCTTCTGCTGCTCCCACTGGTTGAAGAATGACATCCTCTGTTGCTACCACCTGAAGGATGTCTTCCGCTACTCCCACCACCACCAGGATGTCGCCGTGGTCCTCCTCACCCTCCGCTGCAATCCTCTTCACCCTCCGCCGGCTGCAGGTAATCCAAAACAACATGACCGGGTACATGATTACCCGGTCCGGGTAGTTTTTTTCCCCGGGTACCCGGTACCGGTTACCCGGTCATTTTTTGGACCCGGTACATTGTTAGCAGATTGCTATACAAATTTTGACTGGCCGTGCAATAATATACATAAAATAAACCATAATTTGTCTACTTTTAGAAAATATAACATTAAATTTGTGTTTTGTTTTGTTAAAAGGTAAACGACCATTGGTGGTTTACCCAGTGGAACTAGTATGTATTTCTATAGCGGAATCCATGTACATAGCGCTTTACAGCAGTAATACACGTGACATAATAATAGCAGATAAAATGGTAATAAGTCCTACAGACAAAGTAAGCATTAAGAAAAGGAGTCCCTCCCCCAAAGAGCTTACATTCTAATTGGTAAGTAGGGAGAACTTACAGAGACAGTAGGAGGGTGTTATGGTAAGTGCCTATGCAAGAGGTCATCGTAAATGCATATGAGATGTATAGTACTAATTACATTACAAGTACTTTGGAGCTACACAAATGCTTCTATAAAGAGGTGTGTTTCAGATAGGCAGTAAGCGAGAAAAGTTTTAGGCCTAGTTCGAGCGATCCTTGCACTGTGATGGGGAGGCGTGGCTGTGATGTCACGAGGCTGGTTCGCCCTCATTGGCTTAACCGCTCACGTGATGGGACCGTCGCGCGAATAAACAAAATGATTTGTCGGCTCAAAATTCTCTCTTCCTTGCTCGTGCGGTCGCACGCACTATGGCCGGCCTGATAAAGCTAGTGTATTTTGTTCGTGCCGCGTGCGCCGTCGCACGCACTGTAATCTCTGCTTTAGGTGGGAGAGGGTTTTTAGATACACAAGGGGTAGACAGAAGACATCTTTGAGCAGAACGCAAGAGACCAGCAGGTGTATAACGAGAATTTAGGGCTGCGATGTAAAGAGGGCAGAAGAGTGTAAAGCCTAAAAAGTGAGGAGAATTTTTTATGTAATATGGGATTTAATAGGAAGCCAGGAGAGGGATTTCAGCAGGAGAGACGCAGAGTCAGATTGAGGAGAGAGTCAAGTTATTCTAGCAGCAGTGATTAGGATAGATTTTGGGGCAGACAGGTGAGAGGCAGGAAGGCCTTGTACTGTCCCCGAATATATTTGTATGTAGTTATGATATCCCCTCTTAGATGCCTGTTTTCTAATGTAAACAAATCTAATTTAGCGAGCCTCACCTCATAAATCAGATTATCCATCCCCTTTATTAACTCTCTGCACTTTCTCTGGTTCCATAATGTACGATGGGAGAGGTAAGGAGATCCAGGCTAGAGCTTTGTTATGCATACTGTACCAAGAATATAAAAATGGGAATGTAGAGAGGGTGGTCTGCAGCAGCGCTGCACAAACTTTTTCAGCTGCAGCCCCCTTCCTGGGAGCCGCAGCGTTTGCGCCCCCGTCCCCCGAAGGCACGGCTTCAAATGACGTTGCGGGTCACGTGACCCCACCGCGTCATTTGACGCTGCATTGCCATGGCGACGCGTCGCCGAAGACCCGGCTGCCAGTAGGTAAGTGAGGTTAGAGAGGCCTCGGGCCTCCCCCGGCATTAAATTAAATGCCTGGGGGAAGAGCGCAGGGACTCTGTAACAGCCCGCGCCCCCCTGCAATTTCTCCCGCCCCCCAGTTTGTGCATCGCTGGTCTTCAGTATCAAAAGCTGCAGAAAGATCGAGTAATATAAGCAGGATGTAATAACCTTGGTCTTTGGCAGCATGGAGATAATTAATTATTTTGCTGAGACAGACGGAAAAATCCCACCTAAGGCCGCGCTCATGGTGGCAACGTCGCTACGTGTGCGTGTGCTCTTCCAGGACTCTTACCTGATTTCCTATTGTAGTTCCTTAAGTGCCCGCGGTCTTGCGCGCGTCGACCTTGCTACATTTTGGCCCGATAAGTAAATTTGAGATTTCGGGCTGCAGTCGCATGACGTCAGCTTCACGTGAGCTGGTTCAGCCAATGAGGGCGAGCCTGCTTCGTGATGCGTCCGTGATGCATTTGCCACGCCCCCGATCGCCTCCCCAATCTCCTGCAGCCTAGTGCACACACCGCTGGGGCTGCAGGAGTGCGCGCAATAGCGTGTGTCCGTGCCGCCACCATGAGCTCAGCCTAAGATTTCTCCACTGGTGCCCTTGCTGTGCGCGGTGATGACAAACCTGTCAACCACTACTGTGACCGGCAACAGCGCTACCTAGTGACATCAAAGCCGGATCTTGTTTGCTTGGACCGGTAGCAGCGGTGATTGACAGGTTAAGTAATCACCGCACAGCTCAGTGAGGAGAGAGCTGGGCGGGGATTGGAGAGTAGGAGGCAGAGGCCGTACAAGGGCTGGGGGTTGGGGGGCAGGTGCTAGTCAGAACACTCCTCTATTCTTCCTGCACCTGCTCTCAATTCACACTGTGTCAAGGGGGAGGAGTGCCTGCCTGTGTGAGAGAGAGCGTGTGTGAGAGAGCGTCTGTCTGTGTGAGTCACTGTGTGTGTGGCAGTCTGTCACAGATACACACTGACACAGCTGCCAGAACACCACCATCTCCCTACGTGCCTTAGAAAATGCGGGCTCCTCAAAATTCTACCTGACTTCTAAGTATTTTATATTTTTATCTATCCCTGTGCTGAGGCTTGTTTCAGTGGAATGAGCAGTGCGAAAGCTGGACTGTAGAGGGTAAGGTCATGCTTGCTATTTTTGAGTATAGATATAACTGTTGCGTGCTTGAAAGAGGTGGGAAAGGTACCAGAGCTGAGGGAGGAGTAGAAAATATGAGTGAGTGTAGTTATTAAAGTGGAAGCAAGAGGTTTGAGGAGATGGGAGGGAATGGGGTCGAGGGAAAGTGGCAGAGGGAGAGGAGGAGAGCAACAGTGACACTTCCTCCTCTGTGACAGCGGAAAAACGAGTCAAGGAAGGAGGAGAGTTAGGAATAGAGGCTGTAGAATATGAGGATACAGAAATAGTCAGCAGAGTCCTGAGGGTGAAAGGAGGAAGAAAAACAGCTAACAGATGGCGTTCTGAGTAGAGAGTGGAAGACAAAGAAAAAGGCGTGGGTTAGACTTAAATATCAATACCAAACTGAAAAAGCTTAGAAGGTAAAAAAAAGCATTCCATAAATTAGAGCACTCTAAATGCTAGAAATATACCCAAATGAATATTTAATATTTTATTGGACTGTGTTCCAGGAAGATGATGGTACATTAATTCACTGCCGAAAGCACCCTATAGGGGAGATTCACTAACCTCCGGTACGGGTTAACGCACTGCGATCCCGTGCTAACTGACATCCAACTTAATGGCAGCTAAAACGGCATCACAGTGCTGCTACTCCAGGGAAGTTATTGCTACTAATTCCATACGTGACGACTGTTTATTTACCAGATAAACTATGTGCTTTGATGACTTACTTATATTATTGATAATCCTTGGCACTCGCACCAGCACTTTATATCAACTCGGCTCCCATATAAAAGAGAGAAGTGCATGTTCCATAGTGTAATACATTTTATAACAATAATAAAAGACAAAGTACAGTCATAAACTCACAAAAGAACCTTTAAAGAATCGCTTAGGGGTTTGTGCCAGAGTCACCGGTGTCCAGTGTTCCACTGTGGAGTCACGGGGACTCCTGAAATCCACGGTCAAATATCCATGTTTGTCTATTCAGTGTCTCTGCCGAAAAGGTTGTGCTCTATACTCTGCCCCTTCCGCTCAGTGTGGTGATGTCTCCAGCAATCAAGAACACTCCTTCACAAATGCCAAACGCATTTCGTTGCTCCGTGTTACTTCATCAGGGCTTACCATTTTGAGATAGAAAAGAAAGTGATCTGCGCTCATAAATCGTGATAATTGTGCAAAAAGTGATTAAATAACCATACCCTTGTGATTAATAAACAAGAAAAAACCTGTTAACAAAACTGAGGTGATGCTGCTGTCTCGTGGTGTAGCTCCACAGAACAAACTAGTGCAAAAACAGAAAAAAGACAGCGCAAAAAAACCTCATTGTGTAATGTATAAACAATATTGTATTTAAAAAACAGGTAAGTATCGCACGTACATCTATGAAATCAATATCAGGCAAGACATGTTATGGACATGTTACCACTCTGTGCTCCACCGGGATCAACTCTCCTCCCGCAGGCTCCGTAGGATCGATGCAGACCTCTTTGATAAGTAGTCTCAAACCTCTGCCGAGTGTGGTATAGGCGCTGTAGCTGCCACCGCAGAAGGAAACTTCGCTCCGGTCTTGTTCACCGCAGAAGGGGGATTCCCTCTGCCTCTGCCAAGTCCGGTGTAGTCGATGCAACAGCCGCCACGGAAGGACACTTCCTCTATCCTGGATCACTAGACGCACGCCAGTGACGTCATCAGGCGGCGTCAAGCGGCGCCAGCCACAGATCACAAGCAGATGAATTGCCGATAGAGTATAAATGTCCTGATTGAGTCCCGAGCCACAAAGTGGTATTAATAAAGTAGGCAATAAAAACCTCATTAGATATAGGGAGAATGCGCCCTCATTCAGTCCAACGCGTTTCGTGTATCAAACACTTCGTCAGGGGTGGCTGTAGCATCGAATACACGGACTTGGCAGAGGCAGAGGGAATCCCCCTTCTGCGGTGAACAAGACCGGAGCGAAGTTTCCTTCTGCGGTGGCAGCTACAGCGCCTATACCACACTCGGCAGAGGTTTGAGACTACTTATCAAAGAGGTCTGCATCGATCCTACGGAGCCTGCGGGAGGAGAGTTGATCCCGGTGGAGCACAGAGTGGTAACATGTCCATAACATGTCTTGCCTGATATTGATTTCATAGATGTACGTGCGATACTTACCTGTTTTTTAAATACAATATTGTTTATACATTACACAATGAGGTCTTTTTTCTGTTCTTACCATTTTGAGGCGGCGTGTGGAAATTTATAGTGTTTTGTTTCCATGGCAACTTAGGATCACTCTGCCAATATATACTAACTCTTAAAATTGTCAGATGTATAAGGTGCTTCATTAATATGTGCATACATTTACTCAAGATGTCTAAAAGGTGAGAAATGGAAAATGATGATAGTAATCCAAGCAATAATAATAGCAGCAACTTAAATACAGAAGTAAACCAATGACATATCAAACGACTCTATAGTATAATTTAAAAAAAATGATTATGTCAATAATAGTTGGCATAGACACAACTGACATCTACAAATAGATTACCCATTTTGAAGATCCAAAAAGATTTCTCTCTACATACGGTCTTGAATCTGTTTTACCCAAAAATGTGTGAGCGGACATGCTCACGACCCCTGATTTTGATATGGCTAGGAACCTTGTTGTCATGTCTCAGATAATGTTTAGACACCCCATGAGACAAGAATCCCTTAATTATATTTCTTCTATGTTCTATGCATCTAGTTTCTAAGTGTTGAATGGTTCTTTGAATATATTGGAGTCCACATTCACATGTAAGCATGTCAACTACAAATGTATTATTACAATTTATGAACCCCCTTACTTGAAAGAAGTCTCCATTTGTATGAGAGTTTAAATCCCTTGGAATATTTTGGTTATAATGGCACATAGAGCACATTGAACAGTTTATACTTTTGTTTGATCTTTATAGCTTTTTCTAAAAGTACAGCTCTATCAAAGAGGTTGGCTGTCAAATAAGAGCTGTGTATGAGTTCTTTATTACTGTATATCAGTTCTCTAAAAATATTTGTTGAAGTAACTTTGTTTATCTATTAAAAATAATGTCCGATGAACATTTCCTCTGTAAACAGCTGACCTGTCCAAAGAGTATATTCCATAGCCAGGTTTAGTGATGGTAAATAGAAGCGTTTAAATATTTGCTACAGGTTTCAAGAAAATGTATTTGTAATACTATGTTGTAATATTATATACTGATCATCTATCGATAACACCAAATCTGAAAATTCAATTGAGGTACATTAAGATGTGTTTTAAAAGTGAAAGGCAATCCGATCAATTATTAATAAAATGTTGAAACATTTTTAAAAGATCACGTTTGTAACCGTCCCAAAAAAATAAAACGTAGTTGATTAAACAGCCATAGAAAACTTGGCCCGCCCCAAAAGGTTTGTGAGTCCAGACAAATTTGTCTTCCTAACAACCCATAAATACGTTAGAATAATTGGGAGTCAACATGGTTCCCATGGCTGTTCCACACACCTGTAGATAAGTCACCCCATATTCCCTGATGAAGTCGCATCATTAAGCGACTAAACGCGTAGGGCTGTGTATTTGGACTCTTGCTACTGGCGTTATCACTCTTACGAGGTCTTGCGTGCGGAACTGTGTCCGTGTGTCGAGGACCCGGAGAACGCTATTTGGAGTTGCGCTCTGTTCTCTCCGTCCCAATACGGACATACACCATTACACCCAGAAATCTGTGTTCCCGGCTGTGGTCTCCATATGACGGTTCCAGCTGATGACCCTTGAGATTGTCTCTCAACATGCGCTTATACCTTCGGCGTTTGTGAGTTTATTGATTTTAGATTGTCGATCTGATTAAGGGCCTCATGCTATAAGCAGTGATAAGCCCCTTATCGCCAGCTTATCACCAAAAAAGCCTACAGCAATTCAGTAAACCCAGATAAGCTGGTGATAAGAGCACAAATCACCGGGTTTTTTTGCCGGAAAAAAAACACCAAACACACGGCGATACGCCGCTTATCGCCAGCTTCTCAAACTCGCTCAATTCTAGTAGCCCAAATCAGCTTATCGAGGCTGATCGCCGCTTTAGAATTGAGATTTCCACTAAAAGTTGGCAAGAAGGTGGGGAGAAGCGGCGAGATCACACTTAGAAAAAAAAATGCATTTTTCCTGCATCGGATTGATGCCGGAAGACTCCGGAGCTGATACTCATTAATATCAACACCGGAGACCCCAGCATGAATCAGATGCATGAAAAATGCATTTACAGGCAACTTCATTAGCTTAGCGGCTAACCGCTAAGGCAATGAAGGGGTTAACCACCACTGCCATGCTTATTGTGGGTAGCGGGGGTGGGTGAAGATGGTATTTGGCCCTTGGCGGGTGTTTAGGCCTTGCAGAGGGATTGCGGGTGGACTTAACCCCTTAATTACCTTAGCGGGTACCCACCCGGTAGGCCTAAACACCCATCCTTGGGACTAATAAACCTTTCACCCGCCACCGCTACCCACAATACAAAAAAATACACAACAGCCCTAATAGCCACCTCCAAGGCCACCAAAAACCATTACAATATTTAATAAACAACAATACACAACCCACACCCTGTGCCCCCACATAAAACCATTATTAATTTTTGGACACAGATGATTAATACCACAGGCCGGCGGGGGTCCCCACGGATGTCCGGAGGACCCATAAGGCACCCCAGTGGTTTCCCACGGGTGTCTGGGGGCCTTTGGGTGGTCCCCGCTAGGCTCCGTGGGCCTCCAGGTGGTCCCCAGTAGGGTCCACGGGTGGTCCCCGGGTCATCCCCACAGGTGTCCGAGGGCCACCTGGTGGTTCCCACGGGAGTCTGATGGCCCTCGAGTAGTTCCCACGGGGGCCTGTGGGTCCTCAGGTGGTCCCTGTGGGCGTCCGGGGGTCCTCGGGTGGTACCCGCAGGCATCCAGGGGTCCTCGGGTGGTCCCTGTGGATTCCCGCTGGCCTGCGGTACCATTCATGTATGTAAAAGGACAAAAATATGGCCTACATTTCAATAAATACACCTGCCTCTCCCCCCTAGTCTGCCCCCCCCCTCCAAACGTCTGTCTAATAGAAACGCTCCTGCTCCGGTCACGTGGTTCCCCGGCAGAAGTCTCACACTGACACTGACTGCTTACCTGCTACTGTGGAATGGATCCGTGCTGCTTCCACGCCGGCTGAAGACAGTTTGGATGCTGTCACCGCCACAGGACGTCTGCTGATGAGGTAAGTGATGATTATTTTCAGCTACCCTGACATTACCCGACGACAGGTATTACCCGACGCCGGGCCCACTGCTCAGTTTCCAGGTCCAGGTAATGTCCGGGTAGCTGAAAAACCGCCGGTAGTACTTCCGGGTACTCGGTACTCCACTAGTTTTTGGATTGCCAGATGAAGAAAGAAGATTAAGAAAAAAAAGAAATAATTACAGAAGATAGAAGAAGCGGATTGAAGATAGAAGAATTGGGGTACCTGATCTGGATCCTCATGGCGGATGGCATCGGATGGAGTTTGAGGCCTTGGCGGCACGTGAGCTTTCTGACTCCCCGGGAGTCGGAAGGGCCAACGCTTCTAAATTTAAGTAAAATATTGAATGTATGTAAATGTATTTTTTTACAGGTTTTTCGATTGGAAATGCATTTTTTTTTTCATTGCCCATTGACTGATAATATATTAATTTGTACCCCTTTAGGCTAAGGCCCCGCTCCCTCCGTCAGCGCGCCCGCACTGCAGACAGGCGGGGCGCTGACATACACAGACTGCGATATGCGGTCTGTAGGAGGCGGGAGCCGGAGCGGGAGGTGGGCGGGAGTGGGAGGCTTGACAGGGAGGGAGGGGCGTGGCTTGAGCGGAGGGACCCGCTACTCTCCCCCCCCCCTCCCTCCCTCCCTCCACGGGCTCGGGCTGGAGCTGCTGATGGTAAGCAACACACACACTCATACACACACGCAGGCACTCTCTCACACACACACACACACATGCGCACACACAGGCACACACACATACACACAGATAGGCACTGACGCTGCTTTCACTCCACACTCCTCCCCGCTCCCCGAGCCTCTCCTCCTCCCGAAGCCTCCCCTCCTCATTGGCTCACAGCCACACCACGTGACGCGTCAACGCTAGGGATCACAATTCTCTTGTATCCGCTAGCGGCTGACGCGTCACAGCGTGTAGTAAGCTGTGCAGCCAGGGGGGACCGGGACCGGCTCGGGAGGATTCCCCTGCTGGTGGGAAACTCTCGTGAGGCTGCCCGCGCCGCCGGGCGCAGCGGGTCCCAGCCCTTAGGGTACAGATCAATCCATTATTAGCCAAAGCATTTGTTTTTAATTGCTTGCTTTGTATTGAGTGTTATTTTTTCTGTTTCTGTTTATTCTGTGGATGTAATTGTTTTTC
The DNA here is from genome assembly GCA_036426205.1 of Ascaphus truei. NCBI lineage: Eukaryota > Metazoa > Chordata > Amphibia > Anura > Ascaphidae > Ascaphus > Ascaphus truei. Next base: position 282,774,721 of record CM071567.1, read on the forward strand.
ATTTTTCTGCCTTATTTTAAATTTTTTGTGCGATTGATTTTCATTTCATTTTTAATGTATGATGTCTTGTGTTGGGTCCTGCTTTTAATGGTTGTGTTGCCTACTAGTTTTATTAATTAATAGCTTTGTTGGTTACTGGTTACATTAATTCATTGTTGAGTTGGTTAGTGCTGTTATTAATTAATTGCTTTGTTGCTTAGTGGCTCAGTGAATTCATTGTTTAGTTGGTTAGTGCTTTTATTAATTGCATTTGTTGGCTAGTGTTCTTATTTATTGAATTGTGGTGTTTAGGTGTTTGTGGATGTTTTATTATTGTGTCTTTTAGCCATTCATGTATTTTGATTAGGGTGCCCATTGAGTGCTATAGTGACTTATCATGCACATATTATATGGGTATGATGTACCACTATGCCACTCAATGGGTACAGGGTGGGTATAGTGCGTCTGGGGTGGGTGGTTAGGCCTCCCAGGTGGGTAGTGAGGCAGTGTGGGTTAGCCCCTTAATTACTATAGCGGTTATTAACCGCTAAGGTGATTAAGGGGCTAGCGGCCATTAGACTGTATTTTGCTATGTTTTTTTTCTGGCAACGGAGGACATGGACCTGCAGTAGGCTGACGAGGAAGCCCTTCATATTTGCAGGGGGAAGTAGAACGGTTTTTATTTACTTTATGCTGCGTGGCTAATGCTGTGTTTAATAATGGGCAAATCTATTATCCATATCTGGATAATAGTTATTTTGCTCATTACTGTACTGTATGTATTTGTTTGGGGGGGTTGGGGGAGGTGTATTTATTGAAATGTAGGCCATGTTTTTATTCTTTTACATACAGACACCCATGGGGACGACCCGGGGACCACCTGGAGGCCCATGGAGCCTAGCGGGGACCACCCGTGGGCCCCATAGACACCCGTGGGTACCCCCGGGATGCACTGTGGGCCCGCAGACACCCGTGGGGACCTCCGCTGGCATGTGGTATTATTCCTGTGTGTAAAATAATAAATAATTGTTTTATGTGGGGACACAGGGGTTGGGTGGGTTGTGTATTGGTGTTTATTAGCTATTGTCATGATTATTGGGGGCCTAGGAGGTGTGTAGTGGGCCTGTTGTGATTATTTTGTTTTATTTTGGGTTGCGGTGGTGGGCAAAGGGGGTATTAGCCCCAAGGATGGGTGTTTAGGCCTACCGGGTGGGTAGTGGGAGGGGTTAACTCCTTCATTATCTTAGCGGTTTGCCGCTAATGTAATGAAGCTGCTTTAATGTAATTTTTATTAATATTGTGCGGGAGCAGGGGGTCTCCTGAGCTGAACCGCTTTGATTTCAGCCTCGGGGACCCCCTGCTTCCACTGCTTCCAGAGTTACAGTCCATGGTATTTACATCAGCCGGTGACGTCACCCAGATGCTTAAAAAATGGCGGCGATACCGGCAAATGATGCCCCATACCAGGGCTAGCAGGGGTCCCTGAGCTGAAATGCTTTGATTTCTGGGTCAGGGACCTCCTGCTTCCTGAGTTACAGGCCCTTGTATGGGGCACAGGGGGGCAGTACAGCCGCAATTTTTTACGTGTCCGGGTGATGTCACCGGTTTATAAAATATTTTTTTGGGGGGGTTTAATACTAGTGTATATGAGCAGGGGGTCTCCGGAGCAAAACCGCATTGGTTTCAGGTCCTGGACCCCCTGTTTCCCGAAATACAGGTCCCGTTATGGGGTGCCGGTATCTCCTATGCATTTAAATGTCCCACTACACCTGACCGCGGGAATCAAATGCATAGGAGATACCGGCACCCCATAACGGGATCTGTATCTCGGGAAGCAGGGGGTCCCCAGACCTGAAACCAATGCGGTTCTGCTCCGGAGACCCCCTGCTCATATACACTATTAATACATTTTTTATTTAACAACTTTAATAATTTCCGGCGAGATTTGCGCATGGAGAGACGGCTCTCTCTCTCTGCAACAGATAGAACTCACCGGGTAAGGCCTTTTCGGAGGGCAGATCGTTTTGCCGCTGGCTACTTGCCATTTTTGCAAAGGTTGCTATCACTGGTATTCGGGCCTTTCTGCATACCGTGATAGCAGCACTGCCAAAAATGTTGATTTAAAAAAATAAATGCAGATTTTTTTTTCTTCTGGCGCTTAGTGCATAGGCCCCATAAAGAGAAATAGCTGAAGAAACAGCCTGAGGTGAAGTAAACCCACAAAAGTATAATTAATAAATCTGGGGAGTCAGTTAAAAATCTATAGTTGAATGCAAATAACGTGCTGAGTGAAAATATATACAGTAACAAATAGCACAATGAGGAATCATTCCGCGGGAACTATTGGGTGCAACATTATCCTTCCTGTAACACAGGATAAACACACTCACTGGGGGGTCTGCTGCTCTTCTGAGATGATGGCTCCAAATCATAAATATATAGAAAAAACGAAGAGCGCACAACCACTCATTGTGAAGTATGTATTGCAAAGGTACGTTAATATACAGAGGTAAGTGGTGCGCGTACAATTAGTAAATTAAAAACAAGCTTATCGTAAGACGTTTAAACCATTAGTATCCTCCTGAGTTGCTTCAGGGTTTCTATGGGAGTCACAGGCTGTCTAGAGGAGCTGAATGATGACGTCAGGCAAGTGCTCGAAAGAAGCCCAGAAGCTCCCTAAAGTCCGTCAAAGACTGCCAAGAAGAGAACAAGCAAGCATATACCACTGGTGCAGTGGAAATAACTTGAATTGTTGGAGAAAAGGTGAAAATGGAGATTTCTGTAAGGAATTCCAGGTGGGGATTCACACTCCGAAGGTAGTAGGATCTAATAGACCTCCAGGCTCAGTTTCAGGACATATAGGGAACAGAGAGAGAGAGAGAGAGCAACATAGAGTAATACAGTTTAATAAGATTAGAAATCGGGCATGAACATATGCACAGCACACTCACATTTCTGTGGGAAAATAATCACATGTAGAGTACAACCGACTCAAAATTAATGGCAGCTGGAATCTTGTCCTCCTTGCCTCAACACCGGGTAAGGGTCCTTTCATAGATGGTATGCCAAATGCTCATGACTTCCGTGTCACGTGATACAGATGATAGAGTTCTACAGGCTCACTGGGCATAGCGGTCTGGACACTGTAACTGATACTAGTTAGCTGAAACACGTGGCACATGTGCAGACAACCCCACGCGTTTCGCTGTCGCTTCCTCAGGGGAATCCTCATCTATTACTAGCAGTCAGATTTAACCTGAGAAACACAGAGACAAGCACCTGGTGTCCCGGAGCTTGTGGTGATTACTGGCATGTGTCCATCTCTAAGCGTGGAAACCATGAAGCTACTCCGGAGAATTCCGATGGCTTAACGATAAGCTTGTTTTTCATTTACTAATTGTAAGCTCAACACTTACCTCTGTATATTAAAGCAGCAATTCAAAATTCCCACTTTAATTTTTTTCTTATATTTATATGTAAAGCATGTGACAGTGTATAATTCTACGTTGTTACCTAAACTGGCAATAGTTTGGTGCTCCTATTATAGATCTTTAAAAATCCTGATTGTGTGTCTAATATAATGTCTACCTTCTAACTTTGTGCCGCAGCTAATATGTAATATTATATTACTAAGTGTAACACATTGTTACAGCTTTCAGAGTAATAGACAGTCTGCTGTTTGGAACACAGCAACAGATCTGTTTGTGATACTTGGTTGCCAAAGGGCAGCGCTCAAAAAGGTGTGTGTGAGAGCCTGTTTCAAAAGAAGAAGTGGATATGACTTTCTGAATGCTTGCTGTAGCAATTAAAGGATGATCAGTACATTAAAAAATAAAAATGGCATTAGGTGTTACAAAAAATGCAGACAGCATTATCTAATACCCCAGAACCGATTTATTTCAAACAAAAAACAACATATACAATTTTTCATGTTTTGCTGCTTTATCGTACTTTTGCAATACATATTCACTATGAGTGGTTGTGCACTCTTCTATTTTGAATTTTGTGTTCTGTGTTTATCTCATACACTTTCTTGTATTGCGCACCTTTAATCAGCTTTGTCTTGTATTCTATTTACCTTTTTGAAGCTATGTGTATTTGCCGGTGTTCTGAACACTTTAGTAAGGTCACTGTAGTGGTTGCTTGGGTGATGATATTGGCTCTTCCAAAGAATTCTGAAAAGCACACAAGCTTTCCTTTCTTTTTGGCATATGAAATTTTCTTAATTCTCTCTTCATATCTAGGAAAATTCCAAAGGTTATTAATTAAACCTCATGATGCACAACGTGAACAAAGCATTGTGTCTTAGAGATTTTGTGAAGCCACTTAGATAGCTTTTCATTTAATTTTGTATAATTGTGCTGTCTCTCCCAGCCAGCTTTCTTTAGTTTGTAGATGGGGTTGCCACGTAATTGATAGTACAGATATTTCTGAAGGAGCATATGAAATGCCAAAATACTTTTTAAGGCACCTTGGTAAAGTTATACAAATACTTGCCTAGGCAAGAAAAGAGCCCCTGTAAACCAGCACTCACGGACAATGATAAGTGTAATAATTATAATAGTAAAATGTAACCTTTATTAGGATATATAACATAAAATACTGATGGACAAACGTAGACGTGTAAACATCACAATGATAAAAACTCAATATTAAACTTGGGAAGGATGGTGAGCACCAACAAATAAGGGTGAATGCCCATAATATAGAATATATTGTCCCCTATAGGAGTGGAACAATAGTGTATAGTGTGGAAGCTGTAATGTTCTTATGGTCTAGTTCAATACCCGGTCCCTAATTCTGGAGGGGAGTCAGATCAGTCGGTCTGGTGTGGATTATAAGCAAAATACTAGATCAGCTAAAGTCACCAGAGAGTAGAACGCTGGTTCAGCAGGGAAAGTTGAATATCACCTAGGGTGCCCAAATAGTTGCTAGATAAAGTACCTTGAAAAGTGTGCATTCACGCGAAACATACGTCTGTAGAGGGTCGCGGCTACATTATTCAGCGCGTCCGTGGCTGATGCATTGTATATAATTATATCGACTCATCAATATTTATAAGTTCACAGGCTGGCAATGCTCAGATAGATGACTTCTATAATGAACTAGAGCAGGGGTGTGCAAACTGGGGGGTGCGACAGATTTTAGGGGGACGCAGCGGTTACAGAGGCCCCGTGCTATTCAGCGCGAGGCCTCTGTAAATTCACTTAGCAGACCTCACGTCCACACGTCTCCATGGCAACAGGCGTCAAATGATGCTGCGGGGTCATGTGACGTCATAAAATCAGTGCATTGCAGATCGACTTGTTGGTAAAAACGGTATTCACTAAGACAAAATCCAAGTTTTTTAAAGTTCGTTAAAAAAAATGCAGCATTGAACGACTTGTTTTTTTTCTACGTGCCATCGTGCTATAAACCCTATCGATCGGCAACTGATTGGATGGTTGTGACAGAATCATTTAAAAAAAATAAAAAAATATGTGATGTCATATAAAGGAAGGGAATCAGGAACGCTATGCTTCCCTACAATTAAGATGATGTCATTGAAAACAAGATGGCTGCCATCACATGTTACTCCAACCAATCGGATTGTGAGATATACCTCAAATGGTATATCCCCAATCTGTAAAATACATAAAATACCCAAAAAGCGCTAAAATGTACAAAAATGTACCAATAATAATTTACCAATGATAATTGAGTGTTCAAGGTAAAAGTCTCTTCCGGGTTTCACTCCGGATGTTCTCAAGTGCAGGGGGAGGGACACAAGGAGATTTCAGGAGGCTCTCGCAGACACCTATACACAGCTCTAACCCTGCACCTATGCACAAATCGCCCTATGTGTTTCGAAAGGGCTTTCCTTTCTTCCTCAGGGGCATGGGTGCAGTTCCCCCCTTAGCTTAGAGGTATCCTTTTATAGCAGTCCATATTTGATTGCTCCACAAAACCATATATATTACCATAAAAAACTTACTACATATATCAGAAAAAGTACAATTCATATACCAGAAAGGACACGTAATCCATATTGGTTACTAGAAAAAGGATGGTTCCCAATCTGATTGGTTGTAGTAAACCATGTGATAGATTCCATTATTTTAAAGGATGTGACATAATCGAAAGGGAGTGACGTCACATCCTTTCCAAAAATGAACTCTGTCACATGGTTTACTACAACCAATCAGATTGGGGATATACCATGTGATGCCTCACATGGTATATCTCACAATCCGATTGGTTGGAGTAACGTGATAAATACAGTGACAAGCAATGCATTTATTGGCAAATGCTTGCTTTTATTTGTTTTATATGTATTTTTGTTGATTGCTTTGTATCAATCTTGAGTTTCTTTGTTGTTTATTTTTGCTGTGTGGATTTTTAATTATGGTGTTTTGATTTTTAATTATGGTGTTTTTATTGTGGTTGCTGTTATTGATTTGTGGTATTTCTTTGGAGTTTTGATTTTTAATTCTGGGATTTTTTTGGTGTTATCTTTTATTTATTTATGTTTTTTTGGTGTTTATTTTTTTTATTGTTTATTTTTGGCGTGTTTCTTTGGTGATTGTTTTGATTTAATGTTTATATTTTTGGTTGACCATTGACTAGTATAGTGGTATATCATGCCCATGTTATATGGCATTTGTAATGTGTATATTTTTAATGTAATGTGTTTTATTTTGTGCCTGTTTTTTTTTTTTAGCTTGCCCTTTTATTGCTATATTGGCAAAGCATGCCCATATTGTATGGGCATGCTTTGCCACTGTGCCAATCAATGGGTAGCGGGGGTGGAGGATGGGGGTAGTTGCCTTGGTGAAGGTGGTTAGGCTGCCCGGGTGGGTAGCGGCGGAGGATGGGTTAACCCCTTAATTACTATAGCAGTTACTAAACGCTAAGGTGATTAAGGGCTTAGGGGCCATTAGATTGTATTTTTTATTGTACTGCTGCTGCCAACGGAGGACAAGGACGGTGATGAGGATGGCCTTCACCCTGGCAAGTTTTCTTTACTTTATGCTGGCTGGTTTTATTTTAAATTGGCAAATGCACTATTATCCATATCTGGATAATATATATTTTTTTTTAATAAACACTTTTTTTCTTTGTTTGTTTTTTGTTGTATAATAGTAATTTTGCCCATTACTTTACTGTATGTGTTGGTGTTGGTGGGGAAGGGGGGGGTTGTATTAATTTTAATATATTTCACTGTATTTTTTTTGTTTTTTGAATGGGTAAAAGCGCTGTTAGCCATCTTTGGTTAATACAGTAGCACTTTTACTCATTCCTATTGTTGGTACAGGGGGTGGGTAAAGGTGGTAGTTGCCCCAGGTGGGTGTTTAGGCCTTGTGGGAGGGTAGTGCGAGGGGTTAACCCCTTAATTACCTTAGCGGTTCTAACCGCTATGGTATTAAAGATGTTAACTTCCACTGCCAACCTCCCGCAAGGCCTACACACCCACCCTGGGGCAACTACAAGCTTCACCCACCCCCTGTACCAACAACTATACAGTGCCAGATTTTTAACACTTTCTGGCTGCAAATTGTTTTTCAGCACAAAATTGATATAGGAGGCCAGTGGGGATTCCCCGGAGGCCTGCGGTGGTTGCTGCCGGCCTCAGGTATCAATCCTGTGCAGAAAAAAAATGCTTTTCTGCATCTTGCAATATCTTTAGCACCTACTTTTATCAGGCGCCCAAATATTGCAAGATTTTAACGTTTGTTAAGCTTATCACTGCTTTGGGAATAGCTATTACTGGCAAAAAAAAAGCGATATTGGCTTTTTTTGGCTTGTCGGACGACCTTTTTGGCTCAGGCTGTTAAAGCTCATTAAAAAGCTATTAGTGTGCGATACTGCACTGTTATCACTGCTTTGTGAATAGCAAAGGAGGCAGTATCGCGCAATAAGGGCATTTATCGAGCATTATAGGCTAAAGCAGTAAAATTCCAGGCGTTATTGAAATCCCTGCATTCTGATTGGTCATTATTCATTCAGTAATGCCGGAATTTTGGGCAATTTGCCAACTCACCTTTCAAAGATGGAGGGAGAACGCGCTGAAAAAAACCCGCCAATTTCAAAATGTAACTGTAAATACCTCTCCTGGTCCAAGCTCCGGCAGCACCTCTGCTCCTCTCCTCACTCAGGCCGGCAGCATATGCAGTCTCCCTTTCTCACAGCACCTCTCCTCACACAGCTCAGTTTGGCAGCATATGCAGTCTCTCCCTCTCTCACAGCTGCTAGTGCTGTCAGAAGCTCCCAACTTGTAACTTTGTTACTTGCAACAAAGTAATATTTCCCACCTCTAATATACTGTAGCTTGTGCTAAGGTAATTTGTATTGGCTTTTTATTTAGTTGTAGTTAATATCACTGTCCCCCCACTTCCCGCCCCCATCTCCCCTCCACCCATCTCTCCCTCTTTTCTTCCCCCCATCCCTCCACTTCCCTTTCTCCCCTCACCTCTCTCTCTTCCCCCTTCGCTCCTCTCTCCCATTACCTCTCTCTTCCCCTCTCACCTCTCTCTCTTGTCCCCTAACCTCTCTCTCCCCCCCTCACCTCTCTCTTCCCACCCTCCCTTCTCTCTTCACCCTCATTTCTCTCTCTTCCCCTCTTTCCCTCCCCCTCTCTCCCCCTTCATCTCTTCCTCCCTCTCTCTACCCCCTTTCACCCCATCTCTCTTACCCCCCTCACCTCTCTCTTCTCGCTCTCCCTCATCTCTCTTCTCCCCCCTCACCTCTCTCCCCTCCCCCATCACCAATCTCCTCCCCCATCACCTCTCTCCTCCAACCCACCTCACATATCTCTCCTCCAACCCCCTCACCTCTCTCCTCCAACCCCCTCACCTCTCTCTCCTACAACCCCCCACCTCTCTCTCCTACAACCCCCTCACCTCTCTCTAAGTCACCCAACCAGTCACTGCCTCCACACAAGTTGTCCCTGGGCCCCCTCCCAACCCAAGTGTCCTGGGCCCCCTCCCACACCCACCCAAGTGTCCTGGGCCCCCTCCCACCCACCCAAGTGTCCCTGGGCCCCCTCCCACCACCCAAGTGTCCCTGGCCCCCTCCCACCCACCCAAGTTCGTGGGGGCCCCTCCCTCCCACCCAAGGTCCTGGGCCCCTCCCTCCAACCAAGTGTCCCTGGGCCCCCTCCCACCCACCAAGTGTCCCGGGCCCCCTCCCACCCACCCAAGTGTCCCTGGGCCCCCCACCACCCACCCAAGTGTTCCCTGTGCCAACCCTCCTACCCACCCAAGTGTCCCTGGGCCCCTAACAACA
>CM071567.1:282784016-282944016 GCA_036426205.1 Ascaphus truei
ACACCCACCCACCCAAGTGTCCCTGGGCCCCCTCACTGTTTGTGTCTGTGTGCGTATAGGGGAGAGCGAGTGTGTGTGTGTGTATCAGTGTCTGTGTGTGTGTGTCTGTGTGTGAATCAGTGTCTGTGTGTATCAGTATCAGTGTAAGTGTGTGTGTATCACTGTCTGTGTGTGTGTATCAGTGTTTGTGTGTGTGTGTGTGTGTGTGTGTGTGTGTGTGTGTGTGTGTGTGTGTAGCAGTGTCTCTGTGTGTGTGTAGCAGTGTCTCTGTGTGTGTGTAGCAGTGTCTCTGTGTGTGTATCAGTGTGTGTGTATCAGTGTGTGTGTGTGTGTGTTGCAGTGTCTGTGTGGCTGCGTGTGTGTCAGTGGCTGGGTGTGTGTGTCAGTGCGTGTGTGTTTTTCAGTGTGTGTGTCAGTGGCTGCGTGTGTCAGTGGCTGTGTGTGTGTATCAGTGGCTGTGTATGTGTGTGTATCAGTGGCTGTGTGTGTGTGTATCAGCGGCTGTGTGTGTCTGTGTGTGTATCAGTGGCTGTGTGTATGTGTGTGTGTGTGTGTGTGTGTGTGTGTGTGTATATCAGTGGCTGTGTGTGTGTCTGTGCAGGCCCTATAGGCGATAACATTTTTAGTGGGTCACGAAAAAGAAGTTAAAAAATAACCGGGTCACGGAAAAAAAAGTTTGGGAAACCCTGGTGTAAGGTAATAGAATCAGAGCAGAATGTAATTTCTCTTCAGAAGGACTTGGAGAGACTGGAAACGTGGGCAGGTAAATGGCAGATGAGGTTTAATACAGATAAATGTAAGGTTATGCATTTGGGATACAAGAATAAAAAGGCGACTTACAAATTAAATGGAGATGTATTGAATCCTTGATGGAGAAGGATTTAGGAGCGCTTGTAGACAGCAGGCTTAGCAATAGTGCCCAATGTCATGCAGTAGCTGCAAAGGCAAACAAGATCTTATCTTGCATCAAACAGGCAATGGATGGAAGGGAAGTAAACATAATTATGCCCTTTTACAAAGCATTAGTAAGACCACACCTTGAATATGGAGTACAATTTTGGGCACCAATCCTAAGAAAAGACATTATGGAACTAGAGAGAGTGCAGAGAAGAGCCACCAAATTAATAAAGGGGATGGACATTCTAACTTATGAGGAGAGGCTAGCTAAATTAGATTTATTTACATTAGAAAAGAGGCGTCTAAGAGGGGATATGATAACTATATACAAATATATTCAGGGACAATAGAAGGAGCTTTCAAAAGAACTATTCATCCCACAGGCAGTACAAAGGACTCGGGGCCATCCCTTAAGGTTGGAGGAAAGGAAATTTCACCAGCAACAAGGGAAAGGGTTCTTTACAGTAAGGGCAGTTAAAATGTGGAATTTATTACCCATGGAGACTGTGATGGCAGATACAATAGATTTGTTCAAAAAAATGTTGGACATCTTTTTAGATGGGAAAGGTATACAGGGATATACCAAATAAGTATACATGGGAAGGATGTTGATCCAGGGATTAATCTGATTGACAATTCTTGGAGTCAGGAAGGAATTAATTTTTCCCCTTAATGGGGTTTTTTGTTTGCCTTCCTCTGGATCAATAAGTATAGATATAGGATAAAGTATCTGTTGTCTAAATTTAGCATAGGTTGAACTTGATGGACGGAAGTCTTTTTTCAACCTCATCAACTATGTAACTATGTAACTTTGCAACCACAAGCAGTCTCGCAATGTAGAATCAACCAAACTAGAGGGGTGAGACAGATGTTTGAGTGGGTTCCGCTGATTCAGCACCTTGTTGTCCTAAGCTTTGCTGTACAAGCCATGTGATGCAGCAGTCAAATGTTCTAGGGCAGGGGTGAGCAAACTTTTTATGCCGAGCCCCCCTTTTCATCTATGATATTTGTCGGGCCCTCCCCTGCCTGATGTAATCAAAATCACATGGGGAAAAAAAAACAACTTTAAACAGTATACAATACAAATGTGAATACAAATACATATAAATACTTAAATATTTCAACATTATATCATATGTGACAATCTCAAGTAGATTCTCATCATATCCTCTCCCTAACCCCCTTTGGCTTGCGGCCCCGCTGGCGCTGAGCGCGCGGTGATTGCCGCTTTTACTTACATAAATCTAAATGTGTAAATCCTCGCTCGCACGATGCGTGCTCGTGCGCGGGCACGCACGCTCACTCAAGCTTGGCACTTGAGTAAACAAAAAATTTCACTTTCTCTCAAGCATGAGCGCGGTCAGCGTCAGCAGGGCCGCAGTCTTTCTATTGACGTCAATAGACGCCTGCTGCAAATGCATTCTTTAATATTGTTTCAATTCTCTATGCTTAGTTAGGGACATTAATTATTATCCCCCATAGATTGTAAAGTGTCTGTAGAACTGCAGGGATATAGCGACCAGAAGACGGTAGGACAGGGATGAGAGAACAATGTATGCACTAAAATCTTATTCTCAAATTCCTTGCTGAAGGGCATTGCACTTATCATAACATTTGGAGCTGTAACATGTTTATGAGATGGATTACTATCTGTTTATTTGGCTGGTATCTGGTAATATTTGTTTCTTTTGGTGGACTGTCAATATCACACAGGCAATTCTTTTTGGGGGGCATTCATTCCAACCCATATCTACCTTCCTTCCCTCCCCCCCCCCTTTTTTTTCTTGTCCTATTTGCCTCTTTTTGTCATCCACCCTCCTACTTAGCAGTATTTTTTATACTTTTTTTTATGTTATGGGGTGTTTTTCCTTGTGTTTTAGTAATACATTGAGTAAAATTCCGATAGCCTACCCTTTCTTGCAATGTCAGCTGTGCCTCCTGTCCTGTGTGACTGAAGAGAATTGCAAAGCAGGGTGCCAGGTCAGGAGCAGAGTGCTGCTGCAGGGCAGACACCAGAAGCAGGACACTCTCCTCCCCTGCAGTCCTCCTGCATTCTTGCCCTCTTCTTCCAAACCACCAGCTACTCTGACAGGGTTCTTTTGCGGCTGTCCTGCCCTCATAACCAGACTACTATATCCCCCCTTATAGAGCAGGACTACAAAAAATAGTGAGCCAGAACATACAGCTGTGTAGAGAGGGTACATTCCCTGATATATGAAAATTTAGTAGATGTCTCTTTAATCCTGAAACAATCTGTGCATGTTGAATGGCTGAGTGATTTCACTTTATTGTAATGCCAGAGTGGGTCTCTGGACTGTGACTGCACCTTTAACTGGAGCCTTTAAGCAGGGGGGGGGGGGGGGTGAAGGAGTTTGAGTTTATTTATTAGCAGTCTCTGCTCTGTCACTGATTAACAAACAACTCTTCCAATTCCACACACTGTACACCAAATGCTGACCTATCACATGCAGCAAGCTCAGTACACCCAGCCCTGCTACACACCTGACCAGCCCCTGATCTCTCCTCTTCCTGCTCTGTCTGCAGAGCGCTGCCAGACACAGGAAGCAGGGACATTCCACGTCAGACCGCAGGGGCATGCTCCTCCCCTGCAGTCCTCCTGCGTTCTGGCCCTCTTCTTCCGATCCACAAGCTACTCTGACAGGGTTCTTTTGAAGCCGACGTACCTCCGCCACCCGCCCCATCATGTTCTGTCGCCGCCTGCGCACAGCATGTTTCGCCGCCCCCAGGCTGCAGCGGCCCTGCGCCCCCCTTAAAAAAATCTTGCGCCCCCCAGTTTGCGCACCACTGTTCTAGGGAATGTATGTAAAACACGGGTTGGAAGTTAAGCATTACGTGGCCGGCGTCTTTTACAATTCAGAAACCTGCAGCTTAAACACTGTATGCCATGTTACAAGGGGATGAATGAGGTAGGTTTGTGGAAAACATGCATATACAGATGTAGCTAATAGAGATAGGCAACATGTTTAAAGGAATTCCGGAGTCCTTTTCATCTGCGGATTTCTGCGGATCAGTCTCAAAAAGACAGATTCTGGGTTTTTTTTGTGATCAGCACAGTTTAATGAATATCCACCTTAATATCTTGTGCCGTACTCCGTATTCACAGGCAAAGTGTCACCTCTAGTTATTCCCTTGACAAATTATCATGATGCCATCACTAGTCAATCAGCTAAAGGAAAGTAGGGAGACTGATCAGATAGAGAAATTTGATCTCATTGAAAAGAAGGGATGTTTTTACATTAAAGCCAGTATTCGATGTGTTGTGAAGGTGCTTCCAAGTTCTGGAGAGGAGTTCACATCTACCGTATTCAATTAAATGGGAGTAAAATACTTTCCCGCACGGGTAAGGCAGCTTCACAATTATTGAACAGCCATTGTGGTTATATGTTTTGTGGTAGCCAATTACATTGGCAAGTTGTTTAATTGTACTGTATTTGCTAAGCAATGTCGCTCATTTGAAAAACTTAGGGGGGGAAAAAAACAGGTTTGAAGCAGGAGGGCTATGGAGTTTCGGGGACCCTATTCTTCCTGTTATTCTTACCTTGGAAGGGTTGTCGGAATCTCTACGCAGTTTAAATGTCCTGTGGGCCAACAGGAAGCCGCAAGGGATGATGTCATAGCTTCCTATTGGCCTGCGGAACATATAATGTCGCCATATTGATGGCCCCGACTTGCCCTTTCTGGGCTGCTACCGGCACCCCCTTCCAAGTTAAGTATCTTGGGAAGCCATGGGTCCCTGGAGCTGAAATCAATGCGGTTCAGCTCTGGGGACCCCCTCCTTTATACCTATTTTATTTATTTTTTGAAATACAAAGTGTCGCCAGAACTGCCTTTTTAAGTACTCGTATTTAGAATTGCATTGTATCATATTCATGGTAGAATATAAAATAGAACAGTTCTCAGCACTCAAAAGCGCAATATAGTCTAGGACTAAGCCAAATCAAGTTTTAATATGATAATGTTTAAAGAGCATACGCACACTACAATCAGTGAATGATAAAGTATCTCAAATCAGTAAAGAATAAATGGTGAAATCTATCAATTAAAGAACATAGAATTGTAACGGAATGCAACATGAGGAAAGGGAGAAAACGGGGTAAGGGAAGGGGAGGGGAGAAAAAGGACAACAAGGACAACGGAAAAAAAGGGAAATAAGGGGGGCAATGTTTTGGGGGGTGAGCCTCTCCTTCAGGCCCGTTCCCAATGAACTGAAGGATCAATGGTACGTCCCTTAACCCTGGGATAAAAACTCCTGAAAAACAATGATGAAACCCTGCACAATGTGATAAACAGGCACCAAAAGACAGCCAATTACACAGCAGGAGCAATCCTACTGATAGTAGGGCAAAAGATGCCAGCACATATGGTGTATAAAATAAGTCATGCAACAACACTAATTAGCAGCAGTCTGTAGCAGCTGAATGTGCAACCAATCTCCCTCCTAAGTCCATGTTAATCAGCAGTATATAACAATGACAGGGAGAGTAGAAGAACACCAAGTTCCAAAAGATCAAAACCGCAGTAACGTTACGTAAATAAAACTAGGTCTCCTCTCTACAGCTTCCCAGACTAGCGTCTCAGATACCGCTTGTGCAGCAGGCGCTTCAGATTCCCGCTCTTGACTCCACTTTAAACTCTTACCCTGCATGTCCACGGCATCGGGGGCAGGATTTAGTGACGTGTTAGCTTCCTAACTGCGGCTGCGGATACTGTAGACGTCACTGAGGAGCATGGTTGGCCATACTTACTGCTCGTCATCAATTGGTTAGACCCGCGGCCATCATGATGACGTCAAAGGTCACCTGATACAGTGCGCTCTTGTTGGCTGCCAGGCAATGTTGATAAGAAGGGTGATCCGTCGCTATGTTAGCCACGAAGTGTGTATTGAGTCCTCTGTTCGCCGCCTGCATCAATCGCTGGTTGAACATCAATGTTGCACCTAACACAAGCCATCTGGGTGATCTTGGTGCTCATTCTCCCAGCAAGGGTAGTAGGAACATGTTGGAAAATATTAAGCACAGAACAACACATATTAATAAAGAACAACTCCACTATAACACATTGTTGTGGAGTTTTTCTTTATTAATATGTGTTGTGTGCTTAATATTTTCCAACATGTTCCTTCTACCCCTTCAGGGGGAATATACTTGTTGGCGTATTCATGTTAGGGAACTACAATCAAGAAATTATGTTTCAAATAATGTCATATACATTAAAACAAATAGTATTCCACATGCTGTCAGGGTCTTCCTGGACGTCATGCTTCCAGCCACAGTATCCTTGTCTGTCCACCGGGTGTGCTGCTGTTTCTGTCTGCTCTGGGTTTTCCGCTGTCTGTCTCCTCTTGGGTTCTCCTGTCTTCTGTCCCTGCCTGCCTTAATAGTTTCCTATTCCTCTTTTCCTTGGTTTTGTGTTCCCTGACCTCTGCCTGAATCTATGCCTGTATTTGTCCTGACCCTTTCAATTAAGGCCCTTGCCTAGAACTAGGCTTGTCTCCGTCTGTTCCTTGCCCTGCCCCTGCTATAGCCTCAGTCCATGTGGATTCCCTGCTGCTGACCTTTGTCTGTGACCCCGACTACGATTCTTGCCACCCGCCCTGGACATCTGAAATTCAAATTACGATATGTCACCTATTTATGTACACTATGTATGTATAACTTTATTTGTATTGTCTCATCCATGTACATAGCACTTCACAGCAGTATTGAAATAGGCTTAACAAAAGAGTATGAGACATAAGGGAAATAGAAGCTTCGAAGCTTCGAAGATGAAATTAAACATTAGTCAACTTGCCCCAAAGTGCTTACAATCTAAGTAGACAAAAACACAGTTATAGTTATTGGCAAACAGGTGGTCCATGATAGATTATAGGCAGTGATTGTTAAAATGCAAAGTTACAAATAAAATAAAAAATCTCTAGTATTTAGTTTTAATCCATTGGGATTAAAATTGATAACTAAATTAATAACATTTTCATATGTTTGTGAACATCTTTGAGTGCATTGATATGATATAAATATGTATGCTAACATGCCCATAGTTCTTCCAGTAAAACTCAGCCCTAATTGCTCGCTTTACACCTGTCTGACTCTTGCGTTCTACTTAAGGATGTCTTCTATCTACGCCTTTTGTAGCAAAAGACCTCTGTCATCGAAAACTCCTCTCACTCACTGCCCCACACCTCTGGAATGCCCTTCCCTCAATATCTGACTGGCAGCCTCTCTCCCCACCTTGAGGACCTTTCGTAAAACACACCTCTTTAACGAAGCATATGAGAAGCTCTGTCAGCTGATACTATACATCTCATATGCACTGACCTTGGCTCCTTGCCGACGCACTTACCATAACACCCTCCTCCTGTCTCTGTATGTTCTCCCTACTTACCACTTGTAAGCTCTTCGGGGCAGGGACTCCCTTTGCTATTGTTACTTAGGGGAGCCTGGTTCAATTCCCGGTGTCGGCTCCTTGTGACCTTGGGCAAGTCACTTGTGCCTTAGGCGTCAAAAAATAGATTGTAAGCTCCACAGGGCAGGAACCTCAGCCTGCAAAATGTCTCTGTAAAGCGCTGCGTACAACTAGCAGCGCTAGACAAGTACATGCTATTATTATTATTATTATTATTACTTTCATGTCTGAAGCGCTTATTCCCACTGTGTGTTATATTATTACATGACATGTATTACTGCTGTGAAGCGCTATGTACCTGGATGGTGCTATACAAATAAAGATATACACATACCGTACATACATACAAAGAGGTAATCTGCACACCCACAATGTTACAGAAATAATGTACTGGATGTGCCTAATTAAGGCTTGATATTGAAAGGCTATTTTCCAAGAATTCTCATGTTGTAAATAACCGGTGTCTACAGTGTCTCCTAAATGAAGAGTAGGTTATGGGATAAAGTGTGACTTGATGAAAAAGACACTGGTTTTGGATAACCCAATTAATCCTATCCCCATCTGACCTTGAACAAGTTTTCTTTATCTAGTATGCTTCCCACACCAGAGATCTCAATTCAACATGCACCATACATACACTCTGCGTGCACCATACATACACTCTGCATGCACCATACATACATTCTACGTGCACCATACATACATTCTACGTGCACCATACATACATTCTACGGTGCACCATACATACATTCTACGTGCACCATACATACACTCTGCATGCACCATACATACACTCTGCGTGCACCATACAGTACATACACTCTACATGCACCATACATACACTCTGCGTATACCATACATACATTCTACGTGCACCATACATACACTCTGCGTGCACCGTACATACTGTACATTCTACGTGCACCATACATACACTCTGCATGCACCGTACTTACACTCTACGTGCACCGTACATACATTATACGGGCACCGCACACAAATTATTAATATTAATTCCTGTCTATATACATAATATAGATTCTGATCACTACATTTAAAGGCAACATTAAAAAAAGGAAGCTTAAAGAAATTGGAAGCCCATAAGCATAATGAAGGTCAGTTTTACCCTTGTAATGCCCAGATAGAACCATTAATAATGACTACATTAATCATGACTAAACAAGCAGCATCTACAAGAATTTGTTATGGCTACATATGGTCTCCCATCTTATTTAAAAAAAAGTATTGTAAAGACTATGGTGAAGTGAGCAAATAATTGTAAAAGCAACCCTATTACAGTATGCAAATGTGAGGATTACAGCAAACATACAATAAACAAAAAGCTTTTCACTTGCATAGTTATTATGAGAATTAAACAAAATGGAACAGTAACTGCACTGGATTTCTTCAGTGTACTATGATCAAAAAGACCATATAATAAAAGAGAAAGTAGTGTAAATGGATTAATGGTACAATCATAAAAACAAAAACAAAAAACCCACTGTGAAGCAAAGTATCATTTGCATGCTACTTCATCTCCGAAAGGGTTATGTATGATATGATGCTGTTTCCACATAAACACCTTGGTTATGATACATTTCTTTATGTTCCATACTACGGTAAGGGAGAAGAATTGTCATGGAAACTTTACAAAGACGAGGTATAGCACGTAACCATAGAAAACATGTACCATGCAGCCGTCTGAATGTTCTGGGAGATGGGTTTTCCATGACAATTACTCCCTTCTTTTGCCTGCAATGTTTCCACAGTTGACACTCGCATGCCAAATGAAACTAAAAGGAATGTACTGTATTTCTGCTGAAATATATTTTTAGCTTCTGCTGCTAAAAAGAAAATGGATATGACTCCCAACAGTGATAATGTTCTTCTCAAAATATGGTGGGATAAGCAGTAAAACGTCTAAATTACAAAGTAGACAGTGTGCATGTGGCAATAAGTGGACCACAATTGGTCATTGAAAGCCCAACAATTGTTATGCTCTTACCAGGTTACTACAGTAATTCCCTCACCTTTATTGGGAGGTCACCATTTACTGTAGAGCTATTAGGAAAGTGTTGTTGCTAAAGAATGCAGAATTTAAAGGATATGTCTCATCAGTCAAAACTAATTGAGAAATCACTCTTCTTTTCAAAATGCAGTGCCACATGGGACAAAGAAACCACTGGCAATGATTTTAATAGATTCAATCTTGGTGATTACGATAGTTAAAAAAAATAGGTTTAAATACATTTTTGCAAGTTGAAACACTTCCTTTATTTCCAGTTGCACATAAGTAATTTTTCAACTTGCTTCACACCAATTATAGGTGAGTCAAATTTGCCCATGCTCATCCTTCTCTTAACCCTTTGGTTGTACCAAGAATTTTTAATGCACTATGTTATGCCTGCAAAGGGCAGACGGCGTCCTACTGATTGGAGCGCAGAGCAAAAATCTAGACTGTAGGGAAAAGGAGGACAACGACTCCTTCGTTTCCAGGTTAATTGATGCTGCGGCCACATAACTGCGCTGGGGCCCCTCCGCCACCCAAAGGGTTAAAGGACCAGTGAGTAAAGAGGTCCGGGTATGTGAGAGATATAATACAGTTAAAGGATGTGACATTCCCTCCTGATGACAATATTTAGAAAACTTTTTAAAAAATGATTTAAACTTACCACCAGTATCAATATATTAATTGTAATTGTTAAAAAAAAGTTCCAATCGTAAGAAACTCTTTAAAAACAAAACATTAAAAAAGAATGTGTTAATAGAGCATTTAGGGTACATGAATGTCTTTAACTGGACCCACCAACGTTCATACAATAGCAGTAAACAAACAAGTGGCCTGTCAGTCACTTCCCTGAAAACCCTCCTTCTATGGTCTAATTGTATTAGGGAGGTTAGAAATAAGGTTGTATGAGCCTTAGGCTGCGCTTATAGTGCCTGGCGACGTCGACACTACGTCGCTCCAAAACAAATCCATTGACTCCATTGCAAGCGCTTATAGTAACGGTGACGGAGCGATGGAGCGACATCGCGCCCCAAATTTTTTAAGCCGTGTAAATTTGATTTTTTAGAGACAGTCGCCACATGTGACTGTCTCTAAACCAATCAGAGAGCGCTGCCCGCCCCCTTCGTGACGCCACTGGCCTTGTTGCCAGCGATGTCGCTTAAAACAAAAATATTATTTTCGCTAGTGGCGACGGGTGACGTCATCGGTCGCGTCGCCGTCGCCGGTACTATAAGTACGGCCTTAGTTATGTTGTTACAGTGTGTGCATGTATGTATCTTTTTCTTTATGAATCTCTTTGTGTCTATGTATTAACTTATAAAAATGTTTTACCAGGAAGTAATACATTGAGAGTTACCTCTCGTTTTCAAGTATGTCCTGGGCACAGAATTATAAAAATACATGGTTACTGTATGTTTTTAAGGCTCAATAAATAAGCCTTATCAAGAGAACCCGCGTGTGTGGTTGCATGTACCCTGCAACAGTTACATTAAAAGAACAGGGTTATACAGTCAGTTCACAGACATTTCATGGACAGATAGACTTGGAAAGTTGGGTACAGGGGATAAAGGGCTTGTGAGTTTCAGATTGAAATAGAGCAGCTTTAACAAAACTTTAACATCACTAAACATCAGCGAACGGCAGCAAACGGCTCACACCCTTTGGCTGCCCTACGGCTGCGCCAAAGGCTATCCGCCTTTGGGGCAAAGCAGATGTACACTGGGGTGGTTGAGATTCAATCCAGCTGTGAACACTAAAGTTTTTTGTGTCCTCTTGGCTCATTAACATTTTAGTGGGTAGGGTTGACATTCCACAAAGTACAAGCAAATGTTAACCCTTAGCACACTGGTTCTGTGCAGAGGGGAGCAGCTCTTGGGGAGCCCCATCAGGCTGTCCGCCTTTGGGGCAACGCAGATGTGCACTGGGGTGGTTGAGATTCAATGCAGCTGTGTGTGTGTGTGTGTGTATTTATAGTTGTCTTTGTATGTAAATTTCTCTTTTTGTGTATGTATGTCAGAGTCTGGAACATTTTCACAAGGGTGAAGAAATTAAAATGTAATTGAGCTGGACATATCGCAAGAAGAAATTACCATTGTTGGACAAAGATAGTATTCGTCTGGATTCCAAGAGAAATTAAAAGGCCAAGATAACGACCAAAAGTAAGGTGGGAGGATGGAATTAGGACATTTGTTGCAGCAATGTGGAGAAGAGAGGCTTGCAACCACAGTACCTAGAAGATCATTGGGTAGGCCTTCATCCAGCAGTGGGGCGACAAAGGCTAAAGATGACAACCAAGAGGAACATTGGCGGATGAAATTAGTAATGTGAAGAAGAGAGACTTGCAACTGCAGTTCCTTGGGAGACCTTTATCCAGCAGTGGACAAGGGCCAAAGATGATGATACATATTTATGTGCATGTATGTCTAAGTATATATTTATGGCTGTGGGTTGTGACCTTGTGTGTATACAGTGGAGAGAAAAAGTTTGTGAACCCCAATAGTAATTACGGAAATTCTATAGTTTTCCA
The DNA here is from genome assembly GCA_036426205.1 of Ascaphus truei. Classification (NCBI taxonomy): domain Eukaryota; kingdom Metazoa; phylum Chordata; class Amphibia; order Anura; family Ascaphidae; genus Ascaphus; species Ascaphus truei. The sequence continues at coordinate 282,795,872 of CM071567.1, forward strand.
TGATAACCTTCTTAAATCAAAACCAGTCTTTTCTTAAATATCCAATAGTGTTTATATTAACTAATTCTATGTCTTTTTAAACAAAATGATGTATGAATTAGAAAAACAATGAGTAATTAAGAGTCAGGGTATGTGCAAAAGTAAGTGAAACCTTGTTTTATCAGCTAAACTAAAGGGGGATAATTAGAATCAGGTGTTTAAATAAGTAGGTAAATATTCAGGGGTGAGTTTAGGAGGCCCCACCCTATATAAAGATCATACAATTTCTGCGTTTGGTCTTTACCATACAGGTGTGTGGAAACACATGATGCCACGATCAAAAGAAATCTCTGAGGACCTCAGAAAGCAATTATTGATGCTCTTAAGTCTAGAAAGGGTTACCAATCCACTGTCAGTCTACAAATGGAGAAAGTTCAAGACCACAGTCAATTCTACCCAGGAGTGGTCATCCTATCAAAATCCAAGAACAACCCGGCAAATCATCCAGAAAATCAAAAAGAACCCCAGAGTAAAAGCCAAAGATCTTCACGCCACTCTCGCCTTGGCTTATGTGAGTGTTCAAGACTCAACTCGCAGAAAAAGACTGAACATGAATGGTGTTCTTGGAAGGATAGCAAGGAGGAAACCACTGCACTCTAAAAAGAACATTGCTGCCTTTCTGAAGTTCGCTAAAGAGCACATTGATGATTCATAAGACTTCTGGACAAATCAAAGGTAGAACTTTTGGCCTCAATGAGAAACATTACGGTTGGCGAAAACCCAACACTGCGTTGGAACAAAAGAACCTCATTACAACCGTCAAGCATAGTGGTGGGAGTTTGATGGTGTTGGGGCTGCTTTACTGCCTGAGGACCTGGATCGCTTGCCATCATTGAAACAACCATGAATTCTCCATTGTATCAGGAGAATTTCACGCCATCCTCCATGAGCTGATGCTGAAGCGAAAGTAGGTCATGCAGCAAGACAATGATCTTAAACATGCAAGCAGATCTACAAAAGAATGGCTGTAGAAGAAGAAATGTTGTGGTAGGACCTGAAGCGAGCAGTCCATGCAAGGAAGCCCTCGAATGTCACTCAGTTGAAGCAGTTCTGTATGGAGGACTGGGCGAAAATTCCTCAAAACTGATGTGACTGACCAGCAGTTACAGGAAATGCTTAGTTAAAGTCATTGCTGCTCCAGGGGGGGCGCCACCAGGTACCGAATCTAAAGGTTCACATACTTTTTCACACATGGATATTAAATGTTCAATCATTTGTGGATAAATAAATGTTCAAAAAGTATCATGTGTTTGTATCATTTGTTTGATCAGATTATCTTTATCTACTATTAGGACTTAGATCAAGACTTAATAATATTTTAGGTTTGAAATATATGTGAAAATCCCAAGGGGTTCACAAACTTTTTTTTGGCACTGTGTATGTATGTGTGTGGTTTGTAGATCTTTATATGTATGTATGGCAGTGTTTTCCAAACCTCTTCTCGTGACCCGTGGCCACACAAAGTTTCTAAGACAACCACCTAATACTCTATTAGTATAGAAAAAAGTAAATTCACTAGAATGCAAGTGTATTGCTTATTCCCAAAACCTGGTGTGGCCATAAGGTTTACAGGTGTCCAGTATTGAACCTGACTGTCCTGTATTTGGACACTCTGTCCAGTAAAAAATTAGAGTTATTACTGGACATGTATGTGTCCGTTATTACCTTTCTGCACATAGTGACCTGACCGGCTTGGGGGGGCTTCCAAGTGAAGAGCGAGGGCAGGGCTGTGGCTAGGGGACTGGGCAGCTTCCTCCATTCTGATTGGCTATTGCTGGGTAATGCAGCCAATCAGGAGGAGGTGTCAGGAGCCTGGGGAAACAGCGTGGAGTGTTGAGAGGTGTGTGTGTGTTTGTGTCTTGAGCGCGTTGCACTTTTCACAATTGTGTCCAGTATTTTTGGAGAAGCTACCTGGCATCCATATGTGGCCACGGGTCACGAGAGAGAGGTTTGAAAAACATTGTATGGCAATGTGTGTACTGTATCTGTGTTTGTACTGTATGTATAGTTGTATATTTGTGTCTTTATGTGTCTGTGAGTATACTGTATGCATAGTTGTATATATGTATGTGTCTTTGTGAGTGTGTATGTATTGTATATAAGTCTGTGTGTTTGTTTGTATGTGTTTTATTTTTGTCTTCCAACGGATTTTTATATTGCCAAAATTATTTGTGGGTCTAAAACTGTATCAACTGATTCCTGCTAAACTAAACTCGTGTATTAAGCATCAGAATCATTAAAGGAAAAAGACACTCGAAGCTCGATGATAATTCTGGTGTTAATTACAACAATAAAGAAGAACTCCCGCTGATTTCAATGAGAGTTTTCGTGTGATAGTGCCTCGATCAGCACGATCGCTGTTTAATTAATAACCCTTAGAGCCCCCAATAATGAGAACATGTTTGGGAGACAAAAAACCTACTGGAAAATGAAAATAACAACTGACACGGCATAAATTGTAGGCGATTTAATTATATATTTCACACCATAATTTGTTTTGTCTCTTCAGGTCATTTTTTTTTTATTTTATGTGTTAAAAAAAAAATCTCCATGTCTAAGCTGACGAAATCCTCGTCACACTGAAACATGCATGAAACGTGATAAAGGAGTTTCTGATACTTTCTGTCAAGAATAAACTGGTTCACTGCATGGCATTAAAATGTTTAAATCACTTTGCGTCATCTCTCATAAAAGAGCTAAATCTGGTGAAACAAACGCTAATTTAAACTCCTCGCTGTACATGGATTGTGCCACGTGGAATGTCAAGGAGTGCGTTGCTTATTAATGTCAGACTGGTGCATCTTTCAGATGGAAATTCTGTGGTCTGTGAGACATGGCATTCAGATCCAATGAATATTCCAGTAACAATGCCCCATGTTAAGAAAAACTTGGAGGAGACCTTTCATCTTGTAATGGTTTTCCACAACTCGCACATTCTTTAGTTCTTGCAACCTTTTCCCACAGCAAATACAACATCTGCTTATAATTTATTTTAGTACATGGTAAGGAATATATTAATAGTCTGAATAATCCCTCTAACATTAAAGCATTAAATTAGATTACTTGAGGCAGAATTTCATCGTTAAGGTCCCTCTGTATATGGCTATGTAAACTAATTTTGATGAGTTCTAACGATCTAACGTTGCTAAAGTTTATTGTTGCTGATCTATTACTTGATCAGTGTGGTAACGAGCAGTAAATGCTGTATTATTTGGATCTCATCATTAACAAGTTTCACTTGTCCCCTCCACTTCATTAAACTTAAAATCAAGTGATCTAGCTAGTAAATATGAGAGGTGCATGTGCACTATAATACACGGTATATAATATATCGTATGTGTTTTGTATATTAGAATTTCCTTCCTTCTTTATTCTATTCACATACTTTGAAGTCAAATCCTTCAGCGTTTTCCATCTCAAAGAAACATTGATGTAAATAATTTCAGTGAACCTCTAAATAAGGTCCTGATTCAAGATTTTTTCCCCTGGGGATACCAGCTTTTAAATAAGAGAAGTAATGACAATCAACTATTGATACTGAGTAACACAAAAGTGATTCAAATAATCACCCAAGGCGAAAATAATAATACTTCAATATAAACAGAATAAGTAACCCTAAAGTGATATACAAGTAAGCGACAATAAAGAGCAAAGTGCGCACTGTCCCAAATGAGTTCCCTTGATTTCCAAGATAAACGATTATCTCTCTGCTGCTCCTATTCTCCCGTGATCGGCGGGGTTAGACCAGAACATATATAACAAAAAAAGGGTGCAAAAAGAGAAAAACACAAGTCATAAATCATGAAAATATTTATTAAAATGACTAAATAACGCTTACATAATAAAATGGGATCATGTAGATCCAATCATCCGCGTATGAAAAAACGAGTCACAAAAATGGGGTCCCACAAGTCCACAACACACGGATCTAAGTTGAAATATAGTCCGGTTCCCACTGCTGTGGATATGGCTGCAATCCGCGTCCTCGTGCAAACAGGGGGATGGTAGTAGCTTCTGAGCGTCCGTCGTCACGCCTCCTCGTAGCTAAGCATGACTTCAGCTCTACGCGTTTCGCATCATATGACGCTTCTTCAGGGGTAACGTGTGTTTTGGACTTGTGGGACCCCATTTTCGTGCCCCGTTTTTTCATGTGCAGATGATTGGATCTACATGATCCCATTTTATTATGTAAGCGTTATTTAGTCATTTTTATAAATATTTTAATGATTTATGATTTATTGTGTTTTTCTCTTTTTTTGTTAAGTATGCGTCAATATAAACATATAATGTGCAAACACACGTGCAAAGTGACTTAGGAAATTAACCTAACGTGAAAGTGCTACAAAATTACATATAAGATTGCTCAAATATAATTAGGTGCAAAAAGGACAAAAAGAAATGCAAATAATGCATTGAAAGTGCAGTGGTATAGATGCAGAGTGTTTATCTAGTGAAATAACCACAGAGATCAAAGTAAAAACACCAAAACATAAATCAATAACCATGAATACAATGTAACCATGAATAAAGAGGAGGCCACTGTGGGGGAGGACAGTACTAACCACGAAGTGGCAAGCGGGACGCGGAGGGAGCTGCTGTGTCAACAGTCCGCACTGCAGCTTCTCCACAGCAGAGTAGAATCACAGCTAGAACTTCCTGGTTGTGGTCCCCAGCCAGAGGGCAAGCGGGCTGAGACAGCCTCACGTGACCACAACGCATTTCTTAACAACGTACTTCGTCAGGTGGGATGATGCTTTTTAGCTGGTATTTTAAATCTGTTAGATCTATTGGGATCTTATTAAAAGTATTAATTGCGCTAATCCCTGGTGCGCTGTGTGCATACTTTTTTGTTTTTGTTTTGCGATATACCCGTCTGGGTTATCTTCTTTAGGAGACTGTGGGGAGGGACTCCATGCACCTAGCAGCAAAGGGACTGGTTTTCATACTCCATGCACCTAGCAGCAAATGGACTGGTTTTCATGGGATTCAAGACAGCACGCACGACTATTGATACCATTGACCAGAAAATAAGGTCTGTCAGGCGAGGATGCAGTAGTACAGGAGAATATGGCGCCGCACTTTTTTCTGCAATCGACTCTTTGTCCCTCTGCATTGGATTGACTGGGCAGCCTGCTTTTATTTCTCTCCATCTTCTCGCTATTTTCGATGTACATCACCCACGCACACCGTCCTGTTGCTAATCTTGGTGAAAAGCACAGGAAAACAAACTACAGGCAATACTCGTTTATCCAACGGAATCCGTTCTGGAAGTAGCGTTGGATAGTGAAAACGTTGTAAAGTGAGTCCCGTGTTACTCAGTGGCGATGAGCGTTGGATAACACATTCAGGCGTCAGATAACGTATTCCGGCATTGAAAAACAGCCCATAGGGTTGCATTGTAAAGCGTTGGATATGCCATTCGTTGTAAAGTGAAACTTTGGATAGCGAGGACTACCTGTATGTCCAAAAGCACCTGTATTGTACAGATGTAGCCAGCTTCACTTTTGCTGACTGAGGCCTGGGACATAGTGAGTTTTAAGCTTGCTGAGGCGGGCTGAGCCGCGCTGAGCAGATGCACAAAGCCCCTGCATCTGTCATCAGCGCGGCTGTAGTTTCTCCCTCCGCATGCGCGCTGATGCGTGCGGAGGCTGAGAAACTTTGCCGAGACAGGCAGGTTTGAAATTTGCCGCTCGGGGAAGCGGAGGAGCGGTCACGTGACCGCTCCCATCCAATGGGAGCGGGGGACTAGCCCCGCCTCCCGCTTCGCCTCCTGGCATGCCTCCGCCCCGCCTCTGCCCCTCCCCCAGAGTGCACTCACTGCCTCGCCTGCAAGGGCAGGAAAAAGCCCCATTTTCAGCAGGTGAGGCAGAGCAGGAGCGCGCCTCAGCGCGCTAAACACACTATGTCCCAGGCCTTATAAGGGCAAAAAGCTATGACTCCAGTAAAAGAGGCAGCCGCGTCTTGTATAATCTAACGGCTTCCCCCGACAGAAACAAAACTAAGTGGCTACATCTGTATATTGCAAGTATTGTTACGTTCTTTTGGGCTTTTAGCCTTAACTTTGAATAGCCATGAAGCATATCTTGAACCAGAGATCAAACATCAACATTTTTAGTCCTTTCACTCCATTGAAAATGTTATACATGTTGTAAAGCAAAGCAAAAGTGGGACTGCGTGTATTCACACCTCACTCCTTTTGTGGCGTACTGCCCTTGTAATTTGGGATGACAACCCTGTGAGTTCCCAACCTATTGACATTTCACTTGTGTAAAAAAGGGACATCACTGTTGCTACTGTATAAGATAGTGGATTTCTCGTCAATATATAATTAACCCTGCCAGTAATCTAATTGCTGTTCAGGACATGACTCGTATAATAATGTTATTTCTGCCTTATTTTATTTTTTAATTAAAAGAATGTAGCAGCACTATTTTGGATAAGCTCTCAGACACATTTATTTTCTACGATTTTTAGTGAAGATTTGTAAATATGGTTAAAAGCTTTGCAGGTTTGTGCTTTAAAGAGTAATTTGGAGACAGAGGGGGAGGCTAAACTGAAATGTATATATTTTAGCCTCCTTGATTTCCTTTTTTATATAACCGCCTTCTATACAGTACTTATGGCATTACCCATCTATTAGTGTCCACTGTACAAATCTGTTGCCAATCACCGTTCTTCTCGCTGTCTGAGGCAAATGTCCTATCTCTGAGATGAAATGTGTCCTAGCCAATTCAGCACTTCAAGTGACGTGAAGTAGGCCAAAGAATTATGATTTGAGGAGAATGATAAAAAGCAGCCGTTGTAATAATGGTCTGGAATGTGTTCATAATAAAAGTGCTACTATGTGTTGGAGAAGAAGTGTGCACTAGAAGAAGAAAGCACTAACTTTTTTCCACTTATCGGTACAGGTAGGGAGCCGGTATTGCTGTTCTGGACGTGCTGACAGGCGCATGCGCGAACTGCTGTTTGCCTATTGGGCGAGAGGAATCAGTGCGTCACTAATACGGCGGTCTGTATGGCAGACTTAATGTCCGTATTCGCGAAGCGAGCGTATGGACACTGGTATGGTGCTATTGAAAATATGTCCTAACTCGCGAGTGTACTTAAAGTGAGTGTCCTTAAACCGGGGTCTGTCTGCAACTGGTTCCCGGGAGATGATAACATTGGATCAATGGATGAAGAAAATACAAATACAGAAAGCTCCAAGGAGCAAAAGTTTTTTATAACACTATAGTTCAAGTAGCTTACCTATCTATCTAGGTAATCCAGTAAAAACATAAATCGTATTATAATGCTCATTGAACAAAAAGAGATTTGAGTATCCATGGAGCATTAGTTAGCTGATAATGATAACTTCTTTGCCCTCCCATTTTTGTACAGATGCAAATTTTCTCGAATTATGGTAACAAATTATACTACATTTAAAAGTGAGGTTTTACCACATTACATGGGACACCTTCAACTTCATTTTTAATTTTGTGAATTATTTATTGTCACTGATCCTAATTTGAGCCTCAATGGTAGCAGTACACTGGGCTGGGTGGAAGAATATAAATCAGGGACAGTTGCTCATGGAAATGAGTGAATGTTGTTGCAATGAGGGATGCTGTCACACTGCCATACCCAAGGTTGTTGACATTCCTTATCCATCAACACAGCATCGATCTACTCCCTGTGGGCAAAGAACTTGTGTTCTTTTGTTTTCTATGGCATGTTTTGCCTCGCCCTTTTAATGGTGCTAAATACCTCAGTCTTTAATTCTTTACAATGTACATATTTTGAAATTAAGATTAATTTGCTCTACAAATTATTCTATAGAGAAGAGTCGTTAAAGCTGCAATCCCCATACTGTACTTACATTTAGCGAAAAATACATTTTTACAGAATGGGACGCAGGGGATCCATGGAGCACGTGTAGGTGTGTGTGGTCCCTTTTGGGAAATCAATATCAATACCTTACTCCAGGGGTGCGCAAACTGGGGGGGATGAGATTTTCTGGGGGGGGGGGAGGGCACGGTACTTACAGATCTCACGCGCTCTTCCCCAAAGCATTTAAATTAAATGCCAGGAGATCGCACGCAAGGCATCTGTAAGTTCCCTTACCTTGTCTCCGACGGCTTCGGGCGGCACATCGCCATGGCAACGTGGCGTCAAATACCGCCATGGGGTCACATGACCCCGTGGCGTCATTTGACGGTAGAGACAAGGTAAGGGGGGGGGGCGCGAGCAGTGGGGGAGAGCAGGAAGGGATGGCACGGGGGAGAAAGTTTGTGCATTCCTGTCTCTCTCCATGCCCCACTCTCATGGGCCATCATGAATCCACAATGTCAGAGCATTGGATGACCCTGGTGGCTATCTTTGATTTTAATTACATTTTACTGGCACATAAAAAGGTAAAAATGCTGGGAACTCAACTGTAACTGCACCAGTTGCTGCTCTAAACATTCAATCTTATGCATCACTAATAAAAAGCTAATAAAAAAACTAATAAAAATAATAAAATATATTCATGTTGTTTTAAGGCTTTATTTTTTCTTTCTTTTTTTTTTTTTTACACCGGCTAGAAGCAAGGGGTCTCAGGAGCTGATCCCTATTAATTTTAGCTACGGGAACCCCCTGCTTCCGGAGGTACTTACCTCCATAGTGTGTGCCACTGCAGGGCTCACATAATGGTCGATTTTCAAAGCTCCTGTGACCTGCGGGCCAATAGGAAGCCGTGACGTCATCCGGTGCGGCTTACTATTGGCCCATGTGACGCGGGAGCTTTAAACTGTAGAAAACTGCAGAAGATACTGGCATCCACTTAGGAGTTACTGTAAGTATCTCTGGAAGCAGGGGGTCCCCGGAACTGAAATTAATGGGGTTCAGGGATCCCCTGCTTCACATTTTGTAAAAATGTATCCTTTTACATTTAAGTACAGTATGGGGATTGCAGCTTTAACGACTCTTCTGTATAGAACAATTTGTAGAGCAAATTGGTCTTAATTTCAAAATATGTACATTGTAAAGAATTAAAGACTGAGGTATTTAGCACCGTTAAAAGGGCGAGGCAAAACGTGCCATAGAAAACAAAAGAACACAAGTTCTTTGCCACAGGGAGTAGATAAATGCTGTTCTATCCTGTATTAAACATTTATTTTTTTATTATTAAACGCTAAGGATTGTTTTAAAGCTCAACTTTAATTCGCAAAAAAAATGAAAAGAACTACATATTATTTTTAAGTCTCTACAGTAACAATAATACATAATGATAGGCTTGAAAAAAATTATATGAATAAATATACAGTACAGTGTACTGTATATTGTTTCTGTTAGCGGTCTCATACACAACTGAGGAAGAGGATTCCAAAATTGCATTGATTAGGGTTGAGTTTTATTCCAATTCTTAGAATGTTTATAATAGTGATTATTTGTAATAGTCCCTGCAAATATTAATGCTCATCAATATTTCCCTGACAATGAAAACCACTGTAAATTTTCAGAATGTTAAAGGGTCCATGTTAAAATGGATATGAAGCAAAAGGTGACACTTTGTGCTCACTTTCATGTCATTTCCCAGAATCCCTGGCTGCAGTGGAAGCACTGTATGCTAAGAGATAATGGGGAAAGGCAGGGTTATAGACCTGTGTGAGATGTGAATGTTCTCACAAGTGATATTTATATTTGCTATAAACTAGTAGTGTACCAAGTCCTCTGAATTGACGGTTACCGGGTACCCAGGGAAAAATAAATAGAAATATTTTGCCGGGCCGGGTAGCATTGAATTACCTGCAGCCAGCGGTGGAGGGTAAGGAAGACTGCTGTGGAGGGTGAGGAGGACCACGGCGACATCGTAGGAGCAGTGGCAGACATCCTGGTGGCGGTGGCAGCAGAGGACATCATTGTTGAGCCAGTGGGAGCAGCGGAACACAACCTATCACAGCTGATGCCGCTGGGAGCCGGGACTGGAGCAGGAGCATTATTATTGGACAGCCGGGGAGGAACAGGCTGTTCCCTGGGTCCCACCAGCATCAGCTGTGATGGGATGTGTTCCGCTGCTCAAACTGGCTCAACAATGACGTCTTCTGCTGCCACCGCCACCAGGATGTTTGCCGCTGCTCCCATGATGTTGCCGTGGTCCTCCTCACCCTCCGCAGCTGGCTGCAGGTAAGTGTTGTGCTGCTCTGTTCCTGCTGTTCTCCAAGAGGAGGACTGAGGGAGCAGAACGGAAATTAACCGGCCATGGGTCCCAGCCCCTGGTCCCAGGTCCAGGTAATTTCCGGGTATCGGTAAAAGTGTGTAACGTTGCTGATTGCAAGACAGGATACGGACCCGCAGGGCAGAGGTAGGGAGTAATACACCGACCTTGGCTGATCATAGGATCCCAGGCAAGGTTGAGTGTATATCTCCTACCTCTTGCCCTGCGGGTCCGTATCCTGTCTTGCAATCAGAAACGTTTCACACTTTTACCGATACCCGGAAATTACCCGGACCCGGCACCAAGGGCTTGGACCCAGTGCTGGGTAATTTCCGTTCTGGGATGCAGGGGTAGTCAGGTATGGTTCCGGGGTCGAGGCAGGCAGCAGGCAAAAGGTAGTCAGGTCCGGTTCTGAGGTCGAGACAGGCGGCAGGCAAAGAGTAGTCAGGTCCGTTTCCGAGGTCGAGGCAGGCGGCAGGCAAGGGGTAGTCAGGTAAAGTTCCAAGGTCAAGACAGGCAGCAGGCAAAACAAAGACAGCTTAGACAGGACAAGGTAACAAGTACTTTGCACGAGAAAAGACTAGTAGCAACTGCCTGCCTTGTAAAGACCAGGGGCAGCTGCTGACAATGAGAACCAAAGAGAGGCTGATTTCCTGTCAGGGGAGTAAGGGTAGGACTTGCCAGGAAGCAAGATGGCCGTGGTGGCTTTGGACCAGATTTTACTTCCTGTCAGCATTCATCCTGAATGTTCAGACAGATCCCTTATAAAGTGCCAGGTAAGCCGGGTACCTGGTAATTTTCGGGTACTCGGTACATCACTACTATAAACTGTACGATGGAGGATTTTTGGTCCTTTTGTACTCATCATAACTTATTTTGTGTCAGAATAAAAAAACTAAATAAATGGTACAGCTAAACCCCGTTATAACACGGTGCTCGGGGTCGCGCTAATTATCTCCTGATCGGGAGTGAGGAGGGAAGGAAGTTAAATAAATAAATAAATAAAAAATTTTTTTTAAAAATGGCGGCGATTCATCCGTCCTCCCTCTCAGCCCCCTGGTTTTGCACGTGTCTGTGTCCTCCCAGCGTGTGTGTGTGTGCATGCGTGTGTGAGAGAGAGAGAGACAGAGTGTGTGTGTGCGCGTGCGTGTGTGAGAGAGAGAGAGACAGAGTGTGTGTGTGTGTGAGTGTGAGTGTGAGTGTGTGTGTGTGTGTGTGTGATGGTGAGAAGGAGTGGGCAGGGTGAGGAGACACTAATCTCTCTCAGGCTTTAATGCAGGGTCCCCTACCTGTTCGTCATCACCGCTACGCCCAGCATCAGAGCCGCTGTGCGGGGTCAGGGAGGGTGTGACAGATACCAGCACCTCGCACAGCCTGCGGGACTTGGGTTAGCTGCAGCTCCGGTCACTGAGTCCTGGTGAGCGGCGGGAAGGAGGGAGAGGGGTGGGGAGGAGAGGCTGGGAGAGGGTCCCGGAGCGCGAGGCTCCCCCTCCCCGGCCGGGTCCACCACGCCCGGCTCTGACTCACCTCCGCCCACCCTGCACTGCAAATCACCCGGGCAGGAGGAGTTGCCATAGAGACAAAGGGGGGTAAAGGATGCAAGCCACGCCCACTTACCTCCTCCTATATGGCACCAATGACTGCAGAACAAGCATCCCACATCCGGGCACTCTTACTGCCTGGCCTCATTCAGTTGCCCCGCCCACAGCCCTCTTCTTGTCAATCAAGCCGTCCGCTCTCCGCCCCCTGCGGGTGATGTCATTATTCCAACCTCCACCGGGCTGGTGGGCTGCTGACATGTGAAAAACGGGCTGGTGGGCTGCTGACATGTGAAAAACGGGCTGGTGGGCTGCTGACATGTGAAAAACGGGCTGGTGGGCTGCTGACATGTGAAAAACGGGCTGGTGGGCTGCTGACATGTGAAAAACGGGCGGGTGGGCTGCTGACATGTGAGTGTATTGTGAGAGCTGTGTGCAGTAAGTGTGAGCAATGAGCAGTGTCTGTGCAGTGTGTGTCAGTGTGTGTCAGTGTGTGTCAGTGTGAGCAGTGTGTGTGCAGTGTGCAGTGTGTGTCAGTGTGAGCAGTGTGTGTGCAGTGTGTGTCAGTGTGAGCAGTGTGCAGTGTGTGTCAGTGTGAGCAATGAGCAGTGTGTCAGTGTGTGCAGTGTGAGCAATGAGCAGTGTCTGTGCAGTGTGTGTCAGTGTGTGCAGTGTGAGCAATGAGCAGTGTCTGTGCAGTGTGTGTCAGTGTGAGAAGTGTGTGTGCAGTGTGTGTCAGTGTGAGCAGTGTGCAGTGTGTGTCAGTGTGAGCAGTGTATCAGTGTGTGCAGTGTCTGTGCAGTGTGTGTCAGTGTGAGCAGTATGTGTGCAGTGTGTGTCAGTGTGAGCAGTGTGCAGTGTGTGTCAGTGTGAGCAATGAGCAGTGTGTCAGTGTGTGCAGTGTGAGCAATGAGGAGTGTGTGTGAAGTGTACAGTGTGTGTGCAGTGTGAGCAATGAGCAGTGTGTGTGCAGTGTGCAGTGTGTGTGCAGTGTGTGCAGTGTCAGTGTATGCAGTGTGAGCAATGAGCAGTGTGTGTGCAGTGTGCAGTGTGTGTGCAGTGTGTCAGTGTGTGCAGTGTGAGCAATGAGCAGTGTGTGTGCAGTGTTTCAGTGTGTGCAGTGTGAGCAATGAGCAGTGTGTGTGCAGTGTGTCAGTGTGTGCAGTGTGAGCAATGAGCAGTGTGTGTGCAGTGTCAGTGTGTGCAGTGTGCAGTGTGTGTGCAGTGTGTCAGTGTGTGCAGTGTGAGCAATGAGCAGTGTGTGTGCAGTGTGCAGTGTGTGTGCAGTGTGTGTGCAGTGTGTCAGTGTGTGCAGTGTGAGCAATGAGCAGTGTGTGTGCAGTGTGCAGTGTGTGTGCAGTGTGGCAGTGTGAGCAATGAGCAGTGTGTGTGCAGTGAGTGTGTGCAGTGTGTGCAGTGTGCAAAAAAAAAATGTAAAAAAAAAAAAAAAAAAAATTTTTTTTTTTTTTTTTTAAAAACGGGAGCCACGGGAAAACCGCGTTATAACCGAATCGCGGTATAACGAGGCACGTTATAACGGGGTTTAGCTGTAGTTGGTAATATATACAGCATATATATATTGGGATAAATAAATAGGACTGCAGCATTTAGATAAGCTCTTAATTACGACCAGTTTTCTACAATACATTTACACATGTAACCATTTTCCTTTGTCAGTTGTTAATCATTTTCTGAATCATCACATATATTCAAATTACTGCATAATAGGAATTTATCCAACAGTTTTCTTGGTTGTGGTGATTGTATAAACAATTTCACCAAACAGAGTTGCAACTTCTGTAAAATAAATTTTTGCTGTAAAAATGATCTTACTTGAGTTGTTTTCTTCACGCTGTGGCCTGTTCTTTGATCTAGTTCTTTGATGTTTATCTACTGCTAATGGATGCAGCACTTTGCATTTAAATGAGAAGTTCCTCCTAGGACAAAAATAAACCAGGGACCTCTGAATGATTATCAAATAATTTGTTAACCTTTAACTTTTTCATGGTAACCAAAAGCTTTGGGGGCTTTTTACAATATTTTGGTAATACGACTATTCGTCAGTCTTCAAACTAGAAGTGAATTGTTATTTTTGTTTAGTCAATTGTTTGTACTGTACAGTAATTATAAAGCCATAATCAATCACATAGACAAACATACAAATCTGATATGCTTGAATTCAGCTGACCCGCAGTAAAGGGAAGCACATTGATTTTAACAAAATCAAATAAGTACATTTGTTACTTTAGGGCCGATTGCATCTTTCTAAGGAAGCCGATTACACTGATTTTTTCCCCCTTGATCTTATACTGTATGTTGGACTGAACCTTTGACTGATTTTGGCCTGCTCCTGAATCACAAACTGCAAAACAACTGAAGGAATTTCTATGATCGCTTAAGATTTCTCTCTGCCTTATTCATTTCACTGACTCTTTGATGCTCATACTGTGAATCTATAGCGTCTGCATATGAAAGACTTACAACCTAGAGACGGTCTCCTCCTGTGCTTTGGAAGATATATTGCATAATAAATGCAGCCCTTTTAAATACTGAATGAATGGTCTTTCTGCTGATAACGTAGAGAAACCACAGCCCCTGTTACAAATACCTGGTTCTGATTACATTGAATGTAGTGATCATATTAGTGGGCCTCTATAGGAACTCTATATAGATGTAGTTATTAAAGAACCTTCCAGGTTTCGCCTTCATACATTCTATGGAGATTATATCAGAGAGGTCAAGCAAGAGACTGTGTAGAGTTATAGTAGCTACGCTTGTAGCTGTGTAGAATTATAGTAGCTACCTTTTTAGGCTTAGCTGCTTAGTTGTAGTAGCTATGTTGGTAGCTGTATAGAGTTATAGTAACTGTGTTGATAGCTGTGTAGATTTATAGTAGTTGTGTTGGTAGCAGTGTAGAGTTATAGTAGCTGTGTAGGTAGCCGTGTAGAGTTATATTAGATGTGTAGGTAGCTGTGTAGCGTTAGGCTGCGCTTATAGTAATGGCGGCGGCGATGTGCTCGCGACCGTTGATGTCACATGCCGCCGTCGCTATAGCAAAAGTTGCACTCGAGTAGTGCGATTTTGCTGGCGGCAAGGGGCGGTGACGTCAGCAAGGGGGAAAGCACAAAAGGCAAGATGGAATGTGATTGGCTTGGCGTGATGCGGCCGTGGCTGTGTATCACAAACTCCATTGACTACAGTGATTGTGGTCTCCCTGTCGCTACATGTACGGACTACATGTACTTGTTTTGGCGCTGCGTGCTGTCGCCATTACTATAAACGCAGCCTTATAGTTGCTGTGTAGCGTTATAGTATTTCTTTTTTATTTATTTATTTATGAAATGTTTTACCAGGAAAACCTCTCGTTTTCAAGTATGTCCTGGGCATAGAGTTAAAATGACAAATAGTACATGGTTACAAATACTGTACAGTTACATAAGTGAACAGGGTATACATTATATACAAGACATTGCATGCACAGTTAAAAATAATATATATTATGGGCGTATGTAACAGTTACAGACCAGATTAAAATGTGAGACAGCTTTGGTTTTGAAAGAACTTAAACTGGCGGTGGATGTGAGAGTGTCCGGTAGGTTGTTCCAGTTTCGGGGTGCCGGTATATCCTATGCATTTAAAAGTCCCAGTCACGTGACGCGGAACATTCAAATGCACAGGAGATCCCGGCACCCTGTAACGGGGCCTGTATCTCGAGAAGCAGGGGATCCCCGGACCTGAAATCAACGCGGTTTTGCTCCGGAGACCCCCTGCTCATACAGATACACTAGTAAGAAAAATTAGATTAAAATATGTAGTAAAAACCAATACACAACACACCCCGTGTGCCCCCACATAAAATCATTATTTATTTTTTTAGACAGGATTAATACCACAGGCCGGCAGGGGTCCCCGGGTGGTCCCCACGGGTGTCCGCAGGCCCCACAGGGCACCCGAGGCGGTTCCCACTGGTGTCTGGGGCCCTCGGGTGGTCCCCACTAGGCTCCGTGGCACCTCCTGGTGGTCCCCGCGGGTGTCCGTGGGCCCCAATGGGGTCCCCGGGTGGTCCCTGTGGGTGTCTGGGGGTCCCTGGGTCGTGCCCACGGGTGTCTGTGGACCCTCGGGTGGTCACTGCGGGTGTCCGGGGGCCCCACAGGGATCCCCGGGTGGTCCTCGCAGGTGTCTGGGGGTCCTCAGGTGGTCCCCTTGGGCATCCGGGGGTCCTCGGGTGGTCCTCAATGGCCTGCTGTACCATTCCAGTATTAAAAAAACAAAAACATGGCCTACATTTCAATCAATAGACACATAAGCACAGTAAAGTGCAAAATAACTATTATCCAGATATGGATAATAGATTATTTGCCCATTATTAAACACAACATTACCCAGGCAGCATAAATAAAGTAAATAAAAACCATTCTACTTACCCCTGTCAACATGAAGGGCGTCCTCATCAGCATACTGCAGGGCCATGTCATCCGATGCCAGCAACAATACATAAAAAAAATATAATCTAGTGGCTATAGTAATTAAGAGGTTAACCCACCCTCCCCCACTACCCACCCGGGAGGCCTATTCACCCACCCTGGACCCACTATACCCGCCCTGTACCCATTGAGTGGCATAGTAGTACATTATACCCATATAATATGGGCATGATAGGCTATTATAGCAGTCAATGGTCACACTAATGCAAAAGCATGAATGTGAGAAATAAACAATATTATAACAGATACAACAAGCACCTAAACACCCAGAAACAGAAATTAAAAGCACTAGCCAACCAAGCAATTAACTAAATAAAACCACTAGCCAATCAATTAAAGAAATTAAACTACTAGCCAATCAATAAAATAAATAAAACCACTATGCAATCAATAACATAAATCATACCACTAGCCAAAAAATACATTTAATACCTAAAAGCAGTAACTAACACAACAATTAATTCATACAACCACTAGGCAACACATTAATTAAAACCAGTAGCCACCAAAATACATCATTAAATAAAATCGCTAACCAATCTGTAAAAAGAATAAAACAAGCCATCACAATTCAAATGAATTTAATCTAAACAATAAAAAGACATAGAAAATCAAACGGTCAATAGAAGAAATGCATTTGCCAAAAAATGCATTGGCTCCCACTGTATTCATCTGTACCCGTAAACAGGCACAGATTAATACATTAGCAGTCAAAGGGCAATGAAAAACATAAAAACATAAAAAAAGAAAAATCCTATAAAAAAACTTGTAAAAATAAAAGTACACATTCTTTGTCTGTCATCTCTCAGTAACGCATGGTCTGAGGGAGGGCCCAAGGACTTACTCCTTTTATTTTAACATTTTGCTCACAATAATTATTAATCTGTGAATACTGACTTGGTGCATTGTCCATTCCACTACCATTAGTCTTAGTAGCATTGAGTGACTGACTCTGAAGGAGTTTAGTAATTCAGTAACAACAACAACAACAATAACAAATAATTAACACAACTGGTCAGAGAGGCAGACTGTCTGAGATAATTAATATAAGCTAAGCTTTAGTCAACTGGCAGTAATTAGTCAGTCTCAGACTGACTTGCCTGCCAGTGCCACTGAGTCCGTCAGTGTCACTGCGTGCCTGCTGTCTGCGGCTTGTTGTGTGTTATTGTTTATCTGCTACCGCCAATGTCACCATCAGACCACATCATCAGACCACCAATGTCACTGTCTGCCCACCACCATCATAGTCTGATTCCCAAGACGTGCAAATATGGCATGAAATGAAAGAGATTAGTTGGGGATTTTTTTAACAATCATCTAGTGGGGGCCCAAACAAGCCAGCACCCAAACAGCTATGCCAGACATTTCCACAACATAACATCTAGGGTGGAATTGACACCTGGACTGTCTGCAGGTCGGCCAGCAGCCACCATTAAGTAACATCTAGGTTGGCAGTTGTCACAGTGCTTGGATTGTTTAACATTTGTATGTCCTAAACCACGGTTACTGTTCCATCTCTCAGTAATGCACAGGTGGGAGGGAGGGCCCAAGTACAAATTGCTCCCAATAATTATTAACCTGTGGACACTTAGTCAACACTCTTCTGTGTGAATCAATGCATTGCCCAGTACCACTAGTCTTAATAGCAATGAGTGCCTGACTGAGTATATTATTGAGTAGTAAATTAAATTAAATAACATCAATAAGTCAATTACACAACTGGTCAGAGAGGCTCTAAGGCTGACTGTGTGACGTGAACTACACTAAGGTAAGCTTTGCAGCTACATAATTTGCCACGGACTGGCTTCTTGCCACTGTCACTGCTGTCAGTGACTTGTGTTTTCAATCACCATAACCAATGCATCATCATCATCATTAATATTTACAGTATCTCATTGCCACTGAAAAACCAAAATGGTCAAATATGGCATCATGAATGTGATTAGTTGTATTTTTGTTGGACCGACCATCTAGTGGGGGCCCAAACAAAGCCAGCACCCAAACTGCAGTGCTATACCAGACAGGTGGCACACCATAACATCTAGTTTGGAATTGGCATTTGGCAACTGGGAATGTAGGCCGGCCAACAGCACCAGCCACCAATTACGTAACATCCAAGTTGGCATTGGCACAGTGCTTGGATTGTTGTGTTTATGTCCTAAACTACAGTTACAGTCCCATCTCTCAGTAATGCACGGCTGGGAGGGAGGTCCCCAGAACATACACCTTTTATTTTTTTCCCCCTTATGATGAAAAATACTTAATCATTTCATAACTTTTCCCATTAGCTTTGACAATCATATTGACAACTACAATACTATATTAGCCCTGGCAATTCCATGATTAGGTCTACAGACTGCAGGCATGAAGAGCTACCTCTCTAAAATACCCATATGTCATTTAACTCTAACATGGTAACTGTGATGCAAATGGTCTACAAACACCATTCTCACAATGAGCAATGGCATATGCATACTATGGGTCCAGCTTGATCTAATGAGAACAATATTGCGTTTTACAACCGTGATTTAGCTGCCATTTCGGATCTGCCAATATGCTCCACCGGCTCAAATGAAAGCTGCATAGGGTGCAACACTTGTTGCTATACTGTTGCTACATACTGGCACTCTGTTTGCAACATTGTTCGTCAAATACACTGAACGAGCTCACTCCTCCAGCTTGTTTCTTTACTGCTGGCGATATGCTGCTGATCTACTCTATATCTACTTTATAGATTTTTTTAATTACTTACCGTTTACTCCAAAGGGAGTCTCTGCTTGAGCATATGAGGTGTATCAACTATTCAGTAAACATGTACTTAGATCTGCAGGATATTTATAACTACACAGACATATATATATCTCTGCTGTACCATCTCTATGGATACAACAGTCCAGACTCTCTGAGGGATTTAACCCTTGATACTGAATGACCGCTAACTACTGTGTCATTGTGCAGACCCTGGCACGCTTTTGTATGTAACATAATATGTGTCGTTTTCAAACACCTTTTTCAATTAAGATTACTATTAAAATATTCTATTTTTAATTCATTAACTATTCACTCTCTGATTTATGGGCATCTGTGTGCTCTACTAGCCGGGATCTTTTTCTTGGGTGTAACCAGACTCCTACAGGATATGATTTCACCAAAACAAAATAAAATATACGACGGACCCCAAAAAACAATTGAAGAGTGAGTGGTTGTTACTGGCAGCCAGGTCATATATTATTCTTCATAATTAATCATAATAGCTGCAGATCATATTTTTTTCATGATTTACAATTTAACATAGGCTGAACTTGTTGGGGTCTTTCTTTGTTTTTTTAACATAATCGATGACTAATAGTACTACTACAGTGTCTTTGTAATACATTAACAAACTAGTAGTAATTAAATATGTCTATGATTGAATACCAGTCCTTGGGGGACTTCAACTGCCACATTGTTGACCCCTCTCTCCCTTGGGCTTCCCGCTTTTTCTAACCTCTTCTTTTGGCCTTCACCAATGGACTGTGACCAGCAAACACAAGGCCACTACCTAGACCTGGTTTTCATAAAAAAATCTTTTCTCTCTCTGGTTTCTCCATTTCCCTCTTTCCTCTCCCTGACCATCATCTCATCTAATTTTCTCTCTCTGACTTCTCCCCTTCTCCATCTACCCGTTGCTTCTGCAAAGACTTGCGCTCTATTAACCTACCAGCTTTTCATTCCACTTTACGCTCCTCCCTCTCCTCACTCTGCTCTGCTTTAGACTCTGACAACCTGGTCATGAACTACAACTCTGCCCTATCCTCCTCTCTTGATCTACATGCCCCTCTTTCTTTCTGCTGATCACATCCTTCTAACCTCAGACCCTGGCTAAACTGCCACATACGCATGCAGCATTCCTGCACTCGTTCCTCTGAACGCCTCTGGAGGAAATCTCACAGTCTCGCAGACTTACAAATGTATCCTATCCTGTTTCAACTCTGCCCTCTGTCAGGCTAAACAATACTTTTTTTCTTCACCAATCAACACGCACAAGTCTAACCTACGCTGACTCTTCTCTGTTTTTGACCCCCTACTCAGCCCACCGTCTGCTACCTGTTTTTCTTCCTCCATTTCAAAACAGGACTTTGCTGACTATTTAAAAAAAAAGGTGGAATCCATATGTCAAGACATCCCTTCTGTATCATCCTCACATTCTAAACCTCTTCCTCTCTCCTCCTGCCTTCACACACTCTTTTTCAGCTGTCATAGAGGAGGATATATCGCTTCTGATCTCCTCTGCTATTGCTAGCACTTGCCCTCTTGACCCCATTCCCTCCCATCTCTTAAAACGTATTGCTCCTACTCTATTCCCTATGCTCAGACTAAGTTTTAACTCCTCCCTCTACTCTGGTATCTTACCTTCCTCCTTCAAACATGCAACAGCTATACAATTACTCAAAAACTTCCTGTCGCCCTCCTGCCTTTTGCCTCTAAAATCATTGATCGCCTTGCATTCTCTCTCTTTCTCCATTTTCTCACCATCTATGCTCTTCTAGATCCTCTACAATCTGGCTTCCGCACTGCTCATGCCACTGAAACAGCCCTCACTTAAATAATTAATGATGTCTATGCTGCCAAAGACAAAGGTCACTACACTCTACTTATACTGCTCGACTTCTCTGCAGCCATTGATACTATGGACCACCCTCTTCTCCTTCACATTCTCCATACTTTTAGTATCTGTAAGAAAGCTCTATCCTGGATTTTCTCTTACCTCTCCAATCGTACTTTCAGTGTCTCGTTTGCTAACACCTCCTCCTCATTTAGCGATCTCTCTGTGGCTGTATCCCACGGGTCTGTCTTGGGTCCTCTTCTCTTTTCTCTTTACACACTCTCTCTAGGTGACCTTATAACATCTCTTGGGTTCAAATATAACCTTTATGCTGATGACACACAAATGTACTTTTCAACCCCTGACTTTATACTTGCTGTACAGACCAAGGTTTCTGAATGTCCTTCCACTATATCATCCTGGATGGCCCTCCACCGACTCAAACTTAACATGTAAAAACAGAGCTCCTCATATTTCCTCCCGAACCTGGCCCTACTACCCCCTTCAACATTACTGTTGGAAGTACTATCATACAACCAATATCGCAAGCACGCTGCCTACGGTCACATTTGACTCCTCCCTCACATTCTCCTCTCACATTCAAAATGTTGTTTTTTCTCCACAATATTGCAAAGATATGCCCTTTCCTCTGTTGCTCTACTGCTAAAACTCTGATACAGACCCTCATTCTCTCCCGTCTCAACTACTGTAACCTCCTGCTGTCTGGCCTTCCTGCCTCTAACCTGTCTCCCCTACAAGCAATACTAAACACTGCTGCCAGAATCACTTTACTGTCTCTCTCCTAAATCTGTCTTGGCGTCTCCCCTGCTTAAATTTCTCTCCTGGTTTCCTATCAAATCCCGTATCACACACTCAATTCTCCTCCTCACATTTAAGGCTTTACATTCTTCTGCCCCGCCTTAAATCTCAGCCCTAATTTCTTTCTATACACCATCCCGACTCTTGCATTCTGCTCAAGGAAGTCTTCTCTCTACCCCTTTTGTATCTATAGCCCGGTCCTGCCTTAAACCTTTCTTACTCACTGCCCCACACCTCTGGAATGCCCTTCCCCTCAAAATTTGACTAGTGCCATCTCTATCCACCTTTAAGACCCATCTTAAAACCCACCTCTTTAATGAAGCATATGGGTAGCTCCGTGGCTGATACTATACACTTCATACATCGACCTTGGCCCCTTGCAGACGCACTTCCCAGAACACCTTCCTACTGACTGCACGTTCTTCTTTTCCTAATGTTACTTTTATGTCTGAAGCGCTTATTCCCATTAAGTGTTATTTATATATTTATATTATTGTCACGTGTATTAGTGATATACATATATGCATGCATACCATTAAATGCAAATAGGCTGAGATTATAGTGCGCGCTTGGCGTCGCACGCACCCGTTGCTCTAGCGATTTCTGCACTTACTATTTACGTACTGCAAGTTAGAAATGTATTATTTGTATTACCCCCATGCCACTTGGCTCCCGAGACACATATTAGTAAAGTTGCAGAGTTTATTTCTTCCTCCAGGGAAAACAAAATGGTTGTCAAAAGCCGCAACATCATCAACTGCAACTTCATATTGGGCAGCCGTTTATTTCCCACTTGAAGGCGGGAGTTTCCAATCCTGCAAACAGAAATGGGAGTTGGTTAGGGAGGATAACTGCTTTAAAAGGAGCAAAAGGCTTTAATAGGAAAAAATGGGTTCTCCTCCAAGGACGGACTAAAAACGTAGGAGATATGACACCAAAACTAGGCCTAAAAACACAGGTTAAAGCAATTGATACGCCCCTCCCCCCTAACGCCAAGTCAGGAGCAACACAGCCATAGTTAGATCGGAGCCTACAGTGCCAAGGCGGGACCAGTGACGAACAAGAATAAAGTTACCTCCTCTGCATCACCCCCCCTTCCCCCCCCCCAGTATCCCTCCCCTCCCCACTATCCCAATTCTGTCTTGTCTACCCCTCCCACGTTTGTCTGGTTGTTGTCTGTCCCACAAAGTATTTAATGGTACTAATATGATACTTGTATGTAATACCCTTGAAAAACCAATAAAAGAAAGTTAAAAAAAAAAAAAAAAGGAGCAAGCCAAACCATTTTATTTTGTTTTCATTTTTAAATACAGGTGAGAAGCAGATGGTCTCCCGTGTTGAACCCCACTAATTTCAGCTCCGGGGACCCTTGCTTCTGGAGAGACTAACATAGGGGGTGCCGGTATCTCTGCTGTTTTCTGCAGTTTAAAGCTTGCGCATCACATGGACCAATAGGAAGCCGCACTGGGTGCCATCACGGCAGCCTATTGGCCAGCAGGGCCCAGGAACTTTGAAAGCAGTCTTAATGTAAACCCCTGAGTGGCTGCTGGCTCCCCCAACACCCCTATGTATGAGGTTTAGGCGCCGTCAGCGCCCAAACTGAAGCCATGACATCCATCTTGTTCCCTGGCAGTCCTTTACTCCTGCCCACACTTAGGCTGCAGGGGCCATCTTGGTCACTGGCGTCCTGCCTATAAAACGGCAAGACTTCCTCCAGGATATTGCCAGAGAATAGTTCCTGTCTGGTTCCTGTGTTCCTTTTTATCGGCACCCTGCCTTGTTTCCAGCCTGTGACCCCGACCTTGCTCCTCTGCCACCTGCCTCAATCCCAGCCTTTGACCCAACTATTCTATTCTCGATTCAGGACTTTATCTCTCGGTTCAGGTCAGTGATCTATATCCTACCTCAACTTTGCGGGTCGCTTCTTGTTTAGAGACGAGCATCGTTACACTACGAAAGCAAGTACCTCTGGAAGCAAGGGGTCCCCAGAGCTGAAATTAACGGGCCCTGCTTCAATCTTATGTTAAAAAAAAGAAGAACAAAAACCAGCTTGGATTGCCTTTTAAGGGCTTTGCAAAGAAGTGTGAGTTTAGCGACTGACCTTTTTTAATCTGAATTTCTGCTGTTATGCTGGCCGCTGCTAATAGATCTGCCTTGCGTAAGGCTTTCACTTGACAGCAAATCTATACATGAAAGCTGCTATGGGCACAAATGTGAGGTAAACTTACCAATCATCAATTTTAGCCCTTAAAAAGGCAGGTAAGAAGAGAATTTGTGCTTAAAACATGTTTGCGTTACATTGTCAAAAAGACACTACTAAACCTTTACAGCAAAATAATCAAAAGCAGTGGATCAATATGTGATTTTGTTAGGGCAAAAAAAAACCTTTTATATTTTTTATGGTCAACACTTTAGGTCTTTTGCAATAGTTTGTATATGAGCAGAGTGCAAATATAATCAGCTAAATCTCCTACAATGTAGTCAAACACTCGAGGGTGTGATGTGTATAAGAAATGCACCGTATGTTACACTTCATTATTTTAAGACCTACATTGCCAGTACTGTAAGTCACTGAACAGTAATAGCAAATCGACCGACAGCGTACCATGAGTTATGTGACTGGTGCTTTTATTGTCATGTACTCAGAAAATTGTTTCTGGGAAATATTATTACTGTTATCTGCAGATGTGTATACAATTCAATAAGTCCTCACAGCAGATAATAACTTTGTGATGATGCAGTGCTGTGCAAAGAAGCGTTAACCTGTTCGTTGCCTGAGGTGCAGCGGCACGGACTTCTGGAATCCAACCGTGTGATCGCTTACATGGTCGCGGCCAGCCCCCTGATGGTGAAACCGGTAGTGGAGTGCCCTTCCCTTGAAAGCAAGTAAAAAGGGCGCTGTAAAGGTTAATTAAGATATTCTGCTTAAATGTTTTTTTAATCAAAAACTAGAGCATATGTTATGGGGGGAAGAGTATATATATATATATATAGCCAGTGGTTGACAAATCACCAAAAAATCTACTCGCCACACAAAAAAATCTACTCGCCACCTAGTACCAAACGTGTGCTGCTTGGGCCAATATTTACTCGCCCGGGGGTTAAATCCACTCGCCCGGGGCGAGCAAATGTATAGGTTTGTCGAACACTGTATATAGCTATAGGTATATATAATAAGGAAAAGGGAGAACGCACACCTTAAAACAAAATAACACAGCTCACATTGACAAGTGTATGCGTCATAAAAAATGTACATGAATACTTCACCAAAATCTGGAGACCGGGGAAAGAGACACGGCCTAGCAGGTAAGTGCATTTTTTAAAATGTACAGCAGTGCCCCGGGTATACGGCGTGTTCCGTTCCAGAGGCCCGCCGTATAGTGAAAATCGCCGGAAAGCGGATCCGGCGATTTTCAGTGCTGCGCATGCGCAAACCGGCATTTTCGACATTCTGCGCATGTGCGACCTGCGGTCTGCGCGTGTAACCTGCGGTCTGCGCATGCGCGCCGGGCGCACCCGCCCGTTCTGCGCATGCGCGATTTCAAATTCAACATGGAGGCCCCCTTCTCGGTGCCGCCGTATCAGTGGATCGCCGAAAAGCGGAGCACCGAGAAGCGGGGCCCTGCTGTACTACATATCCAAAAGTTTCAACGCCTCAGAGCCAGTTCAGGGCCCCTTCATCAGTGTGCACATGGACAAACACTAACATACATACCTTTATATGGTGTCTGAAACCGGCAGTACTACCGGCTCAAAAAGTGCGCAGAAGGAGGAGCCGCATAGCAACCATCAACAACCCGTGAAATAAAGAAAATCAAAGCACCCAAATACATATATATCATCAGAGGATACGGTCGGCGAGCAGCAGCTACGCCGACACCTTGATCCTGCATTGGAGCGAGGGCTTGAGTAAATGGAAGTTTAGCAACAGAAAAAAACAAAAAGCAGAGATATCACAAACCTGCCTGCATGAGCCTTAACCGCAACTACATTGGAAAAAGGTCCGTCACATAGAGCAGTCAGACTACGGATATACTACAAAAAAGGATATATATATATATTTTTATATATATATATATATATATATATATATATATATATATATATATATACAGTGTTCGACAAACCTATACATTTGCTCGCCCCGGGCGAGTGGATTTAACCCCCGGGCGAGTAAATATTGGCCCAAGCAGCACACGTTTGGTACTAGGTGGCGAGTAGATTTTTTTGTGTGGCGATTAGATTTTTTGGTGATTTGTCAACCACTGTGTGTGTATATATATATAATATAAAAAGTCAAAATACAAAAGGTGCAAATCAGAGACAACAGGTGGTTAAATGTCTAACACCTGTAGGATAAATACGTAGAATATCCTTATTAGAATCCAGGACGAGATATGATCTAGAAAAGAGAAAAATGACAATATAGTGAAGTACGTTTTATCATATAAATAAAGCGCAAGAAAAGTGGCTACTTACAAGGAATTGTAAGATCCTTTATGTGATTGCAGCAGAGTAGATAGTGATGTCAGGAACTCCTCTCAGGTTACACACTGTGTTCACAATCACTGAAGTTCCCTTGGTTGAAAGTGAACTACACAGTCCCAATAGCCTTTGCAGCACAGGCAGGAGAATAAAATGTCCTTACTTCAGACAGACAGGGAGATCTATTCAGAGACCCTCACCCTACCGGTTTCGTCTGTGAAAGACATCATCTGGGATATATATTTATATAAAATAGTGCTCATTTACTCATGAACAGTAACTCTGCTGCATAGGACAAACAGATCAAAGCAGTACCATAACGCCTACGGCCTTGCCCCCGCTGCCTGCTACAGCGTCCGCTGTGGCGGACGCTGCGCTCACGAGAGCCCTTCCCGCAATGGCGCCGGGCCCGCTGCGAGGGGGGGCCTCGCGCGAGCGGCTAGGCACGCCCCCCGGCGGTTCAGCCAATGAGGGCGAACCTGCCGGGTGACGTCATGGCCGCGCCCCCGTCACTCCTCCGCCACGCCCCCCCCGGTCTCTGCTCCTGCAGTGAGCTGCAGACCGGGGAATCGCCGGAACGCGCAGCCAAAAGCGCGGGCGCGCATTACAGCGCCGTGACCGGGGCCTTAGCCTAAGGGTTTAAGCAGGCAGCTAACAAAAAAGCCGCAAAGAAATGTAACTGATACAGGTAACACAAGTAGACTAAATGAATTAACTACTGTATAATCAAAAAGTCTCACAGCATGAATATATCCGTGCAAGAAGGTAAATGCTTCACCGGCAAAAGAAAGTGCCGATTTTGAATAAAAATTATTTCAGATTCGAACATACATTTTATTTACAGTTTACTGGTAAGTCAACTGTAAATAAAACGTATGTTCGGATCTGAATTAATTTTTATTCAAAAACGCATCAACAAAGAAATATAATCAAACGGCGGTCCCGTATTGGTGTTATCCAACAAAAGATAGGATCTAATGGCGACCAGATCTAGGTCATGAAGAATATTGGTATCAAAATTAGACACGTAGTGGCACCAATATGGTGTGTACGGTGATATCAATAATGTCATTAGTGCTGATAATGACCTGTGTAATATCCTGCATGTAACTGCTCATATGTGCTAACAAGGGCGGTAGATTAGTCAAAGTATGGTGCCAGTGGCTGACTCCGGGATCCTTTGGCCGATTATTGTAGGTCTGCTTGGGGGCATTGTCAGTGACTTATGGACTTTTGGTAAAGTATAGAGGATGGAAATGAGCGGATGAGACTGTATAAGGAAGCCCCTGATCTCTTCACTGAGCCAACCATTGGCAAAACCTAGCCCAATGATGGCATCAATTTCAGCCTTGTACTACGATATAGGATCCTCCCGAGAGAATCTTATAGCAGATGGGGACACAGAGTTGCCCCAATGCTTCCTGTCTATAATAAGTATAGTCCATCACCACTTTCCCACCCCCTTTATCTTCTGCATGTATGATGCTGTCTTTGTTATCCTTCAGTTGTTTTAAAGCAAGTTGTTCATGCCAAGTGAAGTTATAGCAACTGGTTTTATGAGACCGAAGGTTAGATTTTGTCTCCCTCTCCATCAGATTCATAAACGTAGCGACGCTGGGATTATGACTGACAGGATCGAACGTACTAGGCCTTTTTAAAGGAAGTTGCAGCTGAGGCAGAGGCAACAGATTGTTTAGCAAAAAAGTCCTTCATTTTAAGCTGTCTATGCAGTTTTAACATATCGATCTTGCACTGAAACAAATCTGGTTTACAAGTGGGAACAAATGCCCTTACTGAGGACACACATCTCATTATCAGAAGAGAGCATACCTAGAAAGCTTGTAAATGACCTCTGTTGTGTCTTGGATCTTGTTACCCACATATGGCGGCCCTATCTCTTCTCCCACACCTAGCTCCCATAGCTAAACCTGACAAGCTAAGGGGTAATGAAGGTGTATGTGAGCCAGCGCTTAATACGACCAGTTCAGCCGGGTGAGTGTCCAGGTACTCAATACACCGGAGCTCCTAACACAGGATAAGTGTCAGAATAAGAGAGCAAGCCTACTCGTTCTGAAGAACCTTTGATAGTACACAACAACAATGAAAACATTTAAAGGGACCAAGTAATGGTCATAAACATAGGGCAAAAGTAATAATATGGTAAACAACGTACACGGTGCTAATTCTCAAATTAAGTATATGAAACAGGAAAAGGGAGCAAGCACTCCTATAAAACAAAATAACATAGCTCACATTGGCAAGTGCACGCGCCATAAAAAATGTACACAAATATTTTACCATACTGCTATGAATAGTATAAAATAGAAAACATCTTCTGTAAATCAAAGTCCCGAACTATACGTGTATATATGTCAAATACTCCAGCATCTGCATCCAGTGTAGAATACAGCACGTTGTATAAAGATCATATAGACCAGAGAGTTACAAGAGCAGATAAACACACACGCACGATTTACTTAGACCTAGCTCACCATGTTTAATAACTAACTTCAAAAAATTATTTCAGTAACTTGACATAATGTGGAGAAAATTCAATCCAAATGGCAATGCTAGTCTGTTAATCTTACATTATACCTGTTTATTATCCATTAAAAAAAAGCATACTGTACATGTATTAACATCTGAGGTGGAACCCTGCTGTTCTGGTCTCCATGGCAGCGAATTGAACAATGATATAACCCAGTTGCAAGTGGTCAGCTAAAAAATTAGCATTAGCATTTTTTGCCCAGATATGAGAGGCTGAAAATGAATATAGGTTGTGTATTCCATTCCAATTTCTTGATCAATTCGCACTTCTTTTCATGAAGATTTTTTTTTTTTAACATCTATTTTTTTACCGGATACAATAATAGAGAAAAAAATATCAATATATACTGCACTCAACCTAGGAAAGTATGAGATCAATAAAATATTAATAATACAAGTCCATACATCGTAGTGCAGCTACTGACCGCAGAAGATGGGGTTTTCTAGTTCTCATAGACTCTTAGGCCCGGATCCACAAAATGGTGCTAAACTTCAGCACATTTTTACTCCCCCTTTCATGAATTGCAGTAAAAGCCGGGCTAAAGGTTTGCACCCTTCTGTGGATCTGGGCCTTATATGGTTAAATAATGCAAAAAAAATTAATAAAATTAAGTAGAGCAAGCGCATACAGGGATCTTATAAAAGTAAAATATAAAAAGGCAATAATTCCCATTGCTCACTTACACATCAAAAAGGATAAAACGGCTCCTGGTCATAATAGCGCAATCACAAATCTACGACGGAGCAGGGTTAGATGTACCCCAAATGGGATATGGGACAGAACCAAAATAGCTGGCCTACCTCGGCCGAGTGATTCAGGGTATCCTTCCGTATACGTTGCCTACTTCCGCACTGTTCCATCTCAGCGCACTTCCATGTTTGCATTCTTCCAAGCATGCTCAGTGATGACGTGGAGTAGAGGCCACCTCCCTACGTGTTTCGACATACATTGCTTCGTCAGGGGAAGTGCGCTGAGATGGAACAGTATGGAAGCAGGCAACGTATATGGAGGGATACTCCAAATCACTGCCGAGATGGGACCCAGAACATCAGACAATGCTGCCCTAAGTCACTTATGGGTTATATTTGACCCTGCTTCGTTATAGATTTGTGATTGTGGTGGGATGACCAGGAGCGGCTTCATCCTTTTTCACGTGTAAGTGAACAGTGTTTTTTGTTTATGTTTTAAAATATTACCTTTATACTAGCCCTGTATGTGCTTCTTTTTCAATTTAATTTTTTATAATATACAAATGGCTTATTCAATAAAATGTGATGTCCACTTTCAAACACTTATGTCCACGACAGGTCAGTAATGGCTATCATGCTTCAGTATATAATTTCCCCTCTAATTCTAACCACATGCTTGACTTCTTGCTTACAGTAGATACCTTCACTATGCCAGATGTCTACGTGTCATACTTGACTGCTCCCTTTCTTTTATATCACACATCCAGTACCGCACCCAACTCGAGCCGCTTCCATCTCCGAAACATTACACACTACACACTTTCCTCATCAAGCAATCCACCAACATTCTCAATCATGCACTTTTAATATCCTGACTGGACTACTCTAACCTGCTCCTAGTCGGTCTCCCCTTTCTTCCAAGTGTCCTCACTCCAGTCCGTCTTAAATGTTGCTGCCAGGCTTATCTACTTCCCCAACCACTCTATGTCTGCTGCTTCCCTGTGCAAGTCCTTGCACTGGCTACCCACACCCAGCAGAATCAAATTCAAGGTTCTGGTTCTCACCTACATTACAAAACTCTGCATGACCCAGCCCATCTCTACTTATCCAATCTATTCCCCAAGTACTCTCCCATACACGGTCTCCGCTCAGCTCCCGACCCACGGCTCTCCTGCTCTCTTTTATTTAGATTGTAAGCTTCTCAATGTAAAAATGTCATTTCCTATTATTTCATAATGTTTTAAAGTGTATGTAATTTGTGTTTTTTTCTTCTCCCCATCCCCATAAAGTACTGTGCTGTGAAATATGTTGGCGCTACATAAATAACATTATATAACAATACTAAATAGACTAAAAGCAGTACTTTTCCATACCCTTTTTTTTGCAAAAAAATATGAAATGGAATTTCACTTGTTTTGCATATTTGAGATGATGGTCCAGTAGAAATACTAATATAATTGCTTGTAGTTGACCTCTGGAAATTCCAGCGTTCCTCAGACATCCAACTCCCATGCATTTTTTCATTGATGGTGCTACTCCCTTTTGTTTTGTGTTTGTGTTCTACGTACTGTACAGTGCCTCTGGCTTTGTGAGGCATTCTAGTTGGCGTCTGCTACATAATCTATAGGTTATCAAGCAGTTCCTTGCTGCCCCAGACATGTTTCATAAAGGAACATGGAGGCATAGGGCAAACATAGTCCCCCTCTTCTCATCACCTTTACCGCCTTGGGGGCTGTAGCAATGCATTCCAGTGCAAAGGGTTGCATGCCTGTCTGCCACCTCAGGGCATAGAGAGAAGGAGTGGCTCAGTGAGTGGCTCAGTGAGTAAAGACACTGACTCTGGTTCAATTCCTGGTGCCAGCTCCTTGTGACCTTGGGCAAGTCACCTTATCTCCCTGTGCCTCAGGCACCAAAAAACATAGATTGTAAGCTCTATGGGGCAGTGCTATACAAGAACAAAATTTTATTATTATAAACAAATATGTATAATCAATACATGATTTATTTTTCACTCCAGCAATAACACATGATACATTGCTCAGCGGAGTCAAAGACCCTGGTTCAAAACATATGACCAGTGCCTTATATCCTTGGTTAAACAACTTTATATTCACATTCTTCAGATACTACAAGTTAGACTGTAAGCTCCCTAGGTTACTGCTGCGTATGTCACCCGATCTATTGAAGAATTATTATTAGACCACAATTGTGAGGATCCCTCTTCTGTTGGTGGCCCTTGAGGCTGGAACTGGCCACCCCTGATACAGGCCTTGATTGCACACAGACTTGGGGCCAGATCCACAGAGCTCTGTTAACTCAGAGCTCATATCATACTGTTACCAAAATCATTAGCGGGAGAGACCTTTTTTCTGAGTCCCAAGTTATATATATATATATTCCCCAAAACACACCTTTAGACAAAACATCAAAAGACACCTGGGCAAAAAGAACCACACCTGAAAGATATGCCAATATGGAAATGTAAAGTATATTTAAATGACTGAAATTAGCATGCCTCTCAGGCGTGTTCCTCTTTGTGCACAGGTGTCACCGCCCGTCTCTCCCTGTATCCCTCTCACCCCCAATTTTTCCCTAAGCCCTCTTCTCTACCCCTCTCCTAAAATATGATGATTAGTTTTTCTCCAATGTATAAAGGGTCCATGTCAAAATGGATTTTAAGCAAAAACTGACAGTGTGCTCATTTGCATGTCATCTCCCAGAATCCTTCGCTGCAGTGCAAGCACTGTATGCTAGGAGATAATGGTGAGAAGCAGGGTTGCAGACCTGTCTGAGATGTGAATGCGCCCACAAGTGATATTTTTATTTGCTCCAATGTATGAAACATTTATATTTGTTTGTCAGGCACAGTACCACTACTTCTGTAAAACCCCCGAGCACGGCTTAAATCCAGTGCAGTAAAGAAGAAATCTTCCATATTTCTCTACCTAATCTCCCTGAAGAGAATATGGGCACATATGAAACTTCAGTGTAAAGATGTGCAAGATTTGACCAAAGTGTGCAAAAGGTGCCCTTTTTTCCATGAAAATATTTGAGTTGCCAAATTAATCAATTGGGCTTTTTATACTGGCACTTGTTGCCATTTTTGTGAAATATCGCATTGCTGAAATTCAGGCAAAATAGATGCCAGAAATGGTGAAATAATGTTAAATTTCCTGAAAATGTGCAAATCTCGCTCATTTTGCAAAGCACTGTTGACGACTTTGGCACATCTTTACTGTTCTTTGAGCCTAAATACACCTCCTAATGCAGAACTTGAATGATCACTGATTTTCTATGAGTCTCATTGATTTGACATAACATAACGGTAACATAGCTATCTCATTGACTTCAATTAAGTCAGTACTCTCTTATTCCTCATTTGGGTCCTTGAATATTGTTTGAGCCCTCCTGTGCTGTAGCAGGATAGTCATAAAACCTGACCTTTTTGTGTCCCCAGGCACCAGAATGTATTTTAATTTAATGTCAACGCCCACATAATAGATATATGGCCGTAAGATGTCTTGGAATTTCTTTAATAAATAACTAAAAGAAAATCCAAACAAATGGAAACATAAAGAAAGTTGGACTGGCAAAACACCTAAAGCCTGAAAACCTGCCATATCACTCCAAAAAAGTTAAAACATGCTAAATTGAAATTCTTCGGGTTTTTTCCCCCAGGGCAGTAAAGAAAATCCTTTCACCCGCGCGCTTACGCTTGAAAGCACTCACTATTAAGTTTATTTGTCTCCCTCCCACTGTGAGTGCTCAAGCGTATGCAGAATACGCGCGCTTATACGCAACCATATTTGTATATAATCATTTTTATTTTCTCTGTATTTCTGGTTGCCCGGTAAGCTTGTTGCAGTCTAATAACTCAGTATGACGGCCCAATAAGATTCATAAATATTCTGGAACTGCTGGAGAATATTAAAACAATAAACATAAGTCACTTTTCAGATGGCATCGCCATTTTCCTGTGACGCCGTTGCTTTGAAGTCACCTGTTATCTCATAAAACAAACACTGACATTTTATTGTTTTATTCTTTGCAAGTTGCCACCTTACTGTAATATTTACTAGCATGCGCCGGCTCTCATACGATTATCTGTACTGCATGATATAGTCATCGCAGGTACCTACAGAGAGCAGGCAGATGGTTTGTCGCGTAGTCCATCACGGAACCGCCAGTTTTCACGGTTCCTGGCACCCTCCTGCCTCGCGTATCCGTGTGACCATACTAATAGTCCTCAGGATTCACACAAGCGGGGGGGGGCCCGCGTCTGAATGGGACGCCCGCTGTGTTCATTCTAACTGTGCCACATCAGTCTTTAAGAGACGGCGCATCAGTCGTAAGAGACGACGCCTCATTCTGTAAGAGACGCTCATTCATCTGTAAGAGATGCTCATCTTCTGTAAGCAGACGCAGCATCAGTCTGTAAGATACGCGCATCAGTCTGTAAGAGAGGCGGCCATCATCCCTTACGAGACGCTCCTCAGTCTGTAAAGAAGGCGCATCATTTCTGTAAGTAGACCGCGCATCAGTCCTGTAGATGGTCGCATCAGTCTGTAAGAGAGGCGCATCAGTTGTAAGAGTAGGCGCATCAGTCTGTAAGAGCGCGCATTGATATAGACAGAACATCACTCTTCCCCTGCGCACCTCTAACAGGCGGTCGCGGTGGCT
The DNA here is from genome assembly GCA_036426205.1 of Ascaphus truei. Lineage (NCBI taxonomy): Eukaryota > Metazoa > Chordata > Amphibia > Anura > Ascaphidae > Ascaphus > Ascaphus truei. The sequence continues at coordinate 282,829,916 of CM071567.1, forward strand.
TTATTTCACCGAACGTATTATTGGAGCAGGGGTGCTGTTCTCCGGAGGCTGAACCGCATTCATTTTTCGGTTCTGTCCCCACGTACCCCCTGCTTCCGAGTTTCAGGCCCCTGTTGGGGTGCCGGTATCCTCCGCCTGTTTTTAAAATGTCCCAGGTCATGTAGGGCCGTGACGCGGGAGAATTGCCTGGAGAGGCAAGATGCTGCATTGCCGCTGTGGGTTAGCAGTGCAATGATGTGACATGCTTGGCAGAACAATTTTTTTTAGGGTTTGTGCGGTAACCATACATTACATATGTAAAAGTGTACACAACCCTGGGGGTGGTACCCTCTCCCTCCGCCCTAGTACCCCCCCACCACCCCAAGTTCTAGCTCCTCCCCCCCCCCGCCCCCCAGGCACCCGTAGTCCAGAGCCCCCATAAATCCTGAGGTCAAAAGGAAAAGCTTGTTTGAGGAGCGGTTCACTGGCAAACAAGTGGCATGTTTCATGGGTAAATCAATGTATGTAACTGACAAAAACGCAAAACATATCAGACAGGTAACTTTTAATGGTTCCCTGCACCCAAATGATTGAGGGTTTTACAAATCTGTACCTCATCTTCCTACTCATCTAGACGGTTTTATTAAAAGCTTGTGTTACTGCTGTAGTTCCTTTTCAAATTCCTACCCGCGTATTTTCGTTCATTGCAAGTCATTTTAGCTAACTAAACTGGATGATAAAGTAGTACAGGGGTGCTTCAACTCCAGTCCCCAAGGCACCCCAACGGTCCAGGTTTTAAAAAAAATTGTTTAAAAAAGCATGTCCATGCTTCAGTACAGGTGGCTCAGAAAGACTAAGCCACGATGAAGCCTCCTGTGCTGAATGCAGGGACTATGTGCCCGCTGTTGTTGAAGCCTTAATGATTGAGCCACCGTGCTGGAGCAGGGATATTCCTGAAAACCTGACCTGTGGGGGGTCCTGAATGACTGAGTTGAGCACCCCTGAAGTAGAGTAATCTACGTAAAAAGGGAAAAAAGCAGATCCCAGCTAGCCAGCCAAGAACCTACATGCTGGAGGTCTGCATGTCATATGATGGGTCCCAATATGTTATAGAGAACACCGCCCAAAACATGCAACCGATCTCTTAAGGAAACGTAAAAAAGAGAATCATCACATTCACAAATGCGATGTGTATTTGTGAGTGTCACACAGTAAAAAGGTTGAAAAAAGACAATGCGTCCATCGAGTCACCTATGCTAATTTAGACTACAGATCCTTATCCTATATTTTTTTTATATGAATTGATCCAGAGGGGACCGGCAACAAAAACTCCAGTGGAATCTATCTCTAATTATATCTCTTAGGCCCCGGGCCAAGAGAGGGGGGAGCCGGCTGCACCGCGCTGGACCGCTGAGGCTCGCCTGCAGAAGCTGGGCGATTCATGCGCATACAGCTAGCCAGTGTGCGCGATCGGAGCGGTGGGAGACTAGGGAGGCGGGGCAGTGACGTCTGAGGGCCAAATCGCCCGCGACGCACTTACGTCGACGTCACGGCGCCGTGACGTTTTACGCAGCCCCCCTCTCATTGACGGTTTCGCCGAGCAGCGGCGCTGAAACAGCTTGGCCCGCTCGGCTGAAAACTCCAAAGCTGAGCACGCCTGCGTAACTGCTCGCAAGCGGCCCCCTCTCCAAGTCCTCCTCATTGAAGGATGCAGTGTGGCTGAGCGTTCCGCCAGCCTCCTCAGCCTTTCCTTTCTACTTACTCTTGCCTTGAAGGGAAAAATAAATTCCTTCCTGACAAAGTGGCAATCAGAGGACTCCCTGGATCACATTCGTTCCCCTGTTTACTATTTGGTATATATATATCCCTTTATCTTTCCTTTCTAAGATGTCCACCCTTTTTTTGAACAAATCTATTGTATCTGCCATCACAGTCTCCCTGGGGTAATGGGAAAACTTCCACATTGTAACACTTCCCTTACTTATAACGAAGGGAGATTCTCTTTCTATTATTTTGTTTTTTTTTGTTTTTTACCAAGACCCATTTATTACATCTGAATTGCATCACACTTTGGAGCTTGGCACGGGATACGCAGTTAAATGAGACTGTGAGTGCATATACTTTGAGTACATAGACTGTGAGTGCATACTCCATTTAAAAAAAAAAAATTACGTACAGAATTAACGTTTTACTTACTTACTACTGTATATAATGGTTTTTTTTTCTCGCCCTCTTTTATATGTTGCCTTGTTATCTCCCGTTTGCCTTAGATTCCTATCTTGTATTCTGTATAATTAGCGTCTTGTAGGCGATTTCAGTGATCAGGGTTGAATGGTCTTTTTGGTCATCAGAGTTGATTTGTAATTTGGTGGGTTTTATTTGTTTTATCACTATGTGTTGGGGGCCATCATGTCGATTTTACTCACCATGCACTTACACCTTAACTTCTTATACTAACGGCCTTAACTCCTAATTTAATTTACTATCATTTCGGTTATAGAATTACTCTATAGGTTCTGGTGCCTTCACACTTTATTCTATCATAAAAAAGTGATAAGGTACGCTGGACCCACATTTACATCCTCCCCTCCCGTTACAGCCTTGTCCTGTGTGGGCCCTTTCTGCAGCTCTCCACTTGTGGACAACATCGTGCCGCCTAGAGTTGGGCAAACCAATATCGTATCCTGGTAATTACCGCCGTAAATACAAATTGACAGCAAGTCATATTACACTCTTCCCTGTTTCTTTCCTTCCCGCAGGTGTTTTCTTGTCTATACTATCATGGTGCTGGGTAGTGAGTTATGGAGGTAGGGACAGTGAGAGCGTGTCTGGCACTCCATGAGAGGAGTCTACAAATGTAGCAGAGCTGTAAAAGGTTGATCTCACAGACTGAGTGCCCCTTCCCGTTTGCCACCCCTTGCTCATCTGTTTACTTGCGTGTCTCCGCCTAGTCCAATAAGTTATCTGACTTATACCTACCCCACATGCCCTCATCTGTACCCCTCTCCCCTTCCCATAAACACACCATATACAACTTCTTAGGAGAAAAAAAACGGTCACGCTTTATTTATTAAACAAACAACAGATCAATAACATTTATCCAACAAGGGACCCCGCCAGATTGTTCCGCTAACATCTCTCAGTGCTCGAGGATACGCTCAATCAAGCTCATTAAGCCATTCAGCAAACCTTAGACCAAATGGCAACAAAAGGCCCCCATACAGAATGTCACCACCATTCCGCATTCCGGCCGCCAAGCCGCACAATGGTACCGCCTCCCCCCCCCATTACTAAAAATTGCGAACAGCCACCAATCCGGCCATCTAGCCTGGAATGGTCCGCGTTCCCCGAGTCTCCTTTACGAGGTCTGAGACCCTCCCTCCCTTAGCCCAATACTGTCGGAGCCCCCCCTTTCAGAGTGAACATTACCCGACCCCGCATAACATTCCCAAGCGCATGTATACCGAGCATTATCCGCCACGCCTTCAAGTCCTAAAGAAATTGCTGCTGGGTGGGGATATTTGCTATGAGTAGATCCTTGAGGAAGTACGATTCCTCTTCCTCCCCCCTACCTTATATACCCCTTCTTAAACCCTCCCGGCCTGACCTCTCATCTTCTTAGGGAGGGGGCCCATCAGCCTTAAATCATGCCGCCACTAACTTAAAAAGGTCAGGGTTTCTATTTTCCCTTTTTCTGAATCTCCCTACACAGCCCAAAGCTTGTTTTTGCATTTGCCGATCCTTGCCACCGCCTTTGTAGAACCATATCGGCTTTCTATTAATTCCGTGTGCTTTTGCTAACCTGCTGGCTGACACAAGGTCTGTTGCTTTTGGTTTGGCATCTTTTTCTTGTTTCCTCCCACTGTTCCATTCCAATCCAGCTTTCGCACTCAAATATTTCCACAATTAACAAATAATCAGTGCTATATTTCCCATCTGTGCAATGTCTGCCCTCTGAACATTTCAAAACCTTAGTCTAGTTATGTGGTATGACTCATCCTCTGGCTTAGACTAAACATAGAATGCGAAAAGATGTTGACCGAGTCCCATAAGTCCCTTTTTAGCACGCACCTCTGGTGCAAACCATATGAATAGTTAGGGATATATAGTAATCCCTAGATGAGCCTAACTGATGCCAGTCACCACTCCACAAAAAGCCGGGCAATAGGCGCAGAACGTCTAACCGTTAAAAAATGAGTACTAAATGTTTATTAAGGATATCAAATACGCCGAAACAAAAAAAGTGAAAGTATGTCAAGTGAATAAACTAGAATAAAATATTCCCCGAGCTGGAGGTGCTAGTGCGGTTAGTGTATAGTGCTGGCTAAGGAATGCCAGGTTAAATGCACAGCGAACCAGACCGCTATTGTCACACTGCAATTAGCCTCCATAAATCACTATAAAGTAGCTTGATGGTAAATGGTTTCATACAATAAAGTTGCAAATGTATCACGCCTAATTGGCTCAGTAATGATAGGACAAATAGGCAATTAGTAACACTGTATGTAGACCATCCATATAAATCATCACACACCATCAACCCAGACAGCAGCTCAGGGTAACCTTTCACACCATTAAAGTACATGCTAGGTACACAATAAACAACTCTGTTGGCAAATAATACCAGGGATCGACAGAAAGTGAGTACCATAGACAGGCTATAAGTAGCCGTGAATAATACAAACGTATCTGCTGCCCTTTGCCGTGTGATGATGTGGACGCTACATACCACCACTGACTAGCCGCGCAGACCTCCTGCGACGCCACCAGATTGACTTCACAGCCTCCTTTGTGGACGATCGTTTTGTGTTCGTGAGACACTTCTTCAGGGGGGAGAGGCTACACAGCCAAGTGTCCTGCGCCTAACCTACCCTCTAGTGAGAGGGAGGAGCAAACAAGTAAGGGCTGATCTCTGGTATTGCTGTCTGTAATTAACAGACCGGCCTTGTTGCTCTGTGCTGTATCCACCCACAAATGGGGGGAGGGGGTGTTTATCCCACACATATAAGGTGGTTATTTAAGAGAGACAAGTGCAAATCATGTATTAGTAAAGATATAGCAATACAGGTGTGGTGAAATGCATACATAACCAACAAAATCAGACTATTTTAAAGATACACACAAACTGGCAGATTGAGATATAGTAGTCCTTGATACGAAGAAACCAGATATACATGACACCTAGTAGTAGCAGTTGTGCATGCTTAGGTTCCAGATGAAACATGATGTAGGGAATAATGTATAGGTACTATAACCACTATAGTAGAAGCGCACCAGTATTGTGGAAAATGCGATATAGTGTACATCCACCACTAGGGGTCAGAAAACGGGTTTCGATGGTAAAGAGGTATATATATTATAGCATACGATACCGGTTGCAAACACGACATCAAGGGACAGCACGCAGATAGTAAATCAAAATGTTTCTATATTTGATAGAAGACACAAAAACGACGTTTCCGGTCCCACTGGGGGACCTTTCTCAAGGTGTTGCCCCTGAATCCCACTACCCCAAAATTATAGTAGTATTAATGTAGGCAAACAACAAAGATGTTCTCAGAAACAGCCACATTGTGGTGATAATCAGATGGTAGAAACGGCTCAAACAAACCATATGTTGAGATTTCACTGATGATTTTGTGGAGGGTAATTTTTAATGCATATGTTTGAGGTTGGATCGCAAAGTAAGGATTATGTATCCATGGGTACAGGGCATTACTGTGGTAAACTGTGGCTACGCTGAGCAACCCTCCCCAAAGGGGGTAACGGGTTTCATAGTTACCGTAATATCTACCTGATCCCCTACCCATGATTAAATAAAGTTAAAGAGTGGTACGAGAGATCTATCAGATAAATAGGTATAAATGAATCCCTCATTCAGCCCCATGAGTGATTTCTTACCAGTTTCTCTGTATCCCTCTGCATGCAGGTATGTTGGGGTTGGATCCCAAGTATTGGATTATATCCATTGTACGGTGAATTACTGGTGTAGGACTGTACTACTCTGGGTCAACCCTTCCCCCAAAGGGAATCTAGCCTACCTGAGGACAATTTTCTGAGGAATAATGTTATTTTGTTCAGGTTTTTTATATTACGTAGATGGACTGGGTAAGCCTTTGCTGAACAGGCGCCCTGCACCTAGTTGAGGCTAGTTTTCAACCCTAACCCCAGTATGGGGTGTATTCTGTCTGTATTTTGTATTCATTGTGTTGTACGCGGGTTTCCCGAATAAACCTTTATCCACCATCTTGTTTTTGCATAGTGAATGAATCCCAGAAAAATATAAATGTTGTTTAAAAGTCCTGGTCTATACCGTGCAATCACTAAAGGCCATTGGGCTTTTAACCATGTCAAGAAATTATTGAACAAAATAATTACATAAAATGATTGCATAATACACAAAGTGGAGATTCCCCCTGCACATCACATACCGCTCACAATCTCCCTGACAGCATGTGCGTCCGTTAACTTTTTTATGTCTTATCCTATTGCTGTGGTAACTGTTTATTTTCTAGTAACACTGGTTTTTTTGGACAGGTTTGATTTTACAATGTGCGAAAAGAGATAAATCCAAAGGTTCCTTTCCACTTTCTCGTTTTCAACTTACAGGGTTGCAAGGGACACAAAGGAACAAAATCGTCTGGTGAGTTCCACAACAGACCATGCAGGGGTGTGGACCCTGCTTAATTCTCCACTCTGGAGCTCATGTGGCTCTGACCATGTAGAATAACCTTACACCCACAGTGTCTTGAGATTATAACCATGACACCTGAGACATTCCTGTTAAAAATTCCAGCTCCATAGAAGCCTACTATAGGGCGAGAAGTCATACAATTCCATTGCAGTGGCTTATATACATTTAATACTGTTTATTGAGGCATCAACCGTAAAGAGAGACAGTTAAAAGGTGAATTGGGGATGTCCACATCCCACAAATTTCATTTGTTCATTTTTGTCTGCAGATTTTTTCTTTTTAGATGTTTTATTTAAAAAAATCCCAGCGGGCCATTACTCATATCGAATTTATTAGACAATATCTTCGTATCCGTCGCTTACTTTACTCAGACAAGCAATTTCCGACGGTGTAGACCAAGTATCCTATGGGATGTTTTCCGTGTCAGAATCCTTATCCGACGCCTACCACATCTGATTAACATGGGGCTCATTTACAACACTTTCACACTATCCACGCTACTCTCCAGAATGGATTCCGTTGATAACGGGGCCGCCTGTAGTTAGCAAGGTGGTGTCCAAATTTTATTGCAAGTCCACTGATGGACTTGTGTCCTCCGTGGTATTCCAATGAAGATCCTGAGGAAAGTCTGTGCCTAACAGGTAGGAGTATGGCAGGCCCGCAACTAGCATTGCAAGGAAACCAATGAACACTGATCTTTAATGTAGTTTTGTGTTGGCCCCTCTATGTGTATTTCCGTGCCATTGCACTGATGTATAAATAAAAAAACACAATAGGGTTAACTGATGATTTTTTAAAGGACAAGGAAAACTTTTTTTCTAGTTTCCATTGTACAATGAATGAAATGCCATTTGGTTTTTAATACCTGAACCTAGAACTGATATCTGGGATAAAATAAAATTTAGATTGCTATAACCGCTGTAGCAGCCATTGTTGTTCCCTGCGGCGCGTTGCCCGGAGGCAGACACAACAATGCACCAGCGGGAGCATCAATTCATTTAATAGCATAGAAACCATAAAAGGGGGCAGGGACCATACACATGCTATATCTGTGCTCCAATGCAAACCACCTTAAGGCGGGGTTTCTCATCTCAAAGACCCCAAACGGTCGTTTTTTTAATATATCCCTGTTCACCAGTGGCATAGTCAGTCTTTCGACTGAGCCACTGATTGCGCCCCCTGTGCTTGTAGCAGAGATATCCTGAAAACCTGACCCGTTGGGGGTTCTGAAGGACTGGAGTTGGACTAAAGAACGGTTGAGGCTGCATAAAGATTTGGTAACTGAATTCCGAGATACTACGTTAAAGTATCTAGTGCGCACTTACTCATCAGGGCTAAGCTCTAAGGCAGGGGTGCGCCAAACTTACCATCATGCACCCCCTTTCTTCTCCTCTCCCCTCCGTCTCACTCATGCCCCCCCCCCCCCCCCTGCATGGCTTTCCAGCGTCAAATGACGATGCGGGGCGTGGTGACGTAATTTTTGATGGATGCCTTTTGCCATGGAGACACGTCGTTCTGAACCCAAGGTCAGTTAAGAAGTTACAGAGGCCTCACGCGATCCCCGCATGTATATTTTAGTATACTCCCGGGAATCGGAGGCCTCTCTACAGCCTCGCCCCCCCAGAAATTCAAGCGCTCCCACTTTGCGCACCGCTTGCCCTAACGCACCTTACAGCCCCTTTAGAGAAGACCCTATAAACTCCCCTGAGTACAATGAACAAGCGGCATAATGTGGAGTAATGTGAGCAACATAAACCAGACCAGTTTCTGAGATCAGAGGGGCTATTTACAAAGTATCCCGTCTGCAAATCCCATGACCTATATATTAAGAACTCATAAAATTGGGTATTAGTTGCCTGTAACAGAGTAATTTTAATCCTGATCTCGTAGCATCAATGTATGCTAGTAACTCTTTGGCTTCTGCGTGCATCAGCTTGAGTTATAAAAGGATGATTAAATATGATGAGTTTCATGCAGAAGTTCACGACTGCGCATATTAACAATGGATGAACATATTCTTCTGCTTCTCTATTATTTGTTATGTTTTTATTTGTTCAGACCTCCTCCAGGCCCGAGATGTGCAGCGGCATAACCCTCTCCTCCGCGGCAAACGTAATGTTTATTAGCATTGTGATTTTCAACGACAATGATAAAAATCATTGTTACGGCTGTTTGCCTTTCATTGTAAATCTGTTTTCCTTCACGTTGATATGCAACAGAGAAGGGCATAGCAAAATGGCTGTGAGTCAAATCACATTGTAGCTGCGGTAATGGAGAAATCCATATAGCTCCGCTCAGTAAAACGTATAACTAAAATGAAATACAAACACATTTTTCAAAACAAGCACAAAGTAACCAAACCAAAACAAAATAGATTAGCCATCTGTTTACAAATTGTACACAAAATAATGCATTCACAGTAAGCAAAATAAATGCAAGCAATTGTATCGTCACGCTCTCGTTTTTAATAGCCTTTAAAAAAACAGCTCTCATTTCCTATCCCACATGAAAATTGTGTTTGTAAATGTCTCTCAGCAATGGTTTAGTTTTGATCAAAATCGACTGTCTTCCTAACATATGTTTGCAGGAATCTGCATTTCCAACTCCCCAGTTATCATAGAAGCAAGCGAAACTGCTGTGTAGCTTCTTCCTCTTTCTTTGTTCCTCGCTTCAACAACGCTCTCCTCTGCCAGTCCATTTATAAACCATACATGCCAATCAACACTGTGAAAACCTTTCACAGGTGGGAAAACTAGAGGTGTGAAATTCATCTGCTGGTCAAAACTGCAGATGTAAATGTGCAAAGCTCAGCAGATTTCACTTAACAAAAACTCTTGTACGCCTCGATAATTTCAGTTTAGAAAACTTTCCTTCCTCGATCTTGAGTGTGATACCGAAATTCACAACCAAATAAGGCAAGTGCTCATGGACATAACCCATTGATTTATTTTCAAATCTGCTTCTAGAATCTGTATTAAAACACAAAACAAACTGGAAACAGTCATATATATGTCTGGATTATCAGCTGCATTTGAAGTCGCTACATTATTAATGGATGTTCAAACCAAGTTGTCTTGGATGTACGGTTTCTTCTTCTCAGTGATGAAGATGGTTTTTTTTTTATATATCACCCATCTTACTAATATAGCTTAGTGCATTCACAATTGAAAACGTGGTGTTCATCCACCAGACACCTTTATACAGAGTACAGTATACTGACCCTTTCTGAACCAAGAGTGCCAATATGAAAATTCATCAGGCACGTCGATGGTAAGCCCCAGCGTAAAAGGCTGACCATATCATCTATGTACTGAAACCACGTCGAATGCGTTGCAAAGCGAGAAGGGTTATCTGATGCCGTGTAAGCATTAACAGCAATGCATTAGAGACATACTGTAAGGCATGATAGGTGTTAACCAAAGACATTTTCATTTTTCAGTGGTTTCCATTGCAGATGTTTAGAACAAAACTAATGTATTAATATGTTTAACACTAAGTGGCATTGAAACCGTAATATGGTTTTTGGTTGGTTTCTTCAAAACATGACCTATTTGGGTTCCCCTAAAGAGTGGGTTGAAAAGAAACTGCAATATTGGATGTTAGCATTGTCCCTGTCATTCTCTTGTCATCGTGTTTCTTTCTGCCCCCTTCTTCATCTAGAATAAACAAGAGGAGCCGTGTTAGCTAGGAAATCAAAATGAGGATGTTAGCAAATGTGAATTATTTGAAATAACCCCACCCACAACTATAGAATGGAATCTTACTTTCGTTATGTTGCTTGTTGTATTCAAATGGAGAGCAAGCTCTATCTGCTATGCAACTGCTTGAAACTGCAGCCACCAAGAAAAACAGCGAGCCATCAACCCAGCTTACTGGAAGCAAAAGCATCTTACAGTCTCGTGCTTATAAGCTAAACATTCCTTTATTGAAATTAACTCAAGATTGTGGGTGCTAACTTAACAGTAGCCGTATATTATGACTTATAGTAATGGTTCTAAATGGCCGTTGGTTTTCATCAATTAGCTTTATGTGATATGCATTAACCTCAGGAAATAACATCCATTACTGATTTTTGGAACATGAAGTTATGACCTGAGTTTAACAGACCTCGTGATCCTGGCCCAGTGACGAGTGTCCCAATACAACTTTTCGCTGCCACTGTACTGGACTAGTTCTGAGATGCATCTTGGAACACAAATGCCTATTCTGTAAGGTGGTAAACCGGAAGTTAATCACTTAACTGGGTCTTTGGTAGACAGTAAGGCATGGAAACGTTGGCAATGTTTGATATTAAAATACAAGAAAAAATGATGACTTCGTATATTAGGTAGGTTTCATCGGTGAAATTGGAACAACCCTCATAATCTCTTCTTTATTAAATAAAACTAATAGTAGCCTTAGCATAAGTGCTTCCACTGCAGAGAGTATTCTGGGAATTACATGCACATGAATACACAGCACCGTTTTACTTCATGTCCATTTCAACATGTGTGAGAAGAAGAAGCAGGCACACGGGTCTTTAAAATCATCAGTGAAAGGGTTTAATGTGCCAAGTAAATCCAAGTTTTCGCCCGGCAGTAATACTGCCTTTCCTCAGGTGTAGACCTAACCTTGAGAAAGGCAGTATTACTGCTGAAACGCTGGATTTCTTGGTCACATACCAACTTTCACTACTGATTAAGACCCGTGTGCCTTCTTCTTATTGGTCATTCGTGTGGGACTTCAGAGCTCCCCAGAAACCCAGCGGCACCGCAGCTTAGTACCCCTCGATCACCTGAGTTGTCTGAGTGCGTGCCAACCCGCTTTCCATTCAAACTGTAGCTTCCGCGTGCGTTTTAAAATATTATAATCTCTCGCCTCATTCCCAATGATAAATCATTTTTTTACCTAACGCTAACCTGGGCCTACTGTATCATGAATTTCTAGTTAACACATGGTTGCAGTACGCTACGTGTAGCAGTTGTTACCATCATAACAAATGGAGTCATTTTGAAAGAATTTTGGAGAGTTCCTTTTCCATATGAGAGATTGAAGCAGAGATCCCCCTCCTATTTTCACCACCTCTGGAACTTAACACGTTGTTTAACACTTGCAATAGCATTGCTTGTGGGCTTAGAACTATCTAACAAACAAATATGTTAACTCAGAAAACTCTGACTCTATATGAGTATATTTTTCTAAGACCAACATTTTAGGCATCATAAACATCTGCTAAACTTTTTTTTACTGATGTGAACTAGTGATTTACAAAAAAAAAAGAGCGGGAAAAGAGGGATATCGTCTACTTGGCAGACACATTAAACTCACGATTCATACACCATCTATAATTGATGCCTTCATTAATTTCTGTGACACGATTGTAAACCTGAGGCACTAGAGTAGAATTACTTGCCCACATATTGGTCTTTTACACTCAGGATTCATAGTCAAGGCCACTACTCTATAACTTCCTCCCCTGTCCCCGCACATTCTGACAGCTGACTCCTTACACCATCCGAACATATAACCCACATTCCTCACTACCTCAGGACATTATTCTTATAAGCAAAATGGGCCAAATCGTCCAAGTGGATTTTCTGCCGAAACAATCCGGAGAATGGCAACTGTTGATGCAGAATGACTCCCTAACATGTGTCCTATAGGTATGTTAAGATACATTTAGGTAGTTATTCATTAAACTTGCGTATTGATAGTGGAAACTTTGTCTTGTCTATCATGTACCGCTCCAATATTGCAGTCTTATGAGTACTCCCCTTAGGGGAAAACACGATGCCTCAAAGCTCCATGTGAGCCACTTACCCCGGGATATAACCTTTGTGTAATATCATGTTAATAGTAATGAATGTATCCTCAAAACAATAATTAACATTAAGCCATGTTTTCTCCCATAAAGAACAAAGCATTAACTATAAACGATGTTAGCGACAATTAGATGTAAATGATATGTAAGGACGAGAGTTACCACATCGCATCGCCCAACCACGAAAGTGTTAAGATTAACGCGGAGACTTATCTTATATGCTACTTAAACAATACCTAAACTGGGCAATTATTTCCCATCCAGCCCTAATACAGCTTTTTCTCTGTTCTGGATGGCTATAATAGCCACACAGTTGGGCATAGAAATAAATAGCGATCTAGTCAAGCGGCCGACCGAACAGCGGTGAACCTCGGGACTGTTGTCCCAGGCTGAATAACTCAAGGGGCCTGGCCCCCCTGCTAGCCTCAATTGTGTAAGAAACCCTCCCATCCTGCCGCCAGACCAACCCATGGGCCACCTTTAGGCAGGCCCGCTCAGGAGGCCTTCACAAGCCTTCTAGCAAGCACAAGTCCAAGTACCAGCCACGAGCAGCCCCTACAAACGCTGCAGGTAACCACCGGGATCTTCTGCTGTCCTCCCTGCCACCAAGCCATCTATCTTCCCAAACTAGCTATTGACTCTGCTCTCCCATCCCTATATAAACCGCGCCAGTATATATCTTTTCCCCTTCCCTGCCCCATATCTACCCCCCCTCCCCCAGCCGCTATACCTCTCTCCCCGCCATCCTCCCCAGGCCCCGGAGCACAGAGTGGAGGGACCCTGCTCCTTACATTTGTTCTGGGCCCCAGTAATTTCGTTTGGCCCTTTAGCAACATAATAAATATCTATCTCCTCTCTCTCTCTTTTACTAATCAGCAAAACCTATTGTATAATCTCACAAGACCAAGAGCATTACGTCACGCTATTGAAAGGTAACGCTACGGTTATCTAAAATACTGAAGTAGCCTAACTATGAGCTTTATTTGCTCTTTTGATTTTGAATGTTAATAAGCTTGAGGATACCGGTTAAACCGGGAACAAGTCGGGTCCTGTTTTAGCAACATCACGTTATGAGCACAATTGGCAACAGTTCCTTGAGCCACCTGACCCCAAGAGTCAGCTGGTAAATATGGATTCTAAATCTGCCTTCCTATACTGCTTCTTCATTGCCTGTCCTTGCATGTCTGCCCACTAATATTACATTGAATCCTTGGCTAAGACATTCATGAATGACTCAATATCTCACGAACTTGGCACAGATGTTTCTATCACTTCCTTTTAAGCATTCCTAAACTGACACTCTTTATGCTAAGAGCTGGTTTCAGTACATATTTACAACACAAAAGGAACAACGTGTCTGTCTTTTCGAATATAATTATACTCTGTACTGTGCTGTTCTGCTGACTCCCGCCACCATCGCCACTTAGGTGGAAATCTCTTTGGAACGACAATGGCTTCTCCTGTAGTTTTCTCTTACAGCTATATTTTTCTATCCCAATACTTGCAACCGGCATCCCTCATTTACACAATGTAGGGCTGTATATACTTAGCTACCGCTTTAAGTAAACTTCCTTTCTTAACCAATGAACTGTAACAGAGAATCAATCTAGGCCTTCATGCTTATATGCATCCGTAATATAAACATGAGAACGCTTACATAGAATGCTGAATTTAAATCAAAATAGGGGGCGCACTTACATGTGATTCTGACTGGGCTTTGCCCCTGTGATCCGCATGCTTTTTCCGCCTTCCTCCCTCTCTCCTCCGTTTTCATCCCCAAGTATTCCACTAATAAAAAGTACACAAAGAAGCTTCCCCCAAATGAAGAAATTTAGCTGCCTTGACAACTGAAGTCAGAAAATTCCTACAAATTTGGAACCGTCACCCCTAATACTGGACGTTTGGCACTCTTGTTTAAAAAAATGTGTAATATGTCGTGAAAAAGCAGAATTGGTCCGAAAAATAATTCAGTGCACGGTCCATTAATATTGTAAACATTTTATAATCCCCCATAATAGCTTGATGCTCCATGCACACTTATTTTCATATAATCTGCGTTTCTGCCATCCTCTTGCCATAAGAGTTAAACAAGAAGGTATCATAAACTATTTTTGTCTCTCTTTTTACTGCCTTCTAATCGTATTTCTTTCTATCAAGTAAGTGCTCTTTTTTCCTGCATACTTTTTACCAATAGCAACAGCACACAACCACTGCACAGGAGTGCCACATGGTGCAGACATTTGGCTTGTTAGGCCAAGTAATAGACATCACCGTCCATTCACCAGCTATGAAATTTCCTGAATAGATGCATAATATCCAACACCATACAGCGGAAAAATAAAAATAAATGCTACTCTGTCCTAAGGGAAGAAATTTTCAGTCCATTAGCGTCTATTAAGAGAAGACGGTTTACTTGGCCCACAGGAAAATACATGCTTAGTTGACTAGAGATGTCTGTGCTTAGAGCTATCCTATGGAATGCTGGAAGGCCGTGCAAATACCAAACTAGTGTGAAGTGTCCAAATGTCGAAAATAAATCAGTTATGGCCTCGGTCTACTGGAACTGGTGTGCGTGCTCTCCACGAGTTCCAATGAATTCAGTAAAAACCAAATCAAAGGGGGGTATGTTTCCAGATGTTTCCCCAAAACATCAGGTTTCTAGGAAACCCGCATGGTCTTGCACGCTTTCCTTCAGTCATGTCATAAGTTATATGTAATATGCTTCAACTTAGGTTCTATCAATGTTACCCCATGGAAGGGTGGAGGTTGTAACTAGATGTGTGCAGAGGGTCACATATAATGGATGGCCGATTTGGGGTGCATTTATCTTGGCTTATGGAGCCTGTTCCTTTATCCAGGCAAAACATACACAACACCAAAATAACAAAACCCCTATCCCTTGTAGGGCTAGCTTACTTCCCAGACCCTCTACTGCAGGACTGGAGGGATTATCCCATTAACACCTATCACCCCAAAGTCTCAAGAGGATAACCTTAAGCAGGGTGGCCCTCCATGTCAGTCTCTGGCAGGTTCCTGGTTCTCTGTTCCAGGAAATATAGGTCTCTGGGTGTCTGGGTGTCTAGATCCAGCACAGCCTTTGTGCTCAAACACTGTCTGTGTGCAGGCTCTCTCTCTCCTTCTGTCAGCCCAAATGTGAGCTAAGGAATCTCTCTCTTGTTTCCCACACCCCTCACAACATCATGCTTTCAGAAGCTCTCATATGCCAGCTGACAGACTAGTTTCTTAGTACTGCAATTAACTCTCTGCTGGATTCTCAGATCTGCTGACACCGACTGCTTTATTTAAACAGTAGCTAAGTCCCTGTTACACCCGTGTCTTCTAATTTTTTCCACATTCTGCTCGATTAATCCTCAAGTCTGCGCTGGTAACATTGGTGGGCTTTTCTTCTATGACTCATTCCATTATACACTGGCGACACGTTTTATTAGCGAGTGCGGCCATTCCCCCGCAAGCCGATATTTCCGCTTGCTAGTGCATCCCCTCGGCGCGTCGCGCGTCACCGATGCGCGGTCACGCGTCATCGGTGCCTGCGCCCCCTGCACGCGCGTCCAGGGCTCCCCGAAGAGCCCTTGTATCCCGCGATGTGGGGGACGGCGGCAGGGGGTTCCGGGGTGACCCGGCGGACCCGGCAGCGGGAGAGAAAGCCCCGATCGAGGGCGCCTGCCTCGCTTCCTCGCTCATCTTCGCTCGCTCCGCCCCCTCTGCTCGCGCCGTTCTGCTGCGCCGAGAACGGGCAAATGCTCGAATAACTCGGCCGCAGCATAATCTTCTACATTCAAATAAATACACATACGTATATATAAAACAATATTCTGTTTATAATCCCTGATTTTAACCCTACCCTCCAGAGGTCTGTTGCTTTGACTATAGATCTTGTTTATCCTCACCTAACATTCACCACACTCTGCATGTCTCCATCTTTTCAAGTCAATACTCCTAATACTTTTGGCCCTGATGTCCCCTTTAGCTGTCACATGATTTCCCTGGCTTTTAGTAATACACACTGGGATGTTTTTTATCTATTATCTATTGTGCAAGCGCTTGCATACACTGTGGTGAGATAATATATACATCTACACATCTTATTAGGCTATTGCAGTACAGTTCACTTTTCCAGGTTACAATCTTGCATCTCTATGAGGTTTAGGATTTTTTATCCCAGTGTGCTTTCCTTTGAGTTTTTACTCTTTTGATTGCATTGAGACTTAGACACAATACATATCCTCTTGTATAAGAGTTTGTGTTATTTGCCACTATTTAGCAGTTCATTGGCTGTATATCAGCTGCAATGTGCAATTTCTGTGTCTTTGTTACCACCCAGTGTTATCACTGTGATTTTATTTGGTTGGAGTAGCTACAGTTGTTGTTTTGGTGTCTTAGTGCAGGGACCTATGCCATCTAATACTCTTTTGATATTGAATTTGGTAAAACCTGATTGCACATGGGGCTTCTTTTTCTTGCTTTTATATTATAAGCTGGGGTGAGGGCATTGGTCCACCAGTCTATGATTCTATCCAGCTCTACTTACAGACGCTGATCGGTTTTGTTCCTCTCGCTCTCAACCGCATGCTTACGCCAGGGAGCCCAGCCTCCCGATACTCCTCGGACCGTTCCGCAGGATTCGTGGTGTGCGCCTAATACTCCACAGCTGTAGACTCTTGGCCTCACTGCTTACCGCGTAACTCTCTTAACCACTCTCTCTCCATTGAAGAACCCAATCAAAAGGTCCATGGCCCACAGCAGCACGAAGAACAACAAACCACCACCACTCGCCAGAGTGGGCTGCTAAATATAGAGCAGCCCCTCCCCTCCTGGTGTCAGCAGAACCTCCCTCTTGCTCACGCCTGCAGCAGAGTCCAGGCCGGCATCTACCATTTCAGGTTAGGTGATGAAAGGGGAACCCATAATGATTACTGGCACCTGATCTTACAGGACTTACCACAGTAGAAGGAAGATAGGTATAGCCTGAGCTGTTTACAGGGGCTACACTCTCCCTATGTGAAATCCAATGGTCCCCACTTGTGAAAAGAGTGATAGTGCGCAGCTAATAACTGTGACACACAATATCAAGTGAACAGTGCACCGTGATTAACAAACAACTGTTGTGGACCTTACATGTGGATCTGGCCTAATCGTGGGTCTGCAGCCTTTCTGGAGGTGGCTCGACACCCAGGAACTAAACAAAAAACAAAGAACAAGGCGCACAACGCCATAGTGTATTAAAGTATAAATGTGACTTTATGTTAAAAGTAAATAGTTCTGCGTACACAAGTGAGAGAACAAGCAGTTGGTATATAGGTTTACCACACCAGGAGATGACACTGTGCGACAACCCCGGATGGATCCAGCATGCAATGGGTCTGGAACGTCTCATCTGTCCCTTACAGCGTCCTCCATTTAGGGATGGTGGGTGGATGAGTCCCTTGTGTGGAAAGCCCCACAGCACACAGCTCACAGGGTGGTAAGAAGCCACAGAATCAGCGTTCGTGGATCACTGCACCGTTGCGCCACTCCTCTTCTGCGCTCGGCGATGACGTCACGAGTCGCTCCTCCTCCACTTCCTAATGCCTCTCGTGGAACCACAGCGTGCGTGTCAGTCCAGTACTGTTCAGCAGCGGGGAGGAATATAGCGCTAAGGAAGCGGCTTGCAGATAGTGTCCAAAATCACATAGGAATGGGGGAGAAGAGCATAGACACCTCTCTTGACACACAAGGGACTCATCCACCCACCATCCCTAAATGGAGGACGCTGTAAGGGACAGATGAGACTGTCCAGACCCATTGCATGCTGAGATCCATCCGAGGGTGTCCACAGTGTCATCTCCTGTGTGGTAAACCTATATACCAACTGCTTGTTTTATTCACATTGATGTCGCAGAACTATTTACTTTTAACCATAAAGTCACCATTTTATATCTTTATACACTATGTGCGTTGTGCGCCTTGTTCTTTTGTTTTTTGTTTGGTCCCCACTTGTACCTTCTTTTAGCAGTACCATCCTGCGGCGAACCACCCAGGAAACAGCACCATAACAATATAATCATGCATAATGAGGTAGAAATTGTACATAAATCCAGGGTACTCCCAACAGGAGAACCCTACAGATAGTGCCTTGGATCAGGCTTCCTTTCCTCGTCCATTGTGGTCAGTGACAGTCACTGCGAACGACTGAACCGCCCCATGCTCAGGCCTGTAGGTGACACCATGCATATAAATACACCTCCCAATGCTCCATATACGCACTAGCCACTAATCTTATCTTCATTGTGATACCCCGCCCGACCGTACTTGGTCCGCAGGTACTCCTGAACGGCCTCCCTAAGCCAACTGTCTCGGTTATCCTCAACCTCTCTCATGATGGGCTCCGGCACATAGGGATATCATAACCGTGTGACTGCCGGTATCTAGCGCTATGGCCCGGTCAGACTCGACTTAGCTTGGTAAGCGTACGCTGCCCTGCCCTGCTTGGCAGTACCCAAAACAATGTTTCTCGGGGGCTATTTCGTCATACAATATACTAGAACCGTTGAGTACAATAGTTTCTGTTCTATCTCCCTCAACCGGTGATCCAACTCATCCCCCATCTCCGCGGTGAAAAGAACCAGCCGCCCACCAGTGTCTATTACGTCGTTCTTAATCAATAAGAATCGCATACGATCCATCCCTTCGTGGTAACCGTTGTACCAAAGGCGCCTACCATTTATCGCGGTGCTCGTACTTAGCGACCGGACCAGTGCGCTCTGCATCAGAATCTACCTGTGATGATACCCTGGATGTACCCCGCATCAGTAGATCGCGAGCAGTCTCTCTCCGTCCCTTGGCATTATAATACCTTGTGGGGTTCATCTTGGACAACACTGGACTAGGAGACCCAGCCTCTGCTGGAGTAGTGACCCACGGGCTTTCCCGCTAGCTGTAGGACAAAATGGTCATGGTTAGGCATAGGTATTACGCTTGAATACGGTATCTCTCCTTCAGACCCTCCTCACTCAACTCCCATCCCCCGCCCAATGAACTTTTTCTTAGCGGCACTCCCCCTCAGGCTTTGGGTCTCTCGGGAAGACCTCGACTCTGTAGAATACCAGGGCAATGGCGCCGTCTATGCTCTGAGAGGGAGAATACCCGCCCAGGGCTTTTCTTTCCCCCAGTGAACGCGGAACAGCGGTTATCCGAATCGCCTGCAGAGCTCCCATCCCCCGGGTCACGCACCGCCGTGCGTCGAGGACCGGCGGGGGCGGCGTGACACCTCCGGTAACACGATCGAACAAGTAGGCCTCAAGCCTTTCTTTCTCGTTCACCGTGAGTGGGGTCTGTGCCTGGTGGGAGTAAGGGGGTGGTGGGGTCTCCTTACCCACTCCGCTGCTTTTTGACGACATCTGGTTCCGCTAGGATCGTCTCGGTCTCCGTTGCACTGGGAGTCACCACGGCGGTGGGACTCGAACGGCCTCCCCGGCCCACAGTGTTCGCCGTCGGATGGTGCCCGGACTTGTCTGTTCTCATTGTGATGCCTTTGTGGTGGTTCGCCGGTAGGCGCATCGCCACCGAAGTTACACCCATCTCTTCCCCTCCGAAGAAATCACGATCGGTTCCTCCGCTGGGAGTCACCCTCCTTCATGATACAAGCCGTGGGTATAGGTACAAAATGTCCTCGTTTGGGTACCTCCACCTGGTCGCGCTTGGTCGGGTGGCCAGCTTGCTTAGTTCAATAACTAGCTGAGCCTTAGTTCCTCCCGATATGGTATAACGAGGACCCAGGGCAGTCTTTTCTTGTCGTCCGCCAACTCCGTCAAAGTTCCTGGAGAGGCACCCACCCGTGGCGTGCTGAACAAATCCCGCGGCTCGGTTGGTCACAAGTAAACTGCCACCTTGGCACATCGGGCCTTAGTACTCGGTACTGCTGGCGCCGGGCAGTCCGCAGTGCACACACAAGCACCAGACATATTCCTCTCTGCTACGGCCACGACCTAGGCCTCCAGGTACTTTGTGAATAGAGGTGTTTATTTTCTGACATAGTTCGTTCCGAGGAAGACAACACAAGTTTCTAGCTCCGGCTCTCGAGTGCCAGACACAAGTCACGCTCCTCGCTCAGGTCCTCCGGTCCCCTTCGCGGGGAGGACCTTCCTGATTGGCTCTGGGTGGACCCCCTCCCTCTGGTGGAATCCAGAGGCGGGGTCTTTCTTGTCAGCATGACGTGGCCGTTCGCTTTCACGCCACTCAGCTCCTCCTGCAAGGAACTGGGTTTGGCGCCAGACTCCTGCACATTTCCCGCCACACTGTCTCACAGTCCTTTTGCAATCTCACGTGCTTGCTCCAGGTTCGGCGGGAACTGCCATTTTACTCGCCTCTCTGCGGAGCACATGTAGGGATGGCCGCCATCTTGGATACTCCCTCCAAATGTACCTGTGCCCTACTCTCCATGTCTAACTGGTATCTCGTACCTAGACCATGTTTTCCCTCCAAATGTGAACTCTGCATCTTCATACTGTCTGTGCCCACTAAAATGAGGTGGCTGGTCCCCCAGGCTCCAACGGAACTTCTCTCCTCCTCTCCTATGCACTGTACTCCCATATCTACTTGCAAGTGCTCGGTGGTGTGGGTGATAGTTAAGAACCTCTCCTAGGTACGGGCGTCTCCTGCTTTTGGCCGCTATAGCGGACCCCGGGCTATGGTCCCTGGTCTGGTTACCAGGCTGTCCCCCCCAGTGACTCCCGCTACCCGCCTCAAAGGACTTGGTCAGCTCTAACTATCCACCCCCTCCGTAACGGCGGCCCTGGGCCATGGTCCCGATTGGTTCCCGCTATGACCCCCCCAGTTGCCTCACGTTACCTGCTTAAATCACTTGCCGGGAGAGTGCATCTAGTCTGTCTGGTTTCGCCTCGCTATAAGCCGGTCTGTTCTGATAGATATCGATCTCAGCAGCGCCTCCAAATGTAACCCTGTTCCCCCCCCCCCCCAGTCTCTATGGGAGTGTGAGGGTGCATGGGGGCCGGTTACAGGTGTTGTGGTGCGTACCTGTGAGGAACAGGAGGGCCTGAGCTTCCCGCGATGTTGTGGGGGATCCAGGACCGGGCTTCTGGGGTGGTAGCCTCCATATTATCTCAGTGGTGCAGCGCCTCCATCTTCTATACTCCCAGGGTAATGGGATAGGACCGGTATAGAAGAACCCCTCGGGTCCCAGGGTTATACTCTCCAAACACCACAGTCTTACGGGTGCAAACAGTCTCTTTATTTGACAGGCACGAATATCCTCAACGATAAGGCTTCCAGCAGCCACAGAACAATAGTCATGTCAAGTACAACCCGCTCAACTCCCCCCGACCTCCTCCTCTCCTTCCCTCCAAGACTCGACTCGCCCGATAGGATGGTCTTAGCTAGGGCGGCATACCCCGGCCCACCCCCGAGGTTAGCCTCGGGTGGGTCTTGCATTCTATTCCCATCACCCCCTGGCAGCGGGGTGAGGGCATTGGTCCCACCTCTATGATTCTATCTCTCTACTTCCAGACGCTGGTCAGTTTGTTCCTCTCGCTCTCAACCCTCAGCTACGCCGGGGAGCCCGTAGCCTCGCTACTCCTCGGACCGTTCCGCGGATTCGTGGCGTATGGCCTAATACTCAGCAGCTGTAGACTCTTGGCCTCACTGCTTACTCGAACTCTTCTTAAGCCACTCTCTCCTTAATGAACCATCAATCAGAAGGTCCATGGCCCACAGCAATCAGAAAAAGTACATAAAAAAAAAAAAAAATAAAAAACAACTCACAAGAACCAGACCCCCAAAAAAAAACCAAGGAGAAGCCCCCCGCGCAACCCCCCACCCCACCTCCCACCAACCCATCTCCCCAACACCGCGCCACCACCGCCCCCCCCACCTCCTAGTACGCGCGAGGCTCCACCAACGTGCAACAACGGCTCCACTCAATCCGGACTGCCGATTCTCCCCGCACACTCGCCCGCCGCCAACCAGCCGCGCGAGCGCAATCAACCCCCCCCCCTCACCACCACCGTCTCCTCCACCTCTCCCCCTCCTCCCTTCTCCCCCCCCCTCCTCCCCCTCCCCCCCCCTCCCCCACCCCCCCCCCTCCCCCACTCCCCCCCCCCCCCCCCCCCCTCCCCCCCCTCTCCAAGAACAAACCACCACTCGCCGGAGTGGCTGCTAAATATAGAGCTTAGCCCCCTCCCCTCCTGTGTCACAAATTCCCTCTTGCTCACGCCTGCAGCAGAGTCCAGGCCGGCATCTACATTCAGGTTAGGGCTATGAAGGGGGAAAACCCATAATGAGTACTGGCGCGCCTGCATCTTAACAGAACTTACCACAGTAGAGGGAAGATAGGTATGCCGGGCTACATATAATAGGAAAAAAGGAGGGAACGGGAAGCGATAAGGAGAAGTAGGAACAGAGGCGAACCTGTAAGGCGAAAGGAGGATAGAAAGATAGACGGGAGGAGAGGCTGGGCATGCAAAGAAATGCGGATGAAATGGTCTCTCTCTCTGCTCTCTCTCACGATCTAACGGTCGTCTCATCTCTGCTCTCCTACTACATCTTCTCTCTATATATATATATATATGTAGCATACACTCCTGCATTACAGTGCTGTCAATATTCAAGGACCCAATGAGGAATACTTAATACACTATGTGCGTTGTGCGCCTTGTTCTTTTGTTTTTTGTTTAGTTCCTGGGGTGTCGAGCCACCTCCAAGAAAGGCTGCAGACCCACGATTAGTGCCAGATCCACATTTAAGGTCCACAACATTGTTTGTTTAATCACGGTGCACTGTTCACTTGATATTTGTTGTCACTAGTTATTAGCTGCGCACTATCACTCTTTTCTACAAGTGGGGACCATTGGATTTCACCATAGGGAGAGTGTAGCCCCCTGTAAACAGCTCAGGCTATACCTATCTTCCTTCTACTGTGGTAAGTCCTGTTAAGATCAGGTGCCAGTAATCATTATGGGTTTTCCCCCTTCATAGCCCTAACCTGAATGGTAGATGCCGGCCTGGACTCTGCTGCAGGCGTGAGCAAGAGGGAGGTTCTGCTGACACCAGGAGGGGAGGGGCTAGCTCTATATTTAGCAGCCCACTCTGGCGAGTGGTGGTTGTTCTTCGTGCTTGCTGTGGGCCATGGACCTTTCTGATTGATGGTTCTTCAATGGAGAGAGAGTGGCTTAAGAAGAGTTCGAGTAAGCAGTGAGGCCAAGAGTCTACAGCTGCTGAGTATTAGGCCATACGCCACGAATCCTGCGGAACGGTCCGAGGAGTATCGGGAGGCTACGGGCTCCCCGGCGTAGCATGAGGGTTGAGAGCGAGAGGAACAAAACTGACCAGCGTCTGTAAGTAGAGCTGATAGAATCATAGACTGGTGGACCAATGCCCTCACCCCGCTGCCAGGGGTGATGGGAATAGAATGCAAGACCCACCCCGAGGCTAACCTCGGGGGTGGGCCACGGGGTATTGCCGCCCTAGCTCAGACCATCCTATCGGCCGAGTGTCTTGGAGGGAAGGAGAGGAGGAGGTCGGGGGGAGTTGAGCGGGTTGTACTTGACACTGACTATTGTTCTGTGGCTGCTGGAAGCCTTATCGTTGAGGATATCGTTGCCCTGTCAAATAAAGAGACTGTTCTGCACCCGTAAAGACTGTGTGTGTTTTGGAGAGTATAACCCTGGGACCCGAGGGGTTCTTCTATACCGGTCCTATCCCATTACCCTGGGAGTATAGAAGATGGAGGCGCTGCACCACTGAGATAATATGGAGGCTACCACCCCAGAAGCCCGGTCCTGGATCCCCCACAACATCGCGGGAAGCTCAGGCCCTCCTGTTCCTCACAGGTACGCACCACAACACCTGTAACCGGCCCCCATGCACCCCTCACACTCCCATAGAGACTGGGGGGGGAGGGGAACAGGGTTACATTTGGAGGCGCTGCTGAGATCGATATCTATCAGAACAGGACCGGCTTATAGCGAGGCGAAACCAGACAGACTAGATGCACTCTCCCGGCAAGTGATTTAAGCAGGTAACGTGAGGCAACTGGGGGGGTCATAGCGGTAACCAATCCGGGGACCATGGCCCAGGGCCGCGTTACGGAGGGGGTGGATAGTTAGAGCTGACCAAGTCCTTTGAGGCGGGTAGCGGGAGTCACTGGGGGGGACAGCCTGGTAACCAGACCAGGGACCATAGCCCGGGGTCCGCTATAGCGGCCAAAAGCAGGAGACGCCCGTACCTAGGAGAGGTATCTTAACTATCACCCACACCACCGAGCACTTGCAAGTAGATATGGGGAGTACAGTGCATAGGAGAGGAGGAGAGAAGTTCCGTTGAGCCTGGGGTACCAGCCACCTCATTTTAGTGGGCCACAGACAGTATGAAGATGCAGAGTTCACATTTGGAGGGAAAACATGGTCTAGGTACGAGATACCAGTTAGACATGGAGAGTAGGGCACAGGTACATTTGGAGGGAGTATCCAAGATGGCGGCCATCCCTACATGTGCTCCGCAGAGAGGCGAGCTAAAATGGCAGTTCCCGCCGAACCTGGAGCAAGCACGTGAGATTTGCAAAAGGACTGTGAGACAGTTGTGGCGGGAAATGTGCAGGAGTCTGGCGCCAAACCCAGATTCCTTGCAGGAGGAGCTGAGTGGCGTGAAAGCCGAACGGCCACGTCATGCTGACAAGGAAAAGACCCCGCCTCTGGATTCCACCAGAGGGAGGGGGTCCACCCAGAGCCAATCAGGAAGGTCCTCCCCCGCGAAGGGAGGGACCGGAGACCTGAGCGAGGAGCGTGACTTGTGTCTGGCACTCGAGGAGCAAGGAGCTAGAAACTTGTGTTGTCTTCCCTCGGAACGAACTATGTCAGAAATAAACACCTCTATTCACAAAGTACCTGGAGGCCTACTGGTCGTGGCCGTAGCAGAGCAGGAATATGTTCGGTGCTTGTGTGTGCACTGCGGACTGCCCGGCGCAGTACCGAGTACTAAGGCCCGATGTGCCAAGTGTGGCACGTTTTACTTGTGACCAACCGAGCCGCGGGATTTGTTCAGCACGCCACGGGGTGCCTCTCCAGGAACTTTGACGGAGTTGGCGGACGACAAAGAAAAGACTGCCCTGGGTCCTCGTTATACCATATCGGGAGGAACTAAGGCTCAGCTAGTTATTGAACTAAGCAAGCTGGCCACCCCGACAAGCGCGACCACGGTGGAGGTACCCAAACGAGGACATTTTGTACCTATACCCACGGCTTGTATCATTGAAGGACCGGGTGACTCCCCAGCGGAGGAACCGATCGTGATTTCTTCGGAGGAGGAAGAGATGGGTGTAACTTCGGTGGCGATGCGCCTACCGGCGAACCACCACAAAGGCATCACAAGAGAACAGACAAGTCCGGGCACCATCCGACGGCGAACACTGGTGCGGCCGGAGGCCCGTTCGAGTCCCACCGCCGTGGTGACTCCCAGTGCAACGGAGACCGAGACGATCCTAGCGGAACCAGATGTCGTCAAAAAGCAGCGGAGTGGTAAGGAGACCCCACCACCCCCTTACTCCCACCAGGCACAGACCGCACTCACGGTGAACGAGAAAGAAAGGCTTGAGGCCTACTTGTTCGATCGTGTACCGGAGGTGTCACCGCCGCCCCCGCCGGTCCTCGACGCACGGCCGGTGCGTGACCCCGGGGCGGATGGGAGCTCTGCAGGCGATTCGGATAACCGCTGTTCCCGTTTCACTGGGGGAAAGAAAAGCCTGGGCGGAGTATTCTCCTCTCAGAGCATAGACGGCGCCATTGCCCTGGCTATTCTACAGAGTCGAGGTCCTTCCCGAGAGACCCAAAGCCTGAGGGGGAGTGCCGCTAAGAAAAAGTTCATTGGGCGGGATTGGGAGTTGAGTGAGGAGGGCTCTGAAGGAGAGATACCGTATTCAAGCGTAATACCTATGCCTAACCATGTACCATTTTGTCCTACAGCTAGCGGGAAAGCCCGTGGGTCACCTACTCCAGCAGAGGCTGGGTCTCCTAGTCCAGTGTTGTCCAAGATGAACCCCACAAGGTATTATAATGCCAAGGGACGGAGAGACTGCTCGCGATCTACTGATGCGGGTACATCCAGGGTATCATCACAGGTAGATTCTGATGCAGAGCGCACTGGTCCGGTCGCTAAGTACGAGCACCGCGATAAATGGTAGGCGCCTTTGTACACCGGTTACCACGAAGGGATGGATCGTATGCGATTCTTATTGATTAAGAACGACGTAATAGACCACTGGTGGGCGGCTGGTTCTTTCACTCCGCAGGAGATGGGGGATGAGTTGGATCACCGGTTGAGGGAGATAGAACAGAAACGTATTGTACCTCAAGGTCCTAGTATATTGTATGACGAAATAGCCCCCGAGAAACCATTGTTTTGGGTACTGCCAAGCAGGGCAGGGCAGCGTACGCTTACCAAGCTAAGTCGAGCTGACCGGGCCATAGTCGCTAGATACCGGCAGTCACACGGTTATGAATATCCCTATGTGCCGGAGCCCATCATGAGAGAGGTTGAGGATAACCGAGACAGTTGGCTTAGGGAGGCCGTTCAGGAGTACCTGCGGACCAAGTACGGTCGGGCGGGGTATCACAATGAAGATAAGATTAGTGAGCTAGTGCGTATATGGAGCATTGGGAGGTGTATTTATATGCATGGTGTCACCTACAGGCCTGAGCATGGGGCGGTTCAGTCGTTCGCAGTGACTGTCACTGACCACAATGGACGACGGATAAGGAAGCCTGATCCAAGGCACTATCTGTAGGGTTCTCCATGTTGGGAGTACCTGGATTTTATGTACAATTTCTACCTCATTATGCATGTATTATATTGTTATGTGTGCTGTTTCCTGGGTGGTTCGCCGCAGGATGGTACTGCTAAAAGATAGGTACAAGTGGGGACCAAACAAAAAACAAAAGAACAAGGCGCACAACGCACATAGTGTATTAAAGTATAAAATGTGACTTTATGGTTAAAAGTAAATAGTTCTGCGTACATCAAGTGAGAATAAACAAGCAGTTGGTATATAGGTTTACCACACCAGGAGATGACACTGTGCGACACCTCGATGGATCTCCGCATGCAATGGGTCTGGAACGTTATCTGTCCCTTCAGCGTCCCATTTAGGGATGGTGGGTGGATGAGTCCCTTGTGTGTCAAGAGAGGTGTCTATGCTCTTCTCCCCATTCCTATGTGATTTTGGACACATCTGCAAGCCGCTTCCTTAGCGCTATATTCCTCCCCGCTGCTGAACAGTACTGGACTGACACGCACGCTGTGCGTTCCACGAGAGGCATTACGGAAGTGGAGGAGCGACTCGTGACGTCATCGCCGAAGCGCAGAACGAGGAGTGGCGGCAAACGGTGCAGTGATCACGAACGGATGACTGTGGCTTCTTTACCACCCTGTGAGCTGTGTGCTGTGGGGTTCCACACAAGGGACTCATCCACCCACCATCCCTAAATGGGGAGACGCTGAAGGGACAGATGAGACGATTCCAGACCCATTGCATGCTGAGATCCATCCGAGGGTGTGCAAGTGTCATCTCCTGGTGTGGTAAACCATACCAACTGCTTGTTTATTCTCACTGATGTACGCAGAACTATTTACTTTTACCATAAAGTCACATTTTATACTTTAATACACTATGTGCGTGTGCCTTGTTCTTTTGTTTTTTGTAGTTCCTGGGTGTCGAGCCACCTCCAAGAAAGGCTGCAGACCCACGATTAGTGAGATCCACATTTAGGTCCACAATTGTTTGTTAATCACGGTGCACTGTTCACTTGATATTGTTGTCATATAGTTATGCTGCGACATATCACTCTTTTCTACAAGTGGGGACCATTGGATTTCACACCTAGGGAGAGTGTAGCCCCCTGTAAAACAGCTCAGGCTATACCTATTCCTTCTACTGTGTAAGTCCTGTTAAGATCAGGTGCCAGTAATCATTATGGGTTTCCCCTTCATAGCCCTAACCTGAATGGTAGATGCCGCGCCTGGACTCTGCTGCAGGCGTGAGCAAGAGGGAGGTTCTGCTGACACCAGGAGGGGAGGGGCTAGCTCTATATTTAGCAGCCCACTCTGCGGAGTGGTGGTTGTTCTTTCGTGCTTGCTGTGGGCCATGGACTTTCTGATTGATGGTTCTCAATGGAGAGAGAGTGGCTTAGAATGACGTTCCGCGGTAAGCAGTGAGGCCAAGAGTCTACAGCTGCTGAGTATTAGGCCGCACACCACGAATCCTGCGGAACGGTCCGAGGAGTATCGGGAGGCTACGGGCTCCCTGGCGTAGCATGCCGGTTGAGAGCGAGAGGAACAAAACCGATCAGCGTCTGTAAGTAGAGCTGATAGAATCATAGACTGGTGGACCAATGCCCTCACCCCGCTTTATATATATAAAAGCAGAAAAAGAAGCCCACTATGTTGCAATCAGGTTTACCAAATGTCAATATCAAAATGTATTAGATGGCATAGGTCCCCTGCACATAAGCCACAAACAACAAACTGTAGCTACTCCAACCAAATAAATCACAGTGTAACACTGGGTGGTAACAAAGACACAAGAAATATGCACATGCAGCTGATATACAGCCAATGAACTGCTAAATAGTGGCAAATAACACAAACTCTTATATCAAGAGGATATGTATTGTGCTCTAAGTCTCAATGCAATCAAAAGATGTACAAATACTCAAAGGGAAAGCACACTGGGATAAAAAATCCTAAACCTCATAGAGATGCAGATTGTAACCTGGAAAAGTGAACTGTACTGCAATAGCCTAATATAACTGATGTAGATGTATATATATCTCACCAACAGTGTATGCAGCGCTTGCACAATAGATAATAGATACAAACATCCCAGTGTGTAATTACTAAAAGCCAGGGAAATCATTGACAGCTAAAGTGGACATCAGGGCAAAAGTATTTAGGAGTATTGACTTTGAAAAGATGGAGACATGGCAGAGTGTGGTGAATGTAGGTGAGGATAACAAGATCCTATAGTCAAAGCAACAGACCTCTGGAGGTAGGGTTAAACATCAGGGATTATAAACAGACTATTGTTTTTATATGATACTGTATGTGTATTTATTTGAATGTAGAAGATTACTGCTGCGGCCGAGTTTATTCGAGCATTTGCCCGTTCTCGGCCGCAGCAGTAACCTGGCGCGCGCCGGAGGGTGCCGGGCGCGCGCCGAAGCAGCGGAGGAGCGCCCTCCGATCGGGGCTTTCTTCCTCCCGCTGCCGGGTCCGCCGGGTCCCCCGGAACCCCCTGCCGCCGTCCCCCACATCGCGGGATACCAGGGCTCTTTCGGGGAGCCCTGGACGCGCGTGCAGGGGGCGCAGGCACCCGATGACGCGTGACCGCGCATCGGTGACGCGCGGCACGCCGAGGGGATGCCACTAGCAAGCCGGGAAATCTCCCGGCTTGCGGAACTGGCCGCACTGCAATAAAACGTGTCGCCAGTGTATAATGAATTGAGTCATAGAAGAAAGCCTCCACCACTGGTATATGCCAGCTCAGACTTGAAGGATTAATCGATGCAGAAGTGGAAAAAATTACGAAGACACGGTGTAACAGGGACTTATCTCTGTTTAAATAAAGCAGGTTCAGAGATCTGAGAATCCAGCAGAGAGTTAATTGCAGTCACTCAATTAACTAGTCTGCAGCTGGCCTAATGAGAGCTCTCTGAAAAGCATGATGTGAGAAACAAGAGAGAGATTCCTTAGCTCACATTTGGGCTGACAGAAGGAGAGCAGAGAAGCCTGCACACAGACAGTGTCTTGAGCACAAAGGCTGTGCTGAGATCTAGACACCCAGACACCCAGAGACCTATATTTCCTGGACACAGAGGACCCAGGAACCTGCCAGAGACTGACATGGAGGGCCACCTGCTTAAGGTACCTCTTGAGACTTTGGGGTGATAGGCTGTTAATGGGAATATCCCTCCAGTCCTGCAGATAGGGTCTGGGAAAGTAAGCTAGCCCTTACAAAGGGATAGGGGTTTGTTATTTTGTTGTTTGTGTATGTTTTGCCTGGATAAAGGAACAGGCTCCATAAAGCCAAGATATAATTGCACCCAAATCGGCCTCCATTATATGTACCTCTGCACACATCTCTTACACACGGTAACATTGATAGACACCATAATGTGTGAAGCATATACATTATACATCGTATACATGACTGAAGGAAGCAGTGCAAGACCAATGCAGGGTTCCTAGACAACCTGATGTTTGGGGACATCTGGAAACATACCCCCCTTTGATTTGTTTTTTACTGAATTCATGAACTCGTGGGAGCAGCACACACAGTGCCCAGTAGACCGAAGGCATAACTATATATTTTTGACATTGGACACAATTACACTAGCTTTGTATTTTGCACGGCCTTTCCAGGCATTTCCATAGGATAGCTCTCAGCCCAGACATCTCTTAGCTCACTAAGCATCGTATTTTCCTGTGGGCCAAGAAACCGTCTTCTCTTAATAGACGCATAATGAGACTGAAATTTTCTTCCCTTAGGACAAGAGATAGCATTTATTTTTATTTTTTCCGCTGTATTGTTTGGATATGTATGATCTATTCAGGCCAAGTTTCATAGCTGGTGACTGGAGGTGATGCTCATTTCTTTGTGCCTACAAGCCAAATTCTGCACATAGTTGGCATTCCTTGTGCAGCTGGGTGTGTTGCTTGTTGCTTGGTAACAAGGTATGCAGGAAAAAAAGCGACTTATTGACTAGAAAGAAACGATTAGAAGCAGTAAAAAGAGAGAGAAAAATAGTTTCATGATACTTTTCTTGTTTAACTCTTTCATGGCAAGGGAGGCAGAAATCGCAGATTTATATGAAAATAAGTGTGCATGGCAGCATCAGCTATTATGGGGATTTCATAAAATGTTACAATATTTAATGGAACGCTTGCACTGAAATTCTTTTCTGACCCATTCTGCTTTTTCACGCTATATATACACATTTTTTTTAAACAAGGAGTGCCAAACGTCCAGTATTTAGGGTGACGGTTCCAAATTTGTAGGGAATTTTCTGACTTCCAGTTGTCAAGACAGCTAAATGTTCTTCATTTGGGGGAAGCTTTCTTTGTGTACTTTTTATTAGCTGGAATACATTGGGGATTGTAAAACAGGAGGAGGAGAGTGATGGAAGAGGCAGGAAAAGCACTGCGGATCACAGGGCACAGCCATCAGTAATCACATGTAAGTGCGCCTACTTTCTGTATTTAAATATCAGCATTCTATGTAAGCGTTCATCATTATTTTATCTTTACGGATGCATCATAAGCATGAAGTCCTAGATGTATTCTCTGTTAAGTTCATTGGGTTAATAGACCGTACAGTTTCTTAAAGCTTAGCTAAGTATATACAGCCCTACATTTGTGTAAATGTAAGGGATGCCCGTGCAGTATTGGGATAAGAAAATATCGCCTGTAAGAGAAAATCTACAGGAGAAGCCATTGTCGTTCCCCAAAGAGATTTCCACCTAAGTGGCGAGGTGGAGTACAGAACAGCACAGTACAGTATAATTATATTCGAAATAACAGTACACTTGTTCTTTTTTGTTGTAAATTACTGAAACAGCTTAGCACTAAAGATTAGTCATTTTTAGAAATGCTTAAAAGGAAGTGGATAGAAAATCTTGCCAAGTTCGTTGAGATATTGAGTCATTCATGAATGTCTTAGCAAGGATTCAATGTAATATCATAGTGGGCAGACACTGCAATGCAGGCAATGAATGAAGCAGTTAATAGGAAGCAGATTTAGATCCATATTTACTCGCTGACTCTTGGGGTCAGGTGCTCAAGGATCTGTTCAATTGTGCTCATAACGTGATGTTGCCTAAAACAGGACCCGACGTTATGTTCCCTGAGTTAACCTGGTATCCTCAAAGCTTATTACATTCAAAATCAAAGGCCAAAATACAGCTCATTAGTATAGGCTTCACTTCACGTTATTTTAGCATAACGTAGCGTTACCTTTCAATAGCGTGACGTTAATGCCATCTTGGTCTTGGATTATACAATAGGTTTTTTGCTGGATAGTAAAGAGAGAGAGAGGAGATAGATATTATTATGTTGCTAAAGGCTGCCAACCGAAATTACTGGGCCCAGAACAAATGTAAGGAGCAGGGTCCCTCCCACTCCTGTGCTCCGTGGGCCTGGGGAGGAGGCGGGGAGAGAGGTATGGGCCTGGGGGCAGGGAGGGAGGTAGATATGGGGCAGGGAAGGGGAAACAGATATATACTGGCGAGGTTATATAGGGCTGGGGAGAGCAGATCAATAGATAGTTTGGGAAGATAGATGGGCTTGGTG
Source organism: Ascaphus truei (assembly GCA_036426205.1). Classification (NCBI taxonomy): domain Eukaryota; kingdom Metazoa; phylum Chordata; class Amphibia; order Anura; family Ascaphidae; genus Ascaphus; species Ascaphus truei. The sequence continues at coordinate 282,862,738 of CM071567.1, forward strand.
GCAGGGAGGACAGCAGCAGAGGTGGTCTACCTGCAGCTTTGTAGGGCCTGCCTGTGGGTGCTCTTGGATGTGCTTGCTAGAGGCTTGTGAAGGGGCCTCCCTACGGGTGCCTTAAGTGGCCCATGGGTTGGTCTGGCGGAAGGGAGGGTCTTACACATTTGAGTCGCTAGCAGGGGGGCCCAGGCCCCTTGAGTTATCAGGCCTGGGACAACAGTCCCGAGTTTCCCCGCCGGTCGGCCGCCCTGATACTGCTATTTATTTCATGCCCAACTGTGTGGCATTATAGCCATCCAGACATTGGAAAAGCTGTATTTCAGGGACTGGATGGAAATAATGCCCAGTTTAGGTATGATTTAAGTAGCATAACGATAAGTCTCCGCGTTAATCTTAACACTTTAGTGGATTGGCGATGCGATGGTAACTCCTCATTTCCATATCATTTACATCTAATTGTCGCTAACATCTGTTATAGTTAATGCTTTGTTCTTTATGGGAGAAAACATGGCTTAATGTTATATTATTGTCTTTTGAGGATACATCATTACTATTAACATGATATTAACAAAGGTTAATATCCCGGTAAGTGGCTCAATGGAGCTTTGAGCATCTGTCCCTAAGGGGGCTACTCATTAGACTGCAATATTGGAGGGTACTATGATAGACAAGACATAAGTTTCACTATCAATATCGCAGTTTAATGAATAACTCCCTAAATGTATCTTAACATACCTATAGGACACATTTAGGGAGTCATTCTGCATTCACCACAGTTGCCATTCTGCTGTTTTCGGCAGAAAATCCCCTTTCGGCCGATTGGCCCCTTTGCTTTATATAGAATAATGTCCTTGGAGTCAGTGAGGAATGTGGTTATATGTTCGGATGGTGTAAGGAGCAGCTGTCAGACTGTGCGGACAGGGGAGGAAGTTCTGAGTAGTGGCCTTTGACCTGAAATGCCTGAGTTAAAGACCTACTGTGGGGCAAGTAATTTTATCTCTATGTGCCTCAGGTTTACTAATAGTGTCTACAGAATTTAATGAAGGCATCAATTATAGATGTGTCTGAATCTGAGTTTAATGTGTCTGCCAAGTAGAACATATCCCTCTTTTCCGCTCTCTTTTTTTTTTTAAATCACAGTTCAAATCAGTAAATAAAATATTTAGCAGATGTTTTATTGATGCTAAAAATGTTGGTATAAAAATATACTTCATATAGTCAGATGTTTTCTGTTAACATATTTGTTTGTTAGCATAGTTCTAAGCCCAAAAGCAATGCTATTGCAAGTGTTAAACCCAGTTTAAGTTCCAGAGGGGTGAAAATAGGAGGGGGATCTCTGTCTTCATCTCTCATATGGAAATCAGACCTGCCCCACTTCTTTCAAAATGACTCCATTTTGCTTGATGATGGTTACAACTGCACAGGTAGTACTGTATCTTGCCCAACCAGTGGTATAACTAGAATTCAGATACAGTAGGCACCCAGGTTAGCGTGTACAACATGATTTATCATTGGGAATGACTGGAGATCTATATAAATATTAAAATATCACGTGAGCACATGTTGAAATGGAAAGAGGGTTGTGCACGCACTCAGACAATCAGGTGATAGTGGGGTACTAAGCTGTCGGTGCGCTGGTTCTGGGGAGCTCCTGAAGTCCCCAAAATGATCCAATAGAGAAGAAGGCACACGGTCTTAATCAGTAGTGAAAGGGTTTAATGTGCCAAGAAATCCAGCGTTTCAGCAGTAATACTGCCTTTCTCAAGGTTTAGGTCTACACCTTGAGAAAGGCAGTATTACTGCCGAAACTTTGGATTTCTTGGCACATTAAACCCTTTCACTGCTGATTAAGACCGTGTGCCTGCTTCTTCTTCTCCACATGTTGAAATGGACATGAAGTAAAAGGTGCTGTGTATTCATTTGCATGTAATTTCCCAGAATCCCTCTCTGCAGTGGAAGCACTGTATGCTAAGGCTACTATTAGTTTTATTTAATAAAGAAGATCTGATGGGTTGTCCAATTTCACCTGTGAAACCCTAATATACGAAGATCATCATTTTGTATTAATATCCAACATTGCACGTTTCCATGCTTACTGTCTACAAAGACCCAGTTAATTGATTACCTCCGGTTTTAGCCACCTTACAGAATAGGCCTTTGTGTTCCAAGATGCATCTCAGAACTAGTCCAGTCAGTGGCAGCGACCATGTTGTATTGGGACCTGTCACTGGGCCAGATCCACGAGGTCTGTTAACTCAGGGCTCATAACTTCATGTTCCCAAAATCAGTAATGGATGTTAATTTCCCTGAGGTTAATGCATATCCATAAAGCTAATTGTATGCAAAACCAACGGCCATTGTAGAACTCATTACTATAAGCCTAATATACGGTAATGTTAAGTTAGCACAATCTTGAGTTAATTTCCAATAAAGTAATGTTTAGCTTTATAAGCACGAGACTGTAAGATGCTTTTGCTTCCAGTAGAGCTGGGTTGATGGCTCGCTGTTTTTCTTTGTGTTGCAGTTTCAAGCAGTGCAGTAGCAGATATGAGCTTGCTCTCCATTTGAATACAACAAGCAACATAACTGAAAGGTAAGATTCCATTCTATATGTTGTGTGGGGTTATTTCAAATCATTCACATTTGCTAACATTCCTCAATTTTGCTTTCCTAGCTTAACACGGCTCCTCTGTCTTCTTCTAGATGAAGAAGGGGGCAGAAACGATGACCAAGAGAATGACAGGGACAATGCTAAACAATACAATATTGCAGTTCTTTTCAACCCACTCTTTAGGGGAACCCAAATAGGTCATGTTTTGAAGATAACCAACCAAAACCCTATTAGGTTTCACTGCACTTAGTGTATAAACTATATTAATACATTAGTTTGTTCTAAAATCTGCAATGGAAACCACTGAAAATGTCTTTGGTTAACACCTATCATGCCTACAGTATGTCCTCTAATGCATTGCTGTTAATGCTTACACGGCATTCAGATAACCCCTTCAGTGCCTGAATGAATTTCATATCTGGCACTCTGGTTCAGAAAGGGTCAGTATACTGTACTCTGTAGTAAAGTGTCTGGTGGATTGAACACCAAGTTTTCAATTGTGAATGCACTAAGCTCATATTTAGTAAGAGGTGCTATATAAAAAAAAACATCTTCCATCACCTGAAGAAACCTTACATCCCAAGACAACTTGGTTGAACATCCCATTAATAATGTAGCACTTTTCAAATGCAGCTGATATATCCAGACATATATATGAACTGTTTCCAGTTTGTTTTGTGTTTTTAATACAGATTTTCTAGAAGCAGATTTGAAAATAAATCCAATGGGTTATGTCCCCTGAGCACTTGCCTTTATTTGTTTTGTGAAGTTCGGTATCACACTAAGATCGGAGATAGGAAGTTTTCTAAACTGAATTATCGAGGCGTACAAGAGTTTTTGTTAAGTGAAATCTGCTGAGCTTGCACATTTTAAATCTGCAGTATTTGACAGCAGATGAATTTCACACCTCTAGTTTTCCCACCCTGAAATGTTTTGCACAGTGTTGATGTGGCATGTATGGTTTATAACCTGACTGGCAGAGAGCGTCTGTTGAAGCGAGAAAGAGGAAGAAGCTAACAGCAGTTCCGCTTGCTTCTATGATAAATGGGGATTTGGAAATGCAGATTCCTGAACATATTGTTAGGAAGACAGTAGATTTTGATCAAAACTAAACATTGCTGAGAGACATTTACAAACACAATTTATCATGTGGGATAGAAATTGAGAGCTGTTTTTTTAAGTCTATAAAACGAGAGCGTGACGATACAATTGCTGCATTTATTTTGCTTACTGTTGAACTGCATTTATTTTGTGTACAATTTGTAACAGATGGCTAATCTATTTTTTGTTTTGGTTTGGTTACTTGTGCTTGTTTTGAAAAATGTGTTTTGTATTCGTCATTTTTAGTATACGTTTTACTGAGCGGAGTATATGGCATTTCTCCATTACCGCAGCATAAATGTGCATTTGACTCACAGCCCATTTTGCTATGGCCCTTCTCCTGTTGCATATCAACGTGAAGAAAACAGATTTACAATGAAAGCAAACAGCCTGTAACAATGATTTTTATCCTTGTCGTGAAAATCACACTGCTCATATAACATTACGTTTGCCGCGGAGAGGGTTATGCCGCTGCACATCTCGGGCCTGGAGGAGGTCTGACAAATAAAAACATAACAAAATAATAGAGAAGCAGAATATGTTCATCACATTGTAATATGCGCAGTCGTGAACTTCTGCATGAACTCATCCTATTAATCATCCTTATAACTCAAGCTGATGCACGCAGAAGCAAAGAGTACTAGCATACATTGATGCTACGAGAGTCAGGATTAAAATACCTCTGTTACAGGCAACTTAATACCAACTTTATGACTTAATATATAGTCTGGGATTTGCAGACGGGATACTTTGCTAAATAGCCCCTCTGATCTCAGCAAAATGAGTCTGGTATGTTGCTCACATTACCTCCACATTATGCCGCTTGTTCATTGTACTTCAGGGGAGTTTTCTAGGGTCTTCTCTTAAATGGGCTGTAAGGTGCCGTAGGGCAGCGGTGCGCAAAGTGGGAGGCGCTTGAATTTCTGGGGGGGCGCGGCTGTTAGAGAGGCCTCCGCACTTCCCCGGAGGTATCTAAAATAAATGCCGGGGATCGCGTGAGGCCTCTGTAACTTCTTAACTTACCTTGGTTTCAACGACGTGTCTCCATGGCAACCGGCATCAAATTACGTCACACGACCCCGCATCGTCATTTGACGCTGGAGCCATGCAGGGGGGGGGGGCATGAGACGGAGGGGAGAGGAGAAAGGGGGGTGCATGATGGTAAGTTTGCGCACCCCTGCCTTAGAGCTTAGCCCTGATGAGTAAGTGGGCACCTAGAGCACTTTAACGTAGTATCTCCGGAATTTCAGTTTACCCAATCTTTATGCAGCCTCAACCGTTCTTTAGTCCAACTCCAGTCCTCAAGAACCCCCAACGGGTCAGGTTTTCAGGATATCTCTGCTACAGCACAGGGGGCTCAATCAGTGGCTCAGTCGAAGACTGACTATGCCACCTGTGGTGAAGCAGGGATATCATTAAAACCTGACCTGTTTGGGGGGTCTTGAGATGAGAACCCCTGCCTTAGGTGGTTTGCATTGGATCACAGATATAGCATGTGTTATGGTCCCTGCCCCTTTTATGCGTCTACTGCTATTAAATGAATGCTGCTCCCGCTGGTGCATTGTTTGTGTCCTGCGGCAACGCGCCAGCAGGAACAACAATGGCTGCTACAGCGGTATATCAATCTAATTTTATTTTATCCAGATATCAGTTCTAGTTTCAGGTATTACAAACCAACTGGCATTTCATTCAATTGTCAATGAAACTAGAAAAAAAAGTTTTCCTTTTCCTTTAAAAATCATCAGTTCACCCTAATTGTGTTTTTATTTCTCTACATCAGTGCACTGTGCACGGATACACATAGAGGGCCAAACACAAAACTACTTACAGCATCAGTGTCATTTGTTTCCTTGCAATGCTGTCTGCGGCCTGCCATACTCCTACCTGTTAGGCACAGACTTTCCTCAGGATCTTCATCTTGGAATACCACGGAGGACCACAAGTCCATCAGTGGACTTGCAATAAAATTTGGAGCACCACCATTGCTAACTACAGGCGGCCCTCGGTTATCCAACGGAATCCATTCTGGAGAGTAGCGTTGGATAGTGAAAGTGTTGTAAAGTGAGCCCCATGTTAATCAGCTGTGGTAGGCGTCGGATAAGGCATTCTGACATCGGAAAACATCCCCATAGGATTACATTGGGTACACGTCGGAAATGCTGTCTGCCGTAAAGTGAAGCGACGGATAACGAGAGATATTGTCTCATAAATTCGATATGCGTAATGCCCGCTGGGGATCTTTTTTTAAATAAAACATCTAAAAGAAAATCTGCAGACAAAACTGCACAATGAAATTTGTGGGAGTGGACATTCCCCAAGTCACCTTTTAACTGTCTCTCTTTACGGTGATGCCTCAAATAAACCAGTCTTAAAATGTATTAAGCCACTGCAATGGAATGTATGATCTTCTCCCTATAGTAGGCTTCTCTGGAGCTGGATATTTTTAACAGGAATGTCTCAGTGTGTCATGGTTATAATCTCCAAGACACTGTGGGTGTTAAGGTTATCTACATGGTCAGAGCACAATGAAGCTCCAGAGTGGAGAATTAAGCAGTGGTCACACCCCTGCATGGGTCCTGTGTGGCACTCACCAGCCGATTTTGTTCCTTTGTGTCCCTTGCAACCCTGTAAGTTGACAAGAGAAAGTGGAAAGGAACCTTTGGCTGTATCTCTTTTCGCACATTGTAAATCAAACCTGTCCACAGTGTTACTAGAAAATAAACAGTTACCAACAGCAAATAGGATAAGACATAAACAAGTAAGGACGCACATGCTGTCAGGGAGATTTGTGAGCGGTATGTAGATTTGCAGGGTAATCTCCACATTTGTGTATTATGCATCATTTTATGCTAATTATTTTGTTCAATAATTCTTTGCATGGTTAAACTGGCCCAATGCCTTTTAGTGATTGTCACGGTAGACCAGGACTTTTAACACATTTATATTTTTCTGGGATCATTCACTATGCAAAACAAGATGGTGGAATAAAATGGTTTATTCGGGTAAACCCGCGTACACACAATGAAATACAAAATACAGACAGAATACACACATACTGGGGTCTAGGGTTGAAAACTAGCCTCAACTAGGTGCAGGGCGCCTGCTTCAGCAAAGGCTTACCCAGTCCGCTCTACGTCATTATAATAAACCTGTAACAAATAACATTATTCCTCAGAACTTGTCCTCAGTTAGGCTAGACTTCCCTTTGGGGGCGGGTTGCCCAGAGTAGTACAGTCCTACACCAGTAATTCACCTGTACCCATGGATACATAATCCAATACTTTGTGATCCAACCCCAACATACCTTCATGCAGATGGATACAGAAACTGGGTACGAAATCATCATTGGGGCTGAATGAGGGATTCATTTATACCTCATTTATCTGATATATCTCTCTGTACCACTCTTTACCTTTATTTAATCATGGGTAGTGGGATCCAGGTAGATATTACGGTAACTATAGAAACCCGTTTTGACCCCCTTTGGGGGCGGGTTGCTCAGAGTAGCACAGTTATACACCAGTAATTCACCTGTACCCATGGATACATAATCCTACTTTGCGATCCAACCTCAACATTATGCATACACTTACCCTCCACAAAATCATCAGTGACATCTCAACATATGTTTGTTTAGAGCCGGTTCTACCACTTATTATCATCCACAATGTGGCTGTTTCTGATAACATCTTTGTTTGCTACATTAATACTTCCTATAATTTTGGGTAGTGGGATTCAGGCACCACCTTGAGAAAGGTCCCCCAGTGGGACCGAAACGTCGTTTTTTGTGTCTTCTATCAAATATAGAACATTTTTGATTTACTTATCTGCGTGCTGTCCCTTGATGTCGTGTTGCAACCGGTATCGTATGCTATATATATATATACCTCTTTACCATCAGAAACCCGTTTTGACCCCTAGTGGGTGGACTGTACACTATATCGCATTTCCACAATCCTGGTGCGCTCTACTATAGTGGTTATATTACCTTATACATTTATTCCCTACATCATGTTCATCTGGACCTTAAGCCTATGCACACATGCTACTACTAGTGTCATGTATATCTTGATGTTTCTTCTGTATCAAGACTACTATCATGCTCAATATGCCAGTTTGTGTGTATCTTTAAAATAACTGATTTGTTTGGTTATTTATGCATTCACTCACACTGTATTGCTATATCTACCTAATTACATGATGCACTGTCTCTCTTAAATAACCCCCTTATCTGTGTGGGAATAACACCCCCTCCTCCCCATTTGTGGGTGGATACAGCACAGAGCAACAAGCCGTGTCTGTTAATTACAGACAGGCAATACCAGAGATCAGCCCTTACTGTTTGCTCCTCCCTCTCACTAGAGGGTATGTTAGGCGCATGGACACTTGAGTGTGTAGCCTCTCCCCCCTGAAGAAGTGTCTCACGACACAAAACGATCGTCAGGTGCTGTGACGTCACGTCGGTGGCGTCCGCATGAGGTCTGGTGCTAGTCAGTGGTTGTAGCGTCCACATCCTCACACAGCAAAGGCAGCAGATACGTTTGTATTATTCACGGCTACTTATAGCCTGTCTCTGGTACTCACTTTCTGTGATCCCTTGGTATTATTTGCAACATAGTTGTATTATTGTGTACTCAGCCTGCTACTTTAATGTGTTACATGTTACACTGAGCTGCTGTCTGTGGTTGATGGTGTGATTTATATGGATGTTATACATACAGTGCTTACTATTGCCTATTTGTCCTATCATTACTGAGCCAATTATGGCGTGATACATTTTGCAACTTTATTGTATGACACCATTTACCATCCAGCTACTTTATAGTGATTTATGGAGGGCTACATTAGAGTGTGACAAGAGCGTCTGGTTCGCTGTGCATTTAACCCTGTCATTACTAGCCAGCACTATCACTAACCGCACTAGCACCTCCCAGCTCGGGGAATATTTTATTCTAAGTTTTAATTCACTTTTACATACTTTTCACTTGTTTCGGCGTATTGATATCCTAATAAACATTTATTATTTTCATTTTAACAGGTTAGACGTCCTGTCGCCATATTGCCCGGCTTTTTGTGGGTGACTGGCATCAGTTAGGCTCATCTAGGGATTACTATATCCTCCCTACTATTCATTATTGTTGCACCATGAGTGCGTGCTAAAAAGGGACTTATGTGACCTCGGTCAACATCTTTTTGCATTCTATGTTTTAGTATAAAGCCAGAGGATGAGTCATACCACATAACAACTAAGGTTTTGAATTTTCAGAGGGCAGACATTGCACAGATGGGAAAATATTTTAGTGATTATTTGTAATTGTGGAAATATTTGAGTGGAACGCTGGAACAGTGGGAAACAAGAAAAGATGCCAAACCAAAAGCAACAGACCTTTGTGTCAGCCAGGTTAGCAAAAGCACACGGAATAGAAAGCCGATATGGTTCTCAAAGGAGGTGGCAAGGATCGCAAATGCAAAAACACAGCTTTTGGGCTGTGTAGGGAGATTCAGAAAAGGGAAAATAGAAAACCCTGGACCTTTTTAAGGTTAGTGGCGGCATGATTTAAGGCTGATGGGCCCCTCCCCTAAGAAGCTGCGAGGTCAGGCCGGTGAGGGTTAAGAAGGGGTATATAAGGTATTGGGGAGGAATCGTATCTCTCCCTTCAAGGATCTACTCAAGCAAATATCCCACCCAGCCGCCCTTTCTTTAGGCCTGAAGGCGTGGCGGATACTGCTCGGTATACATCGCAGCTTGGGAATGTTATGGCGGGGTAATGTTCACTCTGAAGGGGGGCTCAGACAGTATTGGCTCAGGGAGGGAGGTCTCAGACCTCGTAAATGGATACTCGGGGAAAGCGGGACCATTCCAGGCTGAGATGGCCGGATTGGTGGTGTTCTTCCATTTTAGTAATTTGGGGGAGGCGGTACCATTGTCGGCTTGGGCGGCCGGAATGGTGGTGACCTTCTGTATGGGGGCTTTGTGCCATTTGGTCTAAGGTGCTGAATGGCTTAATGAGCTTGAGTTGAGGGTATCCCTCGAGCACTGGAGAGATGTTAGCGGAACAATCTGGCTGGGTCCCTTGTTGGGATAAATGTTATATTTATCATGTTGTTGTTTATAAATAAAGCTGTGACCGTTTTTTTTCTCCTAAGAAGTTGTATGGTGTGTTTATTGGGAATGGGAGAGGGGTACAGCTCGAGGCGTGGGTAAGTCAAGATAACTTTATTGGACTAGGCAGGAGAACAAGCAAGTAATCAGATGAGCAAGGGGTGGAAAGGGAAGGGGCACTCCTGTCTGTGAGATCAACTTTTACAGCTGCCTAATGTAGACTCCTCTCATGGAGCTGCCAGACACGCTCCCTGTCCTCCCTCCATAACTCACTCCCAGCCCCACTGTAGTATAGACAGAAACACTGCTGGAAGGAAAGAACAGGAAGAGTGTATATACTGACTTGCTGTCAATTTGTATTACTGCGGTATTACCAGGATACCGATATGTTGCCCAACTCTAGCGGGCACGATGTTGTCCACCAAGTGGAGCTGCAGAAAGGGCCCACACAGGACAAGGGCTGTAACGGGAAGTGGAGGATGTAAATGTGGGTCCAGCGGTACCTTATCACTTTTTATATGATAGAATAAAGTGTGAAGGCACCAGAAACCTATAGGTAATTCTATAACCGAAATGATTAGTAAATTAAATTAGGAGTTAGTATAAGTAAGTTACAGGTGTAAGTGCATGGTGAGTAAAATCGACATGATTGGCCCCCAAACATAGTGATAAAACAAATAAAACCCACCAAATATCAAATCTACTCTGATGACAAAAAGACCCTTCAACCCTGATCACTGAAATCGCCCTACAAGATCTATAATTATACAAGAATACAAGATAGAATTCTAAGGCAAACGGGAGATAAAAGGCAACCATATAAAAGAGGGCGAGAAAAAAACCCTATATACCAGTAGTAAGTTAGTAAAAGTTAATTCTGTACGTAATTTTTTTTTTTTTAAATTGAGATATGCACTCACAGTATATGTACTCACAGTATATGCACTCACAGTATCATTTACATGGTATCCCTGTGCTCAGCTCCCAAGTGTTATGCAATTACAGATGTAATAAATGGGTCTTGGTAAAAAAACAAAAAAACAACATAATAGAAAAGAGAATCTCCCTTCTTTATAGTAAGGGCAGTTACAATGTGGAATTCATTACCCATGGAGACTGTGATGGCAGATACAATAGATTTGTTCAAAAAAAGGGTGGACATCTTTTAGAAAGGAAAGATACAGGGATATACCAAATAAGTAAACATGGGAAGAATGTTGATCCAGGGAGTCATCTGATTGCCACTTTGTCAGGAAGGAATTTATTTTTCCCCTTAAGGCCGAGTCCATAGAAGGACAGGCCGTGCTGAGGCGTGCGGACGCTCCGCCCCTGCATCCTCAATGAGGATGCCTTGAGAGGGGGCTCGCGCGAGCGTCCGCAGGCGTGCTCAGGCTTTGGAGTTTTCAGCCGAGCGCCAAGCTGTTTTTCAGCGCGCTGTCGGCTGAAAACCTCCAATGAGAGTGGGGCTGCGTCAACGTCACGGCGCCGTGACGTCGACGTCAGTGCGTCGCGGGCGATTGGCCCAGCGACGTCACTGCCCCGCCTCCCTCAGTCTCCCCCCGCCTCCGATCGCGCACACTGGCTCGCCTGTATGCGCATGGAATCGCCCAGCTTCTGCAGGCGAGCCTCAGCGTCAGCGCGGTGCAGCACGGCTCCCCCCCTCTCTGGCCCGGGCCTAAGAGATATCATTAGATGATATTCCACTGGGGTTTTTTGTTTGCCGTCCTCTGGATCAATTCATTATAAATACAAATATAGGATAAGTATCTGTCGTCTAAATTTAGCATAGGTTGAACTCGATGGACGCATGTCTTTTTTCAACCTCTTTTACTGTGTGACTACTCACAAATTACACATCGAATTTGTGAATGTGATTCTCTTTTTTACTGTTTCCTTAATAGATCGAGTTGCATTTTTTGGGGTGTTCTCTATCTACATATTGGGACCCATCATCTGACATTGCAGACCTCCAGCATGTATGTTTCTTGGCTGGCTAGATGGGATTGCTCCTTTACGTAGTACTCTACTTCAGGGGTGCTCAACTCCAGTCCTCAGGACCCCCCAACAGGTCAGGTTTTCAGGATATCCCTGCTTCAGCACAGGTGGCTCAATCATTCCCTGCTTCAACACAGCGGGCACAATCAGTCCCTGCATCAGCACAGGAGGCTCAATCAGTGGCTTAGTCTTTCTGAGCCACCTGTACTGAAGCATGGACATGCTTAAAACCTGACCTGTTGGGGTGCCTTGGGGACTGGAGTTGAGCACCCCTGTACTACTTTATCATCCGTTTAGCTCAAAATGACTTTGCAATGAAGAAAATAAGCGGGATTTGAAAATGAACCTGCAGATACAAGCTTTTATAAAACCGTTAGATGAGTTAAGAGAGATGATACAGATTGTAAAACCCCCTCCTAATCATTTGGTTGCCATGGGAACATTAAAAGTTCACCTGTCTGATATGTTTGCGTTGTCAGTTACCTACATTTATTTAACCCATGAAACATGCCACTTTGGTGCCAGCTGAAACCGCTCCTCAAACAAGCTTTCCTTTTGACCTCAGCATTTATGGGGGCTGGAACTACGGGTGGGGGGGGGGGGGGGGGGAGCCTAGAACTTGGGGTACTAGGGGAGGAGGGGAGAGGTGTACCACCCCCCTGGTTTTGTACACTTTTACATTATGGTAATGTATGTTACAGCACCCCCACCTAAAAAAAAATTTGTTCCTGCAAGCCTGTCACATCATTGCACTGCTAACCACAGCGGCAATGCAGCATCTTGCCTCTCCAGTGCAATTCTCCCGCGTCACGGCCCACATGACTGGGACATTTAAACATGGCGGAGATACCGGCACCCCATACCGGGGCCTGAAACTCGGCAAGCAGGGGGTACGTGGGGCAGAAATGAATGCGGTTCAGCTCCGGAGACCGCCTGCCTCAATAATACGTCGTTAAAATAAAAGCCACGCGACCGCCTGTTAGAGGTGCGCAGGTAGAGTGACTGATTCTGTCTACTCTCACTGCGCGTCTCTTACAGACTGATGCGCCTCTCTTACAGACTGATGCGCCTCTCTTACAGACTGATGCGCCTCTCTTACAGACTGATGCGCGTCTCTTACAGACTGATGCGCCTCTCTTACAGACTGATGCGCGTCTCTTACAGACTGATGCGCCTCTCTTACAGACTGATGCGCGTCTCTTACAGACTGATGCGCGTCTCTTACAGACTGATGCGCGTCTCTTACAGACTGATGTGGCCCAGTAGAATTAACACAGCGGGAGTCCCATTCAGACGCGGGCCCCCCCCGCTGTGTTAATCCTGATAGGCTATTAGTCTGGTCACACGGATTACGCGAGCAGGCGGGTGCCAGGACCGTGCCACTGGCGGTTTCCGTGCTGACTACGCGACAAACCATCTGCCTGCTTCTGTAGGTACCTGCGATGCTATATCATGCAGTACATATAAATAGTAATGAGAGCCTGCAATGCTAGTAAATATACAGTAAGGTGTCAACTTGCAAAGAATAAAACAATAAATGTCAGTGTTTGTTTTATGAGCTCACAGGCTGACTTCAAAGCAAACGGCTTCCAGGAAATGGCGCTGCCATCTGAAAGGTGACTTATTTTTATTTGTTTTTAATCATTCTCCAGCATGTTCCAGGAATATTTATGAATTTACTTGGGCCGTAATGAGTTCTTAGCCTGCAACAAGCTACCGGGCAAACCAGAAATACAGAGAAAATAAAAATGATTATATACAAATATGTTGCGTATAAAGAGCGGTCTTCTGCATACGTCTTGAGGCAATCACAGTGCGGAGACAAATAAACTATATAGTGAGCTGCTTTCAAGCTGTACGCGCGCGGTGAAAGGATTTCTTTACTGCCCTAGGGGAAAACACGAAGGATATTTAATTTAGCCTGTTTTCACTTTTTGGAGCTGATATGGCAGGTTTCAGGCTTTAGGTGTTTCCAGTCCAACTTTTCTTTACTGTTTCCATTTGTTTGGATTTTTCTTTTAGTTATTTATAAAGATAATTCCAAGACATTTACGGCCATATCTATTATGTGGTGCGTTGCCATAAAATACCTTCTGGTGCCTGGGGCCACCAACAGGTCAGGTTTTCTGACTATCCCTGCTACAGCACAGGTGGCTCAACTGATTGAGCCACCTGTGCTGAAGCATGGATATCATATCCTGTAAACCCGACCTGTTGGTGGTCCTGGAGGACTGGAGTTGCCCAACACTGTGTTACGGTGTCGATTAGCACTAAAATGCGTCTTATGATATAGCACCTCTTAGTAAATATGATTCCCAGCCCCTTCAAATTCAGAGGGGCCTGGAAAACATTTTGCAGCAATACTGATTATACCCATTATTTAAGTGAGCGCCATCTGACGCAGCTAGGGTTGCCAGACGGCTTCTCCAAAAATACTGGACACAATGGTGAAAGGTGCGACATGCTTGAGAGAGGCACACACACTCTCTGCTCCATGCTGTTTCCTCCAATCCTTAGCCCCACCCCCATGCTCCTGACACCACCTCCTGATTGGCTGCAATACCCAGCATCAGCCAATCAGAATGGAGGAAGCTGCCCAGATAAATACATGTCCAGTATTACCTCAATTTTTTTTTACTGGACACAGTGTCCAAATACAGGACAGTCCGGTTCAATACAGGACACCTGGCAACCCTAGACGCAGCAGATCATAATACCTGTTTTGGTGTCACCTTTGTATGTTGTCTATAGCAGATCCTATGTGTTATTGTGCTCTAGAGCAGGGGTGCACAGACTTTTTCTTCTGCGCCCCCCTGCCTGCTCTCCCCACAGCTCTTGCCCCCTCCTCCCCCAATATATAGGCAGTCCCTGGTTATCCGACACAATGCGTTACTCAAAATGGCGTTGTATAGCGAAACATTGTAAAGCGAAACACGTTTTCCCATAGGAACACTGTTTAAATGAAAGGTTCCGTTCCTGAAGGCATTTTTAACACTAAAATACACCAAATATTTTACGCAGGCAATAAGATATGCAGCACACACACAAATTATATAGTGTATATACTGTGTTATATATATATAATATAACATAATAAATAATATATTATATAGTATAATATTATATAGTATAATATAATATTATATATATATATATATACGCTCTTACGACGCTTTGCAACGTTGTGTATGTGTGTATATATATACACACACATACACATAAACAACATTGCAAAGCATCATAAGAGCATTGGATAAGCCGTTTTGGCGTTGTAAAAATGAACATAGGTATGCATTGCACAGCGTTGGATAAGCCATTCGTTGTAAAGCGAAGCGTTGTAAAACGAGGACTGCCTGAACCATTTCTTTGGAGTTCTGATGTCACATTGCCATGTAACGTTGCGTGCCCAACTCTGTACGAATCATGTTTAATTTTCCGCCGTCACCTCTTCTGCTGGAAACATTTTCCATGTATCCACTACTCTATCTGTAAGGAACGTACTTTCAAATATTTGTACTTTCCACAGCCTTAAAGCATAATCCCTTTTTTGACATTTCCTTTTTTGTTACACACAAGTGTCGTAGTCATATACAGTAGTATCATATTCATATATGGATATTCTCCAGATGTTGTTGGACTGTATTGGTGAAATGAGTCTTCCAAACAACACAGTTTGGTCTGCTGGTTAAAAATGAACCCCTATTAGTAAAGACATAGGCCTGTGCATGTGCCGTTTAAAGTTCTGATGAGAGCTATCAGTTACTTAGCTTGCTCATGAGTGTTTCCGTCAGAGCACACATTGCAAGGTGACATTGCTTATATAACTGTAGTAGAGTTTATGTGGAGTGTCTACTTGAACTGCGGATATTTTAAGTCACAACAGGGTTCTGAAGGGGCTTTGGACTGAATTGAAGAGCTTAAAGCCGCAGCCCATGTCTGTCTCCAGGGACTCGCTTGTTTCTGTCAGTCTGCACATTGAATTTCCCAGACAAGAATACTTATTTGCATGTCATTTTTAGAGATCTACTTCTTGCTATTTGCAGAGCTATATTTATTTTTAAAATCGGAGACCGCATTCAGGACATACTGTATGTGTTTGAAATATTAATTGACCAGGAGGTTAAAAAAAAAAACTCACCCCAGCAAGCAATATGCATACATTATATGAGTTAAACGTTACACAGGCTTCCGTTGAGATATACACTATAGTTGAGATATAATATAAGACAGCACTCGCTTCCCTAACACCTTACTCTCTTGTTTTTTGGATCAGATAATGAATTAAAGATATGCTCCTTACCTGTAGAAACCTACAGTAAATCACTGGTGTAGATTTGTCAGATTTCTATTAGGCTTATACTGTATACATAAAACGTCTGTAAACAACTTAACAGTGTATTGCCTAATATAATGTATTAATTCTTAAAGCAGAAATATTAAATTTTTTGCATCTTTTTGAAATTAGATTTTCTTTTCCGTAGGAACTCTGAAAAGTAAAGTGCATGAGCATTAATTAGTACAGTATTAGTATTAAGTCAGCAATGATACATGAATCCTGAGATATATTACCCCTCATCAAAAGGAATATGCTTGGCAGTGATTCGAAACCTGGATGTTGGGACACACAATGGTGTGATTAAGTACAAAACTTGCACTTGTTACTTATCAGAAAAAAAATAAGAAGGGTGACAACAAATGAAGCCTTAATGTTTAAAATAAATATATGCCAATAAAATTTGATTTTTTTTTTTTAAGTAGAAAGGAAATAAAAAAAATGTAAAGTCAAATTAGTTATAGCACAAAGAAGTGTTGCTTAAAATAAACAAGGGTGTCATAATATGAACTAGAGCATATCACCATACAAACATTTTTGATAACTAGTGAAAAATGGCATATACAACGCGGACCGCTTATAACGCAGTGTGAGAGTGGCTCCCGTTTAAAATAATAATAATAATTTTGGAGTAAACTTCCAGGATTTGCCGAGAGGAATGTCCATGTCAGTGTGTTACAGAGGGGATTTAAATACACACACACACTGCTACTACCTCTCTTGCTGCTGCTGCTGCTGCTGCCGGCGCCTCCCTCCCCCCCTCCCTTATTTACATTAAAAGTGCCAGTACTCCATGGAAAAGATTGGGGCTTTTTTTTAGCATTAGTAAAGGACTGGGGGGTTCTTCCGATCTTTGGCTCTTACAAAACACACACACATATACACACACACCTCCTACCTCTCTTGATTCTGGGGATTGTGGTGCTGGGGATTGTGGTGCTGGGGCTGCTGGTGCTGGGGATTGTGGTGCTGGGGCTGGTGCTGCTGGGTTTGCAGGTGCTGGGTTTGCAGGTGCTGGGGATCGTGGTGCTGGAGATCGTGGTGCTGGGGATCATGGTGCTGAGACTGCTGGTGCCGGCGCCTACCGCCTCCCCACTCCCCTCTCACACAGACACACTCAACCTCCGGCGCAACCCCTGACCGGACGCGGCAGCCATTTTTTCCCGCGATCCCCGTTATAACGGGGTGGTAATATGTGGACCCCAAGCACCGCGTTATAACGGGGTTCAGCTGTACTGTGTTTTTTTGTTGTTGTTGTTTGAATAATCTGCTAAATATATCTACTGTATCTAACACATTTTGAACAGTTTAAAAAGCAGGCTTGTTTTTTTTTAAACATTGCATGGAAGCAGGGAGTCTCCGGAGCTTAACCCCATTAATTTCAGCTCCTGCTTCCGAGATACTTACCTCTGTGCCGGTAGACGCTTCGGCTCGCTAGCTGGGATTCACGTAAAGACAGCTTTTCAAAGCTTCCACGCCCTGCGGGCCAATAGGAAGCTGTGACATCATCTGGTGAAGCTTCCAATTGGCCTATGTGATGCAGAGCTTTAAAAAGCAGAGATACCGGCACCCCAGACGTAAGTATCCCAGGATGGAGGGGGTCCACGGAGCAGAAATAAATGGGAAGGTGGTTCTAGTATCTCTGCAGCTTTAGCTGGTCACGTTGGCCAATAGGAAATTACAAGGGATGACGTCACGGCTTCCTATTAGCCCGCGTGACGCGAGATATTTAAAGCTGCAATTTCAAAAGCGTCACCAAGCCCAGCTGGAGCTGCTACCGGCACTCCCTACGGATGTATCTCGGGAAGCAGGGGGTCACCACAGCTGAAATAAATGGGATTCAGCTCCAGAGACCCCCTGCTTCCATCCTATGTTTTAAAGAAAAAGAATTTACAAGGGATATCCAGAGCGGGCAATAAATTGATTATGCACTTTGCAACTGCCATGAGGTGCGAGACCACAGCATTGTGGAACCAGAGCACAATTCCATCCATTGAAAAAATTCGGAACAGAATTTGGTTTGTATGCCAGATGGAAAAGTTGACAAGTTTGGTCAACGACACTGGACGAAATTTCCAAAAGGTCTGGCTAACGTGGTTAGCACAGACAGATATTCAGGGGGTGAGCAATGCCACTATACTGTATGGCTATGATAGGGTTAGTTAAAACAATGGAACAGGGAAAAACCCGGGTGCTCCCTGGGAAGTGTGTGACCGGGGAAATATAACAAGGAATTTTACAACCTTAAAAACAAAGGTCCCCTCAGTTTCGTCGTCTCGTCCTATGGCTCTGACCCCAATAGGATCTTATCCAGGATCCTTATTGGTACAGGGATACAGAAAAAAAGGGGGAGCACAGGTTGAGGAATTTGGGGTGTGTATGGTTTCTAATAGATGAAGATGGGTGTAATCAAAGTATATTAAAAAAAACACTTACACGACCTTGTGTAAATGCTATCACAGCAAGGTTTCGTGCGTTTTCTTTTTTGTATTCCCTGGAGTGGTTTTTTTCTCTTTTCAGGTCCGATCTTTTCCTGGTTTTCACCGGCAGTTTTCAGTTAGGATGGTCCCCCTCAGAGTGAACAGATGTAAAAACAAATGTTTAAGGGAAAATGCAAATAATATTGTTAAATTCAGACTGTTGTAAAAAAAAAAAGCAGCAAAGACTGCAAACACTCACAACGGAAGTGTGAGTGCAATCCAGGGAAAGTGTCTTTTCTTCTATAGGATCTCCATATTTGTAACTACAGGGATGATAGGGGTCTGGTATAAAATATAAATGAAAATAATAAATATAAAATAATACTCACACGGCCTGTGTGAGCAAATACACATAAACGTATCTTTGAGTTCTTTTTGAGTAGTGGTGCTAAACTTCCAAAAGTAGGAAGAATAGCAAGTAGCCCCTCCTTGATGTCGGTGCAAAGCAGAGCAATGTCTTGGTCTAAATGGACTACAAGTGATTTTATTGAACCATTAAAACACTAAAAAATGCACTACATAAAAATACATATACAAGAAAAATACAGAAAAAAGTACAGCCCGTCTGTAGTATGTTGTTGTGGATCTTGTAGTAAGCAGCTAACGGCTCCGCGTCGGTATAGTGCTGCTTCCCTCTGATCCACTCCTTGACGGTGGCTGTGTTGTCCAAAATTGCTTAGTGGTGAGAGCAAATGCGTTTCGCACCTTTTGGGCTTCCTCAGGCTCCGTCCGAAACGCGTTGCTCTCACACTAAGCAATTTTGGATTAACACAGCCACCGTCAAGGAGTGGATCAGAGGGGAAGCAGCACTATACCTGGACGCAGAGCCAGTTAGCTGCGTACTACAAGATCCACGAAAAACATCCTACAGAGGCTGTCTTCTTTTCTGTATTTTTCATGTATATGTATTTTATGTAGTGCATTTTTTAGTGTTTTAATGGTTCAATAAAAATCACTTGTAGTCCATTTAGACCAAGACATTGCTCTGCTTTGCACCGACATCAAGGAGGGGCTACTTGCTTAATTCCTACTTGGAAGTTAGCACCACTATCTCAAAAAGAACTCAAAGATACTTTTAGTGTATTTGCTCACACGAGGCCGTGTGAGTATTATTTTATATTTATATTTTCATTTATATTTATACCAGACCCCTACATCCCTGTAGGTTACAAATATGGAGATTCTATAAGAAAGAAAAGACACTTTCCCTAGGATTGCACTCACACTTCCGTGTGAGTGTTGCAGTCTTTGCTGCTTTTTTTTACAACAGTCTGAGATTTAACAATATTATTTGCATTTTCCCTTAACATTTGTTTTTACATCTGTTCACTCTGAGGGGGACATCCTAACTGAAAAAACTGCGGGTGAAAACCAGGAAAAGATCCGGACCTGAAAAGGAGAAAAAAACCACCTCAGGGAATACAAAGAAAGAAAACCGCAAAGAAAAGGAAACCTGTGTGGATAGCATTTACACAAGGTCGTGTAAGTGTTTTTTTTTAAATATATTTTGATTACACAGACCTTCATCTATTAGATACCATACACACCCCAAATTCTTCAACCTGTGCTCCCCCTTTTTTTCTGAGTTCTCCTATAATACAACGCAAACAGAAGAAGATTTAACTAAAAATAGACTAGGCCCCATCACAGAAACCTCTAGGACCTCCGTGGTAAATGAAGTCAAATTTTAAAGGATACCAGGTCAACGACACCGAAAAATGATGGAAACCCTGCCTCGTCCTCGTCCTCCGCCCCACCTCTCCTCCCCCTGTGAGTTTTATGTTGTGAGTAATATGTTGTTAAGGCAAAAAATGTTGGAATAACCACAAAATGGAGGAAGTTTAATGCAAAATAATTTATTGTAATACCATGTATTGCAAACAAAAAACAATAAACTTCAAGTTATTAAAAAAAAAAAAAAAAAGAATTTCAAAAAAGAATTGCATGCTTCATTCCTCCTTTAAGTGGCAGAGAAGCTGTTACTTGGCTGAGTGCTCTGACTTTATTGAAACAATAAATGCTGCTACATTGAAATCTATCCAACTAGGGAAGAGTTAGCACAGAGGAACTGATATAAAGTACTAATGGGCATTCTGCATTAATATGCTATCTTTACAAAGTACAGACAGTCTAAATCCCGATTGGCTTCTGTATTCTTTACAATTTACAAGCACTTACTCAAGATTTCCACGAGTGGGAGAGTGGGCAGTTCTGTATCTCACTTGTAGTTTTTTGTGTGTTGCATGCAGACGATATCTGCGGAGCACCGTTCAGCATAAAGTCTGTGGTGCTAATTTACAATTATACGGGGCATTGAATAAAAGCCAAGTTTGTTTAATGGAGACATAAAAATAAGACCTAAATTACAAGCTGTGCACTTGTATTTTCCGCTGCATACAGTTTGGAAGTATATTCTAATACGTTTATTACTTATTTTCAAAGCGTCATTATATTTTTCTGTACAGATTTGGTTTTAGAGGGCAGCCAAGCAAGACTGTATTCTCGAGGAGGAATTTCAAGTATATGAAATATTGATTTCAGAAGTCTTCAGTCCTTGGCATATCATTGCCAGATCCCCTTTCTTCTTACTACAGTAGATACAAAAATCGAGTTTTCAGTCTGTACGAGGAAGTCTGTGGATCAATGCATGGATGAATTTGCTTTAATGCACTGCACCATCTTTTGTTCCTGTCTGCACCATATGTAAGACACCTGTCAATCATGCTTAAACCTGTCAATCATGCGCCCTCGAGGACCTCAGGATTTCCCTCCCATCCAGATCTTCATCCTACTGGGCTCTGTTGTATCATTTACTTATTTATATAGCACCAACCATGTACGCAGCGCTGCACAACATTACGATTGGAGGTCATTAATGTGCATTGCCAACAATGGGAATAAGTGCAGCAGGTAAATGACAACATAAGACCCTGCCCCAAAGAGCTTACAATCTAAGTGTTTATTGCATTACAGGTGAGGTGAAAATGCCTGAGTAGGACATAGGGTCTTATTTAGGAAGCTGCGATAGTGCCGATTTGGAGCTACTGCATGGAAACGGTCTAGGACAATTGGTTACGGCCGTTTCGCTGTGACCAAATAACCGCCGGCGCTTTGCCGCGACTCACTCTGCCGCTGGAACCCGCTCACGACGGCTATTTCACCGCTAAGTTAAGTGCCTCAAACCCACTACCCTAAGCCCTTACCCTAAAACCCCCGACCCTAACGCTAAAACCCTTCAAATAACCCCATACCCTAGGCATTAAAACCTCTTAAATTAACCCGCTACCCAAAATAGTAATAAAACTTACCTTTGAAGCGTCCAGCGGCAGGGATCGGGTGCGACAGAGAGGGTCTGTCTGCAGCCGACTGCCGGCTGTGATTTGGTCGCGATGAAACGGATGAAATGTTCCATACCACATGGAAGTCCCAATTGAAGACAAAAAGGCACTATTTGATCAGCACTGTCGTATGTTCCTGAATAAGCCCCAAATAGCACTTTACGCGGGTGTGTGCGTCTGTCTGTGTAAAATGTTTGCATACTGTGAGTTTATGAAACGGGTGAATATTCCACTTTTGTTAAAAATGTTGCAAAATCTGCAAAAATTGCCCTGGACTGTTGAGAGAGAGAGAATTTATTTATCGCGAATATTACTCTTTCTGCAAAATATATACATTGTAGTGACAACATTGGCAAAGATTGGTCTGGACTGTTGACGAACATTTATACAGGACACAAGATATGTACATTTCACAAGTAAAAAGACCAACTACACAGGGGTGTTAGGCAAAAACCTTTGTTAATATGACACACGGACACATTCACAGTATGTTTAAAGGCAGAAAGGCCGTTTCTCCAAACAGCCGAACCCCCCTGTCTGCTCCCCCTCCCCCCAGTGCTTGCGCCCCCCTTACCTTTTTTGCCTGCATTAAATGACGCCACAGGTCATGACCCCGCGGTGTCACATGACGTCGCTTTGCCATGGCGACGCATCACACCAAGCCTCTGAATCTAGGCAAGTTGAGTTGTAGAGGCCTTGCACGGTCCCCCGGCATGTATTTTAAGAGCCTTGGGGACGAGCGCGGGACCTGTGCAACCGCCGCACTCCAGCAAAAAAAATCTTGCGCCCCCTGGTCTACAGTACACATATCCTGTTTTTCCTAGAGTGCCCCCCATTAATGCAGCAGTCGCACCTGTCCAAATGGTTCTTTTTTAGCCCTCCCCTTTTTTTCTACCTGGATAGAAACCAGCTGAACTGTGCTATTTTCAGCATTGGGAACCCTCTGGTTCCACAGATACTTAAAAGTAGCGCATTGCAGTCGTCCGTCCCCCCAAATGGCGGCTTCATCTTCCACGTCATGGGTCATTAGGAAACTAATGTCAACCGTTGCAGCTCTCTATTGGCCCAAGTGATGCAGGGTATTTAAAAACCAGGAAGTACCGCCGGTACCTTTGCCATCTCTTAAGCATCTCTGGAACCATGGAGGGCTCCCATGTTAGTTAAAAAACCATTGGGGAGGAGGATGAGGACTGCTGCATTAAACTCCTCAGATCTACTTTTGTATCAATGTCAGAAGTGAAAGAAATATTGCTTTTGAGGCTTATTCAATCTGGACCACTACGTTCTCTTCAAGGAAGTTATCACGGACGCCTGTTGTCCCACAGGTCGCGGGAGCTTTGTAGAGGCCATTACATTAACCCCAGCAAGCCCAACCAGACCTGCTACCATAACCCCCTACAGAGGTAAGTATCTCGAGAAGCAGGGAGTCCCAGGAGCGGAAATTAATGGGGTTCAGCACTGGAGATACCCTGCTTCCATCATATGTAAAAGAAAATGCTGCACTTGGATTACCTCGTTAATCTGACATTAAGGCCTCCTTAATGTTAAAGCCTTTCATGTTAAAATGACATCGGACGGGGCTAACTGTTCGTGCCATGTGCTAGTTAGTTATCCACTGGAATGGAGCTCGGAGCTCCCTTGATATGCAGAAGCAACTTTACACTATATTGAAGAACAATCTACAGACCTGGTTGGCTGCATTTTATTTTCAAACACCAAAAAAGCTTGTTAATCTATTAAAGCTGCAGTTCTAGCTGCCATTTTGAACAATTTATATTTTATTTTTCCATTCAATATGTGCATCAATACAATCTGCACACTAAGTGATTAGCTAAGTTGCAGGTCGATCCATTCTCCTGTTATCAATCGTTTTGCTCTGGGGTATTTAATTCAGTTATTGCTGCAAAACAGTACCCACGATGCAAAGTTCTGTGTGGGAGATCATGTGACCAGGCAGTTACAATTGGTGCACTGCTAGAGAGAGGGCAGGGCTCAAGAGCCATAGGCTGTCTCAGAAGAGGAAGGGGATGTGACTTTGTAAATGGTTTCTATAGAAACATAAATGCTTGCTACATTAGAATACATTAAAGATGTCTTTAAAAATTGTTTTGAAAAATACAAATGCTACAAGTATTTTCTCGGAGTACAGAACTTATTTATTAAAAAAAACACACATGCAGGATATTGCTTGAACTGCAGCTTTCAAAGAAAATCGAAGTGTATTTGAATAAAGAGTAATGCAAATAATGTTGCTTCGAGCAGTGAAACAGCATCTGAATGTAATCTCTTGTAGCCAGTGAAGGCAATGGGGATATGTATCAAAATGATGCAGTTTGCTCCAAAACACAGAGCAAATATTTACACCTTGTCAATCTGCGCCAGCAACGTATGTATGGAGCTTGCTAATATTGCTTCTTACATTGGGTGCAGATCTCTTTCGGGCAGAGTTTAACGCCACCTAAACCTGGCAGACTTATTTGGCACAAAGAAAGTGGCAAACCGCACCAGTTTGAGGTGCAACTTTTGATACATATCAATAGAATAGTGCTCTGACCTCGCCTCCCCTAATGCCTTCTATAACCACTCCCCAAAAGGCAAATTGGGGCAACAAACGGAGATAAACACCTTGATCGATGTATACAGTCACGCAGTGTTAAAGAAGTATTTTGTTGTTTTAAAAAAAAAAATGTGTTCACTCTTTATGCCCTTTTTAATGATGTTGAATGTGTGAACCTTTCATGGGTTGCTATTGCAACTATTTAGGAAGCCACTGCACTTCGCCTTTTGAAATAGGCAGCCATAGAGTGAATCCTGGGAAGCAGGAGGTGCGCTGATCGATCACGGGAGAACGGATGGATGAGCAGCCTAGATAATTGCATTTTTCGTTAATGTAGGAAACTGCTGTACATATATGTGTGTGTGTGTGTGTATATGTATATATATATATATATATATATATATATATATATATTTTATATATATATATATATATAATCCAAAAATAAATAGATGATACCGTTCTGTGGCTAACGAAATGCTTTTATTTGTGCGCGCTTTCCAGATACATTGATCTCTTCTTCCAGCGATGTTACAATGAATGAAGCAAGCAAAGGGAATACTTAAAAACAGTGTCTCTTGGAATGTTATCTGTGCTTGTCCCTCCCCTGTGTGTGGATGTGATTTATGGCTAGATGTGTTAAATGGTTCCTGAGAGTTAGTGATGTAAGTGTGTGTGTGTGTATCTGTGTGAATATAAATGAATGGAGAGCCCACAGTGTATACAGTGCTTTACAAAAGGTGTGTGCAGTGGGAGTTAATATAAATGTTGTGGGTAGGTGTAGAAATGTGAGAGATTGTAGCATAACTAAAAGTGTGTGTGGATACTATGTGGTCCCTATTGGTGTATAGGGATGGAAAAACAAGGAGTATTAGTATGTGTAAGAGACAGCTGTGTGTGCATACATATGTAGCCCTTTTTCTGAACACTCCCAAAGGAACTACTGGTCGCTGTACAACACCTGCGGCTCCAGGAGATCTGAGCCTCCGCTAGCTGGGAGCCTGGGGCAACACTCATACACTTACTTAGCGCAGCGCCTCCACTTACCCAGGATCCCTGTGATGTGAGATTCCCCTGGGCAAGAAATACATACACACACATGTAATGCAAACAACTTTACTGTATTAACGATAATGCAGAGTAACCTTATCACTCTATAATGCAACAGGTAACTTTAGTGGCCCAGCCACTCTCATCAGGAGTAACGTGTCAGTCCCCCCCACCGCGTGCCCCACACACCGTGTCCATGTATGATACTATATGGTATAGGCTCAGTCTTGTAACCACTCGCTCAGTGTTCCTACAAAGAGTTTAGCCTATGGCGGGATCAGCGCCTGATGACCGGTGTTGGTGCACTTGATATAGTACCTGCCGAGCACTCCAGTGCTCGGATCTGCAACTGCTTCACAAAGGATCCGTCGAGTTCCGGCCCGACATCCAGGATCCACCTTCCGGGAAGACCCCACCAAGATGGCCTTTGCAGCCGCAACGAAGAGCAGCACCCAACCTTCTGCACGGGTACGCAGCGTCAATGGAGTCCCTATCTGACTCTGTGAACTAACGTTACACTCACTGTACTATAGGCTGTCCCTACAGCACAGCAACCTTGGATGGCTTTAGGGGAAACTCCTAGGGCCTGCGGGGTAGCCTATCCTATGCAGGTGGGTCACTGACCCCCTGCACCCACACTATCTCTCCCGTACCTACCCGGGTCCCCTCTGGCTAACTTCTCCCTAACCTCTGCAGCAAACACACTGCACACACACTCAACCTGCAGCAACCCACTGCACTGCACACACTGTGCCTACTTGTCAGCGCTCACAGCACTACCAGCCGTGACACTGACAAGACTGCACCCTCACACACCTAAGGGCAGAGTCCCTAACCTATGGGCCCTCCCTCAGCACCTACCCCCTACACTGGTGGGGATTGGGGCCTGCCTGGGACTTGGGGATCCTTACCTGGTGCAGGAGCCACTTACTCCTTACACCCTTCCTTCCCCTTCCTGCTCCCAGCTTCCACTGCCTGCTCCAAAGCCCGCGAAATGTATCTATATGCTCCTCCAGGGAATCCTGGGCCCTCATTGGCCACTATGAGGCACCTGGTGCCTGCCTCCCTATGCCTCCTGGGAGTTGTAGTCCCGTGGAGGCTGCTATAGCACTGGGGCCGTGTGCGCGCTTCTCCTGCACATGCGCGAGTCTCTAAGGGCCGCCGCGACTCCCTGACTGTCCCTGCGCATGCGCGATCACTCATACGCTCGCGCAACCTGTCATGGCGGCCCCAGCTAGCCGGGTGCGCCGCCAGGGCTCCAGGGACTCCGGTCACTCCCTGCACTGGCCCCCACCTTCGCGAGCAGCCGGCAGGTCCGTCGCTGCCTCCGGCGGCACCCGCGACCGCTCGGCCCGCTACAGAGGGGGTCTCTGGAGCTGAAATAAGACCAGGGCTACACATATAGCACAGTATGTACAGACATGGTCTTTAGCGCTCATGGGAAGAGAGTTCACTTGTGTCAGTAATGACTCATAAAATTTCGATCTCTGTTTAGGCCACCGCTAAGTGTCTCGAACAGTTGCATAAATTTGTATTCATGCAACCGTCTCTCTTTGGGTGATTTAAGATTACCTTTGAGTACGGCAACCCTCAGATCGTTCATCTTATGGCCAGAGTCAGAGAAATGTTCGCCGACAGGACCGTCTCTTGTTCCGCGTGTGATGCTGTGGCGATGCAGATTCATTCTCTTGTTTAGCCCCTGCCCCGTCTCACCTATGTAGTAGCAGCCCCCTGGGCATTTCATGCACATGATGAGGTAAACGACATTGCTGGAGGAACAGGTGAACCTTCCTCTGATTTTGTATTCCCGATTCTTGTGTGGTATGTGTATTGTGTCCGCTGTGTAGAGCATTGCGCAGGTTTTGCATCTTGCGTCCTGGCATGGTTTCGTCCCGCATTCAGTTGTACTGCTGAATACTTTACTCATCACCATAATATTCTTGAGATTATGAGGTTGTCTGTATGATAATAAGGGTGCTTCAGGGAAGACCTGTTGCAGTCTTGTATCTTCCTGGAGGGTGGGTTGTAGTTCCCTGGCGATCTTGCGTAGGGCTCCTAGGTGTGGGTTATATGTGACCACCAAAGGTACCCTGTCGCTTGTCTCTTTCTGTTTGTATTCAAGGAGATCACCATATCCCCCTATGAGTTGCGTATCCCGCTGCTTGTGAAAGGGTTAATAAAATAAATCAGGAAGTAGCTTCCTCTGTGAATAATTCACCACGACACTGGTAGAGCTCCATGTATAAATGTGTCCTTCCCACATTATGGCAAAATAAATGATTCTACAACAGAAATATGCAGCAGCTGGTGAGATACGCATCACATCTGTGCCATCCAGTCAACTTTCATTATGCCAAAAGATTAATGCGGCCAAGCTGTTCTGAAAGGTTACAATGAGAATGGGCTCCAGTTAGCCGCTGCTTATTGTGCTCAAGGCATTTGCCATTCATTATTGGCTAGGAAACAATATGTCATTGAGAAAGGGCTACTAATTTATTGCTGGTTGTGTGTGTGTGTATATATATATATATATATATATATATATATATATATATATATATATTTTTTTTTTAAAAGGTGTTTTGGGTTTTAGTTTTTAAATTGAAGCAAACGCATAATTTAAAGCAATGTTGTGATTTTGAACAAGGATTGAGGTATGATCAGAACATAACAGACACCTTATCTCAATATTCTCAAGGTGGGATTTCATATAAGTAAAATATGTGATTTCAAACCTCCTAAAGTATACAACTTTTCCAGTGCAAGTGGAAGATTAAAAGAGCTACAAATAGTGTATAGAACAGACTCGCTCTTACTGATCAGGGAGCCAGCTAAGGATTTCAACATGACATAGAAGCTGGTGATAGCATATAGGTAGAGGGAGAAAGGAGAAATAATCCTTTTGGGTAGGTGCACACCTAAATATTACTCTACGGAAAGGTCTCACCCTAGTATACAAGAGTATACATAAGTAAATGTTCGTGCTTTACATTTACTTAGGTATACTCTTGTATACTAGGGTGAGACCTTTCAGTAGAGGATTATTTAGGTGTGTACCTACCCAAAAGGATTCTTTCTCCTTTCTCCCTCTACCTATAGATTAAAAGATCTCCCATATTTCCCTTGACACAAAGAAAGTTATGGTGAGTAAAAAAGTGACAAAAACCCTCCACCTTACAGTGTACAGAAAATAACAATCCCTCTTGTGAGCACAATCACATGTCTCAGACAGGTCTGCAACCAGGGGCGTAGCTACAGCCCGGGCAAAGCCCTGGGGCCTGCGCTCTTGGGGGACCCGGTTTCCCCCCCCATGTCGGCAGCCCTTCTCTCTCTTCAGATAGAGACAGGCGGGGGAAGATGTTATGCAGCAGCGGGCCCCCGGTGTTAAACAGAAGATAAGCCGGCAGAGGAATCAGCAGTTGTTACACAGGCAGAAATATCATGATGTGAAAAACGGAGCACTAATCCAGGCAAGAATCACTCGGTGGCCCCATAAAAAACGTAGTTTTATTCAAGTCTCATGGACAAAAAATACACCAACATGTTTTGCGCTCTCCAGCGCTTTATCAAGGTGTGATGTCACTACGCCCCTGCCTGTTTGACCAATCCCAGTCAGTATAGAGTACTGAGCACATGGGGGGAAGACTTAGTGCTTAATAAGGACCCAAACTGTACCTCAGTGTGTACAGCCAGCATGGTTGGCATAGCTTTCAATCACTGTAGGAGCTTCCAAAGTTTACGCCCCACAATGCCTTGCTGCTGTGCATGCAAAGCAGGGTGGGGATTACATAATTGGGGTTGGGACCAAATTTCCCAATTGATTGGGAGGAGATGTTGGCATGTATGCTATTACATAACACTATGGTAGAAAACTGACATCTCCCCCTCCCCACACAAACATGCAAAGTTTGGGGCCTTATTAAGTGCTCAATATACTATACTGTGTGGGATTGGGCAAACAGTTTTGTTGGAAATTGTCTGAGTAGGAAATAATATTGAATAATTAGGGGTTCAAAGAACAAATATTTTCTATTAGGGGGTGCACAGTGTAGAAAAGGTTGGAAACCGCTGGTGTAGACCTTCTTAATGTGCGTTCTGCGGATATCCAGAGTGTGACACACAATCCCCATGATGTTTTGTTTTCATCTTGGGACTTTAAACATTAGCTTTGCCATGGCATCTGTCACAGTGCACTGTTGTCTTGATGTCTGTTTATGTTGCTTCAGGCAAATACCAGATAACATTTTGAGTGCTTTGTGCTGTCTTGGCAGCTCTGAACTCGCAATGTATTTCCTATCAGCAGCAGGAAAGCTTACAGCTGAGATGGGCTTAGAAGAATTGCATGTGGTCAGCGATTTTATATGAATAATTAGCAAAAGGCAAATACATTTCACAGTTTGAGAACTGGATGAATTACAGTCTTCTGAGCTGCCACATGACATTCATATGTTACCACCCCATTCAGAATTAACCTCTGAAATGCCAGACCAAGGGTAAAAATCTGTAAAAAGAAGCCATGTGTTTTATCCTTATTCTGATTTATTTTTTATTGCCCAGGAAGAGTAGGAAGGCTACACATATCCCAACGAATATATATGTATATGGTTATCATATCCCCTCTTAGATGCCCTATTTCTAATGTAAATAAATATAATTTCGCTAGCCTCTCCTCATAAGATAGATTGTCCATCCCCTTTATTAATTTGATGACTCTTCTCTGCACTCTCTCTAGTTCCATAATGGATTTTCTTAGGATTCGTGCCCAAAATTGTACTCCATATTCAAGGTGTGGTCTTACTAATGCTTTGAAAAGGGGCATACTTATGTTTACTTCCCTTCCATCCATTGCCCGTTTAGTGCAAGATAAGATCTTGTTTGCCTTTGCAGCTACTGCATGACTTTAGGCACTATTGCTAAGCCTGCTGTCTACAAGCACTCCTAAATCCTTCTCCATCAAGGATTCCCCCAATATATCTCTATTTAATTTGTAAGTCGCCTTTTTATTCTTGCATCCCAAATGCATAACCTTACTTTTATCTGTATTAAACCTCATCTGCCATTTACCTGCCCAAGTTTCCAGTCTCTCCAAGTCCTTCTGGAGAGAAATTACATCCTGCTCTGATTCTACTACCTTACACAATTTAGTATCATCAGCAAAGATGGAAACTTTGCTCTCGATGCCAACCTCAAGGTCATTAATAAACAAGTTAAAAAGCAGGGGTCCCAGTACCAATCCCTGAGGTACTCCACTCACAGCTTAAGCCCAACCTGAAAAAGTTCCATTTATGACAACCCTCTGTTGTCTATTGTTCAACCAGTTTTCAATCCAGGTGCATAACAAACCTCCCACCCCCCCCCCCCTTCTCCAAATGACTCACAGCTCTATTACCCAAAGTTGGCTAATAGGGCTGCAGATCACTGAATATCACTCAACAAAATAAAACATAGAGAACACATTGAAAGTAATTGTTACAATATAAATCAAGTGGTCTGTAACCCCTGCCGTGCCAGTAAGGTTACGAAAGACCTCTCATGGTGAACCTAGCTATCTTTACTGGCAGAGAGGGGATTAAAGTAGACCTCTTACCCCGTCCACCTTAAAGTCCTACATAATCAATCTCATCAATTTTGTAATCCAATTGAACCCTTAGGCGGCCCTTATCACATTCCCTGCTGGCGCCACTTCAGCCAGAAAAGTCTTCAAAGACTTGGTGGGCCAATAAATAAAAAAATGGAGTGCAACCCCCCGCCTCCGCGACGCTATAACAAAACATGTTATAATATAAGGCCTAATAGCCATCTTCAATCTGATGCCATTAATGTCCCGTGACAACCCTTCCTCAACGTTGATTAAAGCCCGTCATTTGGCGATAATGATTCATTTCGCATTCTCATTTGCATATGCCACGTTAAAAATGTTGCCGCAATATAAAATCCCCTCATCACTGCTTTTAACTTGGCAATATGGATTTAGTGAATAAGTCGAGAAATAGAATTGGCGTTAAACTCCGATTAACGCCGATTTTTCAAATGTATTAACTTTAAGCGAATCTAGGCATTGTTTTCTTCCTGTTAGAAAAGCAAGGGGCAAGCAGAAGGCTCACTGCGGGCTAACACGGGAAAGCTCCTATCAAAGGGATCACGGAGAAAAACAAGTGGAGTCTGTTCATCTGTCAGGGAGAGGGATCTCTTACCAGTGAATCTTCTCTGCGGGACATGTGAGCCCTCTACTGTGAGGTTTCAAAAGCACTGTCAACATCCCCTAAGAGCTGTCACAAGTGCGTAGAAACAAGTACATGTAAAAGATAATTACAAGGATGATGTTGGTATTGTCAATGTTTCTGTCCTCGTTGGCTTTCAAGACTGGCAGCTATGGTTGCCAGGTGGCTTCTCCAAAAATACTGGACACAATGGTGAAAGGTGCAACGCACTTGATGCACATACAAACCCACCCCCCTCTCACCACTCCATGCTGTTTCCTTCTCTCCTTAGCTCCACCCTCAGGCTCCTAAGATCTCTTTCTGATTGGCTGCTGCTGGGTAATGCAGCCAATCAGGATGGAGGAAGCTGCCCAGCCCCCTAGCAACAGCCCTGCTCTCTCCCTGCTCGGGGAAATCCTGTGACCCCCCAAGCCATTCAGGTCACTGTATCCAGAGAGGTAATACCAGTATACATACATGTCCAGTATTACCGCTCATTTTTTACTGGACAGTGTCCAAATACAGGACGGTCCGCTTCAATACTGGACACCTGGCAACCATACTGGCAGCTGATATTCAGCGGGAAATCTATTGCATTCCACATAGTTGCATCCCACTCGTGTCTATAGTTAGGGAAGGTCACAGAAAGAGGGAGTGTGGGGACGCGTGTGGCCTGCGGAATACGCTCAGCTTCTCCCATTTGCTACCAGTGTTGCATTACGTTACTATCATTGAGCTTTCCCCTATTTTTTTTATCACATTTTCAATGTTACAAAAAGATACACATTTGTAAGAGTTTCACAATACATTTTTATACAGTTTTGCAATGCATTGCAAGCCTCTCCGGCACTCCGGGGGTTACAATACACCACCTCTGTCACAACTTGGCGTCAAAATGGGTGAAAGATTCAGGTCTGCTTGATAGCTTGTACGTTCTTATCACAAAATCAATAATTTATGCACACTATTATCATGAAATATATGGAAGTCTTGAGCATTTTAATTTAGACATTTTAATGGCGCCTCTAAATCCATTCTTTCTTCTTTTTTTTCTTCCAGCTTCAGGGTTTAATCTTTCTGCAGAAGTTCCTTGTCAGCTGTTTTGAAGGTGCGGTAATGCTCTAACTATCCACAATGGGCAGGCGATATCCAGGTGCAACCTATCGACCAAGCAGTTCATGTATGTATGGCTATTCCTTGATCTGTGGATCAATAGCGTTCATTCCTCCTGTTTTCTCAACCTTTGCTTTCTTCTGCACAATCACAAGGGAGTGAGACATTTGGTGACATGTTCTCCATTGAAACTACTAGAAATACAAAGTAGATATGGAATTGATTAACCAGGTCTATTGTACGTTTTCGGGAAGCAATTTGTGGTAGGCAATTGTGTTTGTCATTCATCAGCAGGGAGTCTCGCTGTTCATGACAGCGTTTAGAGTGATACGTCACCATTTCTCGGTTTAAAATAAAAACGTGTAAATGAGGCCGTACTGCCGAACTAATCAGCACTGGTGATGTCATACTCAATCCATTTCTATGTATGTATATCTTTATTTACATAGCGCAATCCAGGTACATAGTGCTTTACAATACACGTGACATAATATTATAACACAATGGGAATAAGCTCTTAATATATAAAACAATAGGAAAAGGAGTCCCTGCCCCAAAGAGCTTACAATCTAAGTGGTAAGTGGGGGGAATTTACAGAGACAGTAGAAGGGTGTTATAGTAAGTGCGTCTGAGTAGAAAAACCTGGAAGATTCTGGAGAATTTCACGCCTGTTGTAGAATGATGATTGTTGTGGGGTCTGCTAAATATGGCTGCAACCCAATTTTGAACATAACTTTTTTTAAGAGCTTAGCCATAATGACTGCAGCTTTGAAACCGCTGCTGCGATCTTTCCTCAGTTAAGTGTAATCCATCTTAGGCGGAGTCCCCGCTGGCGCTCAAAGCATGCGTGGAGGGTGTCCTGCGTCTGCTCGCGCGCGGTGGGAGGAGGAGGAGGGGGGGGGTCGGTAGCATTGCCGAATATTGAGCGAGCGGGAAAGTATAACATTTTTATTTACCTAAGCGCTGAGCGTTTGTGCCCGCGCATACGCGAGCGCGCATCGAGTGAGCGGGGACTTGCATATATATATATGCAAGTCACCTCGCTAAGCGCCGCCCGCTCAGCGAGCTAAGCGCTAGCGGGGACGCAGCCTTACTTGTAGGCCCCAGACTAATACCTATTGCTGAGGTGGGTGCCTGAGTCCTTTATTGATAACTGATACGCCACACGTGGCTGAGGTCAGACAGCAGGAAATAAGTACACAGCGTTTGTCATATAAACGCTTTTATATAACAGGTATTAATACTTAAGAACACTGTGATCCTCAACAAAGGATGTACAGGCATACCCCGCTTTAAGTACACTCACTTTAAGTACACTCGCGAGTAAGTACATATCGCCCAATAGGCAAACGGCAGCTCACACATGCGCCTGTCAGCACGTCCTGAACAGCAATACCGGCTCCCTACCTGTACCGAAGCTGTGCGCAAGCAGGGAGACTATAGAGCCTGTTACACATGCATTATTTACATCAGTTATGCACGTATATAATGATTGCAGTACAGTACATGCATCGATAAGTGGGAAAAGGTAGTGCTTCACTTTAAGTACATTTTCGCTTTACATACATGCTCCGGTCCCATTGCGTACGTTAATGCGGGGTATGCCTGTACTGTATGTTAGTGTCACTTAGGAGTTGACCACCCAATCCTAGGTATATGGGCCTATATAAATGGTGCTGGGACACCGTTGGAGCTCTTAATGCACTAAAATGTAGCAGGCCTGTACTTCACAAAGGTGCTTCAGTACCACTGTTAACTGCAGCCGTTGAGGGTCCCCTCTGACGGCAATCGACACACTGTGTGCTTTCCTCTCTTAGCCCCACGTCTTCTACAGCCTTTGTCATTGGCTGCTATTATGTCCATCACCAGTCACATGTCCATAGCACACTGGAGAGGAACCTGCCAGGGAGCAGTGTGAGTGTGTGGCTTGCATCACACAGGGGGGGTTTACATAAGGCAGGGGTGCGCAAACTTTTCTTGTTGTGCCCCCTCCCCCTGCCTGCTCTCCTCCGTTGTCGCACTGCCCTCCTTACCTCAGTGCGGCGCCAAATGACGCCACGTGGTTGTGTGACATCACGTCACTTGGAGAAGAGCGCTGGGCCTCTGCAACTGCTCGCGCTCCCCAACAAAAATCTTGCGCCCCAAGTTTGCGCACTGCTGACATAAGGTATACATCACTAACAATATCCAAACAAAAACAATATTTTCTATAGTTGGGCTTTCGGGTTTTTTTTCATGTATAAAGCTATTCAGTATATATAACAACCAATACAATGTTATTCACTTTACTGTAACTCCAATATGTGTTGCTACGTGGGACTGAACTAATAGTGATGGGTTAATGTGAGGACTTTGCTGGCACCACAAATTCCTAAACCACCTGGGTCTAGAGTAGACAATACCCTTCTGGAACTGAAAGGGAACATGTATTGTACATTTGAGAGAATGCCTAAGGCTTTGTCCATAGTGAAAGTGAGCGCGAGCGCTACAGCGCTACTTTCCTCGCGCAAGCTTTCCTCTCCGGCGATGTGTGGACTGTAGGTTTTTGGAAAGCGAGCGAGGGGGTGGGCGCGGTCATGATGTGGAGGGGGGCGTGCCAAGGAAGTGTCTTTAGCAAATAATAAAATGCATAATGCCATGCAATTTACAGAAGTATTCTACAAATATATATGAAAACATGCCTGGTTAAAAAAAAATTAACAATTATATAGTAATGGACAATACATCAGAAATTTCTCTCCATAAATTATCACGTTTGTAAACCTCAGAAATCACATTTTCAATAGTTTAGTTGTCCATATTCTCACAGCAAGCACAACTCAACTGACAAAGTAATTTGAACAGTATCCAGGCAGAATAGCTTACTACATTTTCATTGGCTGTTAGCCGCTCACATGACCAGACTGTCTTGCTACAACAACAAACAAGTTTGTCTCCTCTGCTTTTGGTATCCTTGTATCTCAAGTGCACGTGCATGTGCAAGCTCGCGCTCACTATGGCCATGCGCTTTGGAAAACACACGTTTGTTTGTAGCGCAAGCTATGTAGCTTGCTCTGTATCTTGCACTATGGACGAGGCCTTAGGCTAAGGCCCCGCTCCCAGAGTCAGCGCGCCCGCACTGCAGACAGGCGGTGCGCTGACACTACACAGACCGCGATATGCGGTCTGTAGGGAGCGGGAGCCGGAGCGGGAGGTGGGCGGGAGTGGGAGGATTGACAGGGAGGGGGGGCGTGGCTTGAGCGGAGCTGCGCACCAATCTCACGGCACCCTGCAGCACCAATCTCACTGGCGCGCCTGGTTCAGCAACACCAATCTCATCCTAGCCAGCCACTGCAGTGCACCCATCTCACTGGCACGCCTGCAGCACCAATCTCCATGGCAGCCCTTGCAGCACCAATCTCCAACTATGCAGCCCTGCTAGCCCAATCTCACTGGCACCCCTGCAGCACCAATCTCACCCTGGCAAAGCACCTGCAGCACCAATCTCACTGGCACCCTTGCAGCACCATCTCACTGGCACCCCTGCAGCAACAATCTCACTAGCAGCCCTGCGCAGCAGCACCAATCTCACTGCAGCCCTGCAGAACACACTCCACTGCAGCCCTGCAGCACTATACTCACTGGCAGCCCTGCTGCACCACACTCACTGGCAGCCCTGCAGCACCAATCTCACTAGCAGCCCTGCAGAACCATACTCACTGGCAGCCCTGCAGCACTATCTCACTGGCAGCCCTGCAGCACCAATCTCACTGGCAGCCCTGCAGCACCAATCTCACTAGCAGCCCTGCTGCACCAAACTCACTGGCAGCCCTGCACCCCACCTCCGGGCAGCCTCCTGCAGCACCCAATCTCACTAGCAGCCCTGCAACCAAACTCACTGGCAGCCTGCAGCACCAATCTCACTGGCAGCCCTGCCAGCACTATACTCAGGCAGCCCCTGCAGCACAATCTCACTGGCAGCCCTGCAGCAAAATCTCACTGGCAGCCCTGCAGCACCAATCTCACTGCAGCCCTGCAGCACCATCTCACTGGCACCCTGCAGCACAATACTCACTGGCAGACCTACAGCGCCACACTCACTGGCAGCCCTGCAGCACCAATCTCACTGGCAGCCCTGCAGCACCAATCTCACTGGCAGCCCTGCAGCACCAATCTCACTGGCAGCCCTGCAGCACCAATCTCCTGGCACCCTGCAGCACAATCTCACTGGCAGCCCTGCAGCACCAATCTCACTGGCAGCCTGCAGCACCAATCTCACTGCAGCCCTGCAGCACGCACCAATCTCACTGGCAGCCCTGGCAGCAACCAATCTCACTGGCAGCCCTGCAGCACCAATCTCACTGGCAGCCCCTGCAGCACCAAACTCACTGGGCACCCTGCAGCAACATACTCACTTGCAGCCTACAGCCCACATCTCACTGCAGCCTGCAGCACCAATCTCACTGCAGCCCTGCAGCACCATACTCACTGGCAGCCCTGCAGCACATACTCACTGGCAGCCCTGCGCACCAATCTCACTGGCAGCCCTGCAGCACCCACAATCTCACAGCAGCCCTTGCACACTCACTGGCACCCTGCAGCCCACATCACTGGCAGCCCTGCAGCACCAATCTCACTAGCAGCCCTGCAGAACCATACTCACCCTGCAGCCCTCAGCACAATACTCACTGCAGACCTACAGGCCCACACCACTGGCAGCCCTGCAGCACCAATTCACTGGCAAGCCCTGCATAACCAACTCACTGGCAGCCCTGCAGCACCAATCTCACTGGCAGCCCGCAGCACCATCTCACTGGCCAGCCTTCTCACCCCACTGGCATCCTGCAGCACCAATCTCACTGGCAGCCCTGCAGCACCAACTCACTGGCACCCTGCAGCACATCACTCACTGGCAGCCCTACAAACACGCGCCACACTCACTGGCAGCCCTGCAGCACCAATCTCACTAGCAGCCCAAGCCCTGCAACCATACTCACTGGCAGCCCTGGCAGCCATACTCACTGGCAGCCCTGCAGCACCAATCTCACTGGCAGCCCTGGCAGCACAATCTCACTAGCAGCCCTGCTGCACAACCAACTCACTGGCAGCCCTGCAGCCCCACACTCACTGGCAGCCCTGCAGCACCAATCTCATAGCAGCCCTGCTGCACCAAACTCATCGGCAGCCCGCAGCCCACACTCACTGGCAGCCCTTGCAGCACATACTCACTGGCAGCCCTGCAGCAACCTCTCACTGGCAAGCCCTGCAGCACCATCTCACTGGCAGCCCTGCAGCACAATACTCACTGGCAGACCTACAGTGCCACACTCACTGGCAGCCCTGCAGCACCAATCTCACTGGCAGCCCTGCAGCACCCAATCTCACTGGCAGCCCTGCAGCAAACCAATTCACTGGCAGCTCTGCAGCACCTACTCAGCAGCCCTGCAGCACCAATCTCACTGGCAGCCCTGCAGCACACCAATCTCACTGGCAGCCCTGCAGCACCAATCTCACTGGCAGCCCTGCAGCACCAATCTCACTGGCAGCCCTGCAGCACAATTCACTGGCAGCCTGCAGCATCTACGGGCGCCCTACAAGCGCCCACACTCACTGGCAGCCCTGCAGCACCAATCTCACTGGCAGCCCTGCAGCACCAATCTCACTGGCAGCCCTGCAGCACCCAACTCACTGGCAGCCCTGCAGCACTATACTCACTGGCAGCCTACAGCGCCACACTCACTGGCAGCCCTGCAGCACCAATCTCACTAGCAGCCCTGCAGAACCATACCCATGGCACCCTGCAGCACAATACTCACTGGCAGACCTACAGCGCCACACCTCACTGAGCAGCACCTGCAGCACCAAATTCATGGCAGCCCTGCAGCACCAAACTCACTGGCAGCCCTGCAGCACCAATCTCACTGGCCTGATGCCCAATCCAGCAGCCCGCACCCATCTCACTGCGCCCCTGCAGCACCATCTCACTGGCAGCCTGCAGCACCAATCTCACTCAGCCCTGCAGCACAAACACCATCTCACTGGCAGCCTGCGCACACCAATCTCACTGGCAGCCCTGACACACCATCTCACTGAAGCCCTGGCAGCCACCAATCTCACTGGCAGCCTGCAGCACCAATCTCACTGCAGCCCCTGCAGCACCAATCTCACTGCAGCCCTCAGCACCAATCTCACTGGCAGCCCTGCAGCACCAATCTCACTGGCAGCCCTGCAGCACTATACTCACTGGCAGCCCTACAGCGCCACACTCACTGGCAGCCCTGCAGCACCAATCTCACTAGCAGCCTGCAGAACCATACTCACTGGCAGCCCTGCAGCACAATACTCACTGGCAGACACTACAGCGCCCACACTCACTGGCAGCCCTGCAGCACCAAATTCACTGGCAGCCTGCAGCACCAAACTCACTGGCAGCCCTGCAGCACCAATCTCACTGGCAGCCCTGCAGCACCAATCTCACTGGCAGCCCTGCAGCACCAATCTCACTGGCAGCCCTGCAGCACCAATCTCACTGGCAGCCCTGCAGCACCAAACTCACTGGCAGCCCTGCAGCACTATACTCACTGGCAGCCCTACAGCGCCACACTCACTGGCAGCCCTGCAGCACCAATCTCACTAGCAGCCCTGCAGAACCATACTCACTCGACTCACTGGCAGCCCGCACTATACTCTGCCTGGCAGCCCTGCAGCACCAATCTCACTGGCAGCCCTGCAGCACCAATCTCACTAGCAGCCCTGCTGCACAAACTCACTGGCAGCCCTGCAGCCCCACACTCACTGGCAGCCCTGCAGCACACCAATCTCACTAGCAGCCCTGCTGCACCAAACTCACTGGCACCCGAAGCCCCACACTCACTGGCAGCCCTGCTGCACTATACTCACTGGCAGCCCTGCAGCACCAATCTCACTGGCAGCCCTGCAGCACCATCTCACTGGCAGCCCTGCAGCACAATACTCACTGGCAGACCTACAGTGCCACACTCACTGGCAGCCCTGCAGCACCAATCTCACTGGCAGCCCTGCAGCACCAATCTCACTGGCAGCCCTGCAGCACCAAATTCACTGGCAGCCCTGCAGCACCAAACTCACTGGCAGCCCTGCAGCACCAATCTCACTGGCAGCCCTGCAGCACCATCTCACTGGCAGCCCTGCAGACCAATCTCACTGGCAGCCCTGCAGCACCAATCCACGGCAGCCCTCAGCACCAAACTCACTGGCAGCCCCTGCAGCATTATACTCACTGCAGCCCTACAGCGCCACACTCATGGCAGCCGCCACATCTCACTGGCACGCCTGCAGTGCCGATACTCATGGCAGCAGCAGCACCAATCTCACTGGCAGCCCTGCAGCGCTATACTCACTGGCAGCCCTGCAGCGCTATACTCACTGGCATGATAACTATAAAAGGCTTTTGTATTTAGACCTGGGAATACATACACTTAACAATTGTTTTCAGGCCATATCAATAATTTGCTGCATGACAATAAGGCCTCGGTCCCGCTGCGCTCGTTGGTGCGGGCGGCCACACACGCGAGTTCCCCACCAGCAGGGGAACCTCGCGACCCTGGTCCCGGTCCCCCCCCTGGCCACGCTTACTACACGCTTTGGCGCGTCAGCCGCCAGGAACACAAGAAAATGGTGATGCCTAGCGTTGACGCGTCACGTGGTGTGGCTGTGTGAGCCAATGGGGAGGGGGGGCTTCGGGAGGAGGAGAGGCTTCGGGGAGCGGGGAGGATTGTGGAGTGAAAGCGTGAGTTGCCTGTCTGTGTGTGGTGTCTGAGTGCGTGCGTGCCTGTCTGTGTGTGTGTATGTGTGTGCCTGAGTGCGTGAGTGCCTGCCTCTGTCTCTGTGTGTGTGTGTGTCTGAGTGCGTGCGTGCCTGTCTGTGTGTGTGTGTGTGCCTGAGTGCATGAGTGCCTGCCTCTGTCTGCGTGTGTGTGTGTTTTACTTACCATCAGCAGCTCCCTCCTGCAGCCCGTGGAGGGAGGGGGGGGGAGAGTAGCGGGTCCCTCCGCTCAAGCCACGCCCCCCCCTCCCTGTCAATCCTCCCCACTCCCGCCCACTCCCGGCTCCGGCTCCCGCTCCCGGCTGCCAGTGAGATTGGTGCTGCAGGGCTGCCAGTGAGTTTGGTGCAGCAGGGCTGCTAGTGAGATTGGTGCTGCAGGGCTGCCAGTGAGATTGGTGCTGCAGGGCTACCAGTGAGATTGGTGCTGCAGGGCTGCCAGTGAGTGCTGCAGTCTGCTTCTATACTACTGTATGAAAGTCCTGAAGCAGCTACACCCATCATCAATGCAACATGACCATCTTAATTGAATTTGTGATAAAAATGCAGAGTGAATAATCACTGAGCTGAACCAGACGCCCTGTGTTTATGCGAGCCCCATGAGAAGGAAGAGTTACTTAAAGCAGCCATGTGCCATGCTTGAAAAATATATTGGCGTCTATATACAGTAATAAGGCAATGAATAAGTAGAGATAGGAGGGAAAGCGTTGCGCCAAACTTGGAATCTGCTGTACAAGTGGCGTTTCTTTTGCAAATTCGACTTTTCGCAAATTCGTCTGAGTTTGAAAACAGTCGCCTCTATATTTTTGGAAATGATGGGAAAATGTGAGCGAAACCAAAAATCCGCTTAAATTTTCCGACATTTGACTGAGAAAGTGTAAATGTGCTAAAAAAACAAACAAACTCTACAGCGAAAAAACAGCTAACTAGGCACATAGCCGAAATTGCAGCTTTCCCACGGTTTTTAAATAAGAAAAAGGTTCCAACGAACCTTCGCGGGTTTGTGAAGAAGTCTTTGTCCGAAGGTTGGCGGGCCGTGCGCTGACGCATTCAGCCACCACTACTTGTAAGGCAAACACACAGAGTGCACTGTACCTTTTATTCCGTACCTTCTAACATCAATGTGCCAAGGTCTTTGCTTCAACTTTTACCTTGTGCCTCAGCCTGCGATGTGCGAAGGGTTAAAAGAAAGACTGATGGAGGAGTTGCATGGTTATCATTTCTATCTTTTAGAGCAATGTTGCTGCTGTGTTCAGTAATGGCTCTGAGATGACATTACAGCTTTTTAGTGGGGACCTAGGTTGGCTGTATTTGTATTTTGTACAGATTCTGGTCCCCTGAGCTGGGATTATCATGGTTGAGCTCGGCGGGACACCACAGTTCTGCTTTTAGTAAGGAGCTCATACAAAGATCCAGTCTTATTTTGAAAGCCAAGAAACAGGATATGGTGCAAG
Organism: Ascaphus truei; assembly: GCA_036426205.1. Classification (NCBI taxonomy): domain Eukaryota; kingdom Metazoa; phylum Chordata; class Amphibia; order Anura; family Ascaphidae; genus Ascaphus; species Ascaphus truei. The sequence continues at coordinate 282,904,846 of CM071567.1, forward strand.
AGGTGGAAGCAGAGCAGCTGGGAGACATACAGTATAACAGGAATCCAGGATCATTTATTTATTTATAAAATATTTTACCAGGAAGTAATACATTGAGAGTTACCTCTCGTTTTCAAGTATGTCCTGGGCACAGAGTAAAACAAATAATACATGGTTACAAGTACAGTTACATAAATGAACAGGGTATACATTATATACAAGACATTGCGTGCACAGTTAAAGAAAATATATATTATGGGCGTATGCAACAGTTACAGACCAGATTAAAATGTGAGACAGCCTTAGATTTGAAAGAACTTAAACTGGTGGTGGATGTGAGAGTCTCTGGTAGGTTGTTCCAGTTTTGGGGTGCACGGTAGGAGAAGGAGGAACGTCCGGATACTTTGTTGAGCCTTGGGACCATGAACAGTCTTTTGGAGTATGATCTCAGGTGATAAGTGCTGCAAGTGGTAGGGGTGAGGAGCTTGTTCAGGTAGCTGGGTAGCTTGCCCATGAAGAATTTAAAGGCAAGACTGGAAAGGTGAACTTTGTGCCTAGACTTCGAGTGATGACCAATCTAGTTCTTTGAGCATTTCGCAGTGATGTGTGTTGTAGTTGCATTGGAGAACAAAACGACAAATTGAATTGTAGAGGGTGTCAAGTTTGTTAAGGTGGGTTTGAGGTGCCGAGCCATATACTATGTCTCCATAGTCAATAATTGGCATTAGCATCTGCTGTGCGATACGCTTTCTGACCAGGAGACTTAGGGAGGATTTGTTCCTGTAAAGTACCCCTAGTTTGGCATAGGTCTTGGTTGTCAGGGTGTCAATGTGCATCCCGAATGTTAAGTGGGAGTCAAACCATAAGCCCAGGTATTTAAAACTAGTGACAGGGGTTAGGGTGGTGTTAGCGTTGGTTCTAATCAGGAGCTCAGTCACTGGAAGCTTTAAAAATTTAGTCTTGGTCCCAAATACCATTGTTACAGTCTTGTCAGTGTTTAAAAACAGTTTGTTTTGGGAAATCCAGTTTTCGAGTCTCAAAAAGTCAGACTGAAGTATGTGTTGAAGGTCAGAGAGGCTATGGCTGTGTGCATATAGGATTGTGTCATCTGCATACATGTGTATTGAGGCTTCCTTACAAGCTGTGGGAAGATCATTGATGAACACTGAGAAGAGTAGGGGCCCCAGAACAGAGCCTTGCGGGACATCACAGGTGATATCCAGGGGGTTGGAGTTAGAGCCTGAGATGGACACATGTTGGGATCTTCCTGATAGGTAGGACTGAAACCAGTTTAAAGCTCTGTGCTGCTTAGGCTGCGGTTCCAGTGCGTTCTGTAGCACGTGCGCCCGGGAGAGAGGGAGAGTTTGCGACAAGAGGGGGCTTGGCGGGGGTTTTGCGGGGGCTTGGCCATGACCTCACGCGGGTGGTTCGCCTTCATTGGCTGAACTGCCGGCAGGGGCGTGGCCACGCCTCCGTCGCAAGTTCCACATACAAAAAAAATTGTATGTGAGAAAACTTGCAGTACAGCGCGGCTGTTAAATGCGCGCCGACGCATGTACTGGGCCCAGATAGATTTGGGGGCGGTGCTTGTGCGCACAGCGCACGCAGATCGCACTGGGACTGCAGCCTAACGGTGGTGCTACCATGCCCACTTTGTATATGCACATTGACTCTCTCTACAATACTTACAAAGATTTCCACCCTCCCGGTGCAGCAGTCTACGACATTTGGTCGCATAACGGTGTGCAGCCCAGGAGATCCCCAACTTAGGACACCCACTTAATGCTTAGATAGACAGAACTTAGAGGCCACCAGCTATCAACATATATTGTATGCATACATGCAGAGTTGTGAAACCGGATCAATTTATAAATGAATGTTCTTTGCTTTGGAGGCTCTGAACATGAAAACATGAAATCATGGGGGATATAGGGGGTAGAGCCAGGATAACTTTCCCAGGCCTGGTGGGGTTTGCTTTGCCGGGCTTAACCTTACCACATGCTGAATTTGTCGCTGCCGCCTTCCGCTCAACAATTTACCCCCCCTTGCTTAACACCGGGGTCTCGGTATGTCCTGGGCCCCAGAGTAACTGCATGAAATACTTATATTAGCACTGCAGTACTAGAGGTATCGGTAGCAAGTTAGTCTGCAATTCACCCCTCTAGGACTCTAGAGCTGCAAGTGGGAGATTTGGCGAGTCCGACATCTTCGCAGTATAGTCGCATTTTAACTTTAAGGTTGGGTGACTGAACCAAAGAGACAAATCATTTCACAACATTGATTTGTTTACAACTGAGTAATCATCCACAATACAATAAATGAGGCTGCTTTTGTAATCTGCTCTAAAGCTGCGAAACCCTGATCTATGTGCTACTACTAAATATGTAAAACATTCGACAAATAACAACCAGTATCTAAAAGCCAACACCAAGAGATCAAGTGCAAACACATGCCGACTTGCCCGCGATTCTGACCAATGGAAATTGCATATTGTTTGTCTCAGTTGCTGAGCGTTACTGCATTACTGGAGTCTATTGTGTTTACCCACAATGTTTGATGCTCTCTCCTTTCTTTTATCTGGCTCGCGTATCTGTGATGTGATTATTCCTTAGCTATTTGTGTCAGATGTCAGTCACTTCCTCTGTCATTTCCCCTTATTTTGATGCGGATCCCCAGAGAGTGGTCGGAGATGGAAGTGACTTTTAGTTTATTGGATTGAGTGTCTCTGTTTCCTGGTGTCTATTTTAGGTTTTCATGTCATTCTGAGGGACAAGTAACATCTGCCATGAGGACTAAAACATTTCACAAGAGCGAGAAAATAGGCAAAATAGCCCTTATCTGCACTGTTTTCTGTATTTTCTTTGGGTGTTGAATAAGGATTTTGTGCAGTGGTCTTAATTGACTGTTTTGGTGTATGGGTTATTTAGAGTTTGTTACCTGTTTTTAGACGTGTCATGAAAATCTTGAGGTAGTTCATGACTCCCGAGGCCCGTTTTCTCCCCTTTAAAGCAGCAATACATCCACCTCCCCCCCCCATTTTTAGTTTTTTTATATATAAACTATGTGACAATGTATAATTCTACATTCTTACCTAAGCTGACAATCGTTTGGTGGTCCTGTTATAAATCTGGCAAAATCCTGATTATGAGCCTATCATAATGGTCGCCCTTTCAGTTTCAATCAATCCTTCAATCAGTGTAACTCAGCAGATACAATGGGGACTATTCTATAAGCCTCGTTAACCCACTTATCGAGGCCTTTTTTACCAAAATGCCTACTGTTATTCTGTAAACCTCAATAAGTGGACGATAAAGGCATGAAGCGCCAATTTTTTCAGCCGTCAAAAAAAAATTGCCGGGTGACTGGCAATATGCCACTTATCGGCCGGTTCTGAAATTTGTGCAATTCTAGCAGCCTCGATTAGCTTATCGCGGCTAACCGCGGCTCTAGAATGGCGAGTTTCTCCCAAAATCCTCACGCCAGGAAAAGTTGGCGTGAGGCTGGTGAGAAGCTGGTGAGAAGCTGCTGAGAAGGCGGCGAGAGAGGACATAGAAATAAAAATGCATTTTTCCGGCATCAGATTCATGCCGGGAGTCTCCGGAGCTGATATCCATTAATATCAGCACCGGCATGAATCCCATGCAATAAAAATGTATTTACAGGCAAATTCATTACCTTAGCGGCTGACCGCTAAAATACAATCTAATGGCCCCTAACCCCTTAATCACCTTAGCGGTTAATAACCGCTATAGTAATTAAGGGGTTAACCCACCCTCCTCCGCTACCCACCCGGGAGGCCTAACCACCCACCCCGGGACCACTATACCCACCCTGTACCCATTGATTGACACAGTGGTATATCATACCCATATAATATGGGCATTATAAGCCACTATAGCAGTCAATAATGAACCTAATAAAAATAATTAAGGCCAAAAATAGACACTAATCAAAGAAATACACAAGCAGCTAAACGCCCCAACAATAAAAGAACAAAAATGCCTCAACTACACATCAGTTAGATTAATCTATCACTAAAACAGCAAAATAATTCCAATTATGTTATTCCAAAACATAAGAATACAAATAAATAAACACCTATCCAACCAATCAATTAAAGAAATAAAACCAGTAGCCAACAAATCAATTAATTAATTTAAACCAGTAGCAAACAAAATAAATAATTAATTTAAAACGCTAACCAATCCTAAAATGTACTAAAAACAAGCCATCCAAAGTCAAAACCACTTAATCCAAACAATAAACAGAAATAAAAAAAAATAACAATCATTAGAAAACAAGTATTTGCCAAAACCCGCAACGTCATCCCGGCAATACTTCTCCATCAACATTGAAGATCAGGAAAAGGTGACAAAAATATTATTTCTTTAATCTTCTTTCACCTTCTTCTTACTTTATCTGTCATTATTTTCTTTTTTTATTCTATCTTCATCTGTCAATCAAAAAACCCCATGTTAAATCCAAACGGATGTTGCCATATCGACTTCTTCCGCTAAAATGAGATGGAACAGGCCTTATATAAGGCCTGTGACGTCACATTTTAGGGTCCGATGGTATAGCTCCAATCCGATTGGACGCTGTATCATGTGCCCGTTTTTTGTTTTTTTAAGCATGTGACATCTCCAAGGGAGGTACGTCACATCCTTAAAACCACATGGCTATGTGACATGGTATTACAGCCAATGGGATTTAAGACAATCCCATTGGTTGCTGTACCATGTGATAGGTCACATTAGTTCAAAAGGATGCAACATCATCCCTTAAAGGTTCTAGAGTAGGAGGCGGGCAGGGAGGGTTACACAATATTGGAACCAGAGAGTCCTCCAGAACGGAACCACGCTATGTACAGCTCTGGTGACCAGGGCCAGATAAAGGCTTTGGGGGGGACTGGGGCCCTTTAATGCAGGGGCTCCCTAGTTTTTTCCTTCTTCTCTCACTCCCCCTTTCACTCTTCCTCCAACCCTATCCCTCCTTCACCTTTTCCTCTCCCCTTCTTCCCCCCTCCCTCTCCACATTCCATCTTCCTCTCCTCCTCCTCTTACAGCCCCACTCCCTCACCCCCCTCTCTGCACACTTCCTCTTACACCCCCTCTCTCTGTCAATCCCCCCTCCCCACTCTCTCCTCCCTCCTCTCACTCTCTCCCCGTTCCTCTTACTCTCTCCCCGTTCCTCTTACTCTCTCCCCCTTCCTCTCACACTCTCCCCCTTCCTCTCACACTCTCCCCCTTCCTCACTCTCTACCCCTCCTCTCTCTCTCTTCCCCCTTCCTCTACTTGCTCGCTTCTCCCTATCTACTCACTCTCTCCCCCTCCTACTCACACAATTCCTTCCTCCTAATCACACAATTCCCCCCTCTGCAATCAACCAACCCCCCCTCCCCCTCTGAGAATTTTACCTTGGAGATGGGTGGTGAAGATGGCTGGAGTTCTGCTCCAGTCGGCTGCCCTGAACCTCTGGTGAAGAGTTGGCCACGCGGCATGTGAGCTGAAATTGGACCCGACTTCCAGAACCCAGTCACTCCGGCAGAAGATGAGAGGGGGAGCACTGCTGGGGCCTCTGCTTGCCGCCAAGCTTCCCCCCCTGCATTGCGGCATGGTGGTTACATATCTGTGTGGGGCCCAAATAAATAGGGTGGTCCGAGGCACATGCCCCCCCTTAATCTGCCCCTGCTGGTGACCCCCCCCCCCCCTGGTTACCGAGCTACTTACTGGTGAAGAGACCAGTATATCTTATTGGTTTCTAAAATGGACCCAAATGGGCATCCAATAGAAAGCCGTAGCTAAGGATTGGCCTAAGATATCGAAGCCATTTTGTTTCCCCCAGAGGGGGGAGTTAAACCTGATAACACTGGTAAATATCTTGGGAACGGGCGTCTCCAGAGCTGAAGTAGTAGAGACAAACTTATTCATGTTGTATATTTTAAATTTTTATCGTTTCTTCATCACACTATATAATATGGTGTTTGTTTTCACCTCTCTAGTGTATTCATGATCACCGATTTTTAAACTGTGGTTTTTATTATGAAAAAAAATGAGTACAGACCAAAATGTGTGGGTTCTGGACCACAATATGGCATTTTAATGGAAGTGCTTAATTCCGTGACTTCAGTGTGACTCGATAGACGTTTATGAGATTGCATGTGCTAAGAAAATCAGTGAGACTCCCAGAAAATCATTGAGAGTTGACAGGTCTAAGAGCTGCAATTTTAATAGCTTTGAAATTTAGGCCTGAAAACACAGTAAATAACTCCACAAACTATACAATGCAGATTGCTTTCATTACCCAGTTTAGGGCCGTACAGTGAGGACTGGCCCTTTCCCGTTTTCCAGGGGAGCTCTTGGAGTGACCTGAACGTGATCTGAATGAAAGTAGAGAACCTTCCCCTTCTGGTCACCAGGTGACATCGCGACCATGTCACATGATTGCAACTTTCAGAAAAAAGCCCATGCCCCTCCCCCTCTGGCACTTATGTGATTAAGTGTATTTGTCATAATAACTCTGTGCCCAGTGCATACTTGAAAACGAGAGGTAACTCTCAATGAATTTCTTCCTGGTAAAACATTTTACAAATAAATAAATTAAGCTATAATTAAGGAAATATATCTAAATTAAGTTAGAAAGCTGCATTGATTTGAGCTGAGATAGTGGTTCCCAAATCCAGTCCCAACGTATCCCCAAAAGGCCAGGGTTTAAATTCACCCTAACCTGTATTTTGTTTTTACAGGATGGCAAACAGGGTGCCCTCCAAATCTGAGCCACACTATTTTCTGCTTTGGGGACCCCCAGTTCCCAAGATACTGGTGAAGTTACCGATATTACTTCGGGATTTTGAAAAGGGATTTAAATAGCCAGCCAAAAGGAAGCCACAACCGATGCAGCTTCCAATAGCACAAGATTTAGCAACTGTTTTTTATTTATTTATAAAAATGTTTTACCAGGAAGTGATACATTGAGATTTACCTCTCGTTTTCAAGTATGTCCTGGGCATACTTATACAAAAAATACATGGTTGCGTTAAAAGAACAGGGGTTATACAGTCAATTCCCAGGCATTTCATGGACAGATAAAGTTGGAAAATTGGGTACAAGGAATTCAGGGGCTTGTGAGTTTCAGATTGAAATAGAGCAGCTTTAACATCACCAAACAGCAGCAAACAGCTCACACCCTTTAGCTGCGCCAAAGGCCGTCCGCCTTTGGGGCAACGCAGATGTACACTGGGGGTGTTGAGATTCAATGCAGCTGTGAACACAAAGTTCTTTGTCCTCTTGGCTCATTAACATTCCAGTGGGTGGGGTTGACGTTCCACAAAGTACAAGCAAATGTTAACCCTTGGCACGCTGGTCCTGTGCAGAGGGGAGCAGCTCTTGGGGAGCCCCATCAGGCTGTCCGCCTTTAGGGCAACACAGATGTACACATTTTGTTTCCCCCGTAGGGAGATTTGCACCCGGTAGCTTCATTGCTAAGTATCTTGGGAACTGGGGCTTGCCAGTAGGAGGAACTGCTGAGCCACTGATTCAGCTGCTACGTGATCATGTGAGGACACTGTTAAAACCTGAACTGAAGCTGGGAACCGCTGGGCTATGATGTAATGCATTGTTTAGAGTACAATTCTAAATGATGGCTTATTTATGAGCCAATTCAAAATTATATTACATACAATATATTTCTCTGACATTGAGAACTCCTGGAGTGAAGTGTGATATTAGCATGAAAAGTGATTGGTGAAGAAGATTTGCAAAGAAATGTTGTGTTAAAACCATGTAAAAGAAACTAGGGCTTTAAAAACTTCGGTTACTTATACCGTGTCGTCTGTTTCTCTTCTTAACTCTTTTGTTTCAATTCACAGATGATCAATTCTACAACACATCTTTGTTCCTCTTCATGCAATATACAGTGTATACTCCCATGTAGTCTATACAGGGTGATCACACTCAAAGAGGCACAAAACTCCTACAAGTAAAAACACCCTGTATAACTGTTTCTTTACATAAGTGGTTATACACAGTAAAACCATAGTTACTTCTATTTCTCTTTGACGTGTTTTAAAATTTTAACATGAATAATTCTGTTTTTAGGAATTCATGGACAGTTGGTTACTGGATATTTGAGACATTTCAGGAGTCCAACCACATGGGTGACACATTATACGGAGGATACGTGATATGTTAGTTAGATAATAATCTTTATTCTTTACTTTCTTCGTTGAAAGGGACTTAAAGCAACCATCTGTTGTCTTGGCAAGATCTTTATATTTTTTATTACTGTACGTTGTCTCAGGATACTCCTGGTTGTCAAAAAGAAACCTTGTACACACACACACACACACACACACACACACAACACAACCAACACCCCACACACAACACACACACACACACACACACACACACACACACACACACACACACACACACACACACACAGCAACATTGCCTGACTTTTATATATCGAGGCAAATAAAAGTTTGCTTTGACGTACTGCACTGCTGTGTGCTCCTGTTTCTGTGAACTGTAAGAACATTGTTGGTTTCTTATATCTGATGCAGATTACCTTGTTTACACCAGCTTGTAAACGCAGGTAAAAGGGGGACAAATCATACAGACACAAACGTTTCTACATCTCATCATACTGTAAGTCAGCGATTCCCAACCCCAGCCCTCAAGACCCCACAACAGGTCAGGTTTTTAGGACATCCCAGCTTCAGCACCTGTGCTGCAGCAGGGACTGATTGAGCCACCTGTGCTGGAGTAGGGATATCCTGAAAACCTGACCTGTTGAGGGGTATTGAGGATTGGAGTTGAGAACCCGTGCTGTAAGTGCATCCTATAACTTCCCCTAAAACTTTCTATCAACAGTCATACTGGAAATTGCAAGCTGATGCACGTGAGGTAAAATTGGAGCAAAGCACCTCAATATGTTGCTAGAAGGCACAAAATTAAAATACTTTGCCTTTTGTACATTCTGCTCCAACATTGCCTTAACCCCTTCAGTGCCCTACAGAGTTACAGCATATGTCATGAAGGCTGGCACCCTGGAGACCCTTGTGACGCACGTACATTGTATGTCATAGTCATAGCAAACAGATGGGGAGTGCCCATCAGCGGAATGACAGAGCGCTCACAACACACGCTTTGCTGGAGGGGCCATGGGGTTAATACATAGCTCGCCATTCAGTATGCGGTGATGCTGCTTCTTCATGTTAGGGAAGCTCAGAGCACTGTTCATGTGAATGGAGCTCAGAAGTTCCCTGGCACAGGAAAGCAGCTTCACAGCATAATAAACAGAGGCAAATACCCATTGTTTTATACCCATCAACTGGATGTTAAGGAAGTAAGAGGAAATGACATGATAAGCTCCTTTAGATCTGACAAGCCGGGCCCTCAGTACCTTCTGAGTCAGTCTGCGTTCATATGTTTTTACTTTGTATGTCAGTCAGTTTGTGTGTCATTCCCCTATTGAGGGAATATGTGGGCGTATTATAAATACATGATAATAATCAGAAAACGGCCAAATATTGTAGTTAATGAAGAAAACAGGATCAGTGGCAGGACTACCATTGGTGCTGCAGGTGAAATGCACCCGGAGTCCGGAACCTTTGGGTGCTCACTGCAAACTGCAGAGGATGAGGGAGCAGGATATTCAGGCTCCGCACTGATGGGGGCGGGGGGGGGGGGGGGGGGGAGGAAGATATTCTTGCACCAGGGCCCCTCTTTCACTAGATCCGCTATTGAACAGGATGCACAAAATAAAATAGGCAATGGGCTGGCCTCTATAAAAACATGAACTGTGATATAAATCTCAACATTGCAATATTTTCTTTCTGTACATCAATTACATCTTCTAGGTCTGAGGTAGCATTGAAGACTGCTCCGAAACATCAACGTCACTTGTTGGAAATGCTAATTAGAAACTTTCCTATATTTGATTCTAGCCTAAATTTAAATGTTTTCTCACACCATTTCAAGCAAAATATCACCTGGTTGGTGCACAAACCCTATGGTGTTAGGGGGATTTTTAGCTGTCTTTTTGCAGGTAAATAGAAATCAGTGTGACTGCCAGAGGGAAATAGGCCTCATTATTCTGTTAGAAGAATACAGTGGGTACAGGCGAGTACAATATATAGAACATGAAACACAGACAGAGCTCAGTGCTACATCCAAAGACACCAATACACGGTACAGAGCCTATATATATATTTAAACATTTAAAAACTTTAACCCACAACAGTTTCTGGCTGACCTTACCAACTGCCCATTGCACAGAATCGATTTAATTCCCGACCCTGATTCTGCGCTCGACTATTTCCAATCCGAGTTCTTAAAACTCTGCGATACCCATGCTCCACTACGCAAAATAAGGGTACGGGGGGCCCACCTTCCATGGGTTACACCTGACCTTATAGCACTCTACCAGTTCAGGGATGCCTTGTGGAAAAGCTACAAAGTAACTAGCGCAACCAAGGATCTCAATCACTACAGATGCATGCGGAACATGTGCACAAGTCAAACAAGGCATGCAAAAGCCCAATATTACTCTGACAATCTCCACCTGAATACATCAAACCCAGCTAACTTCTGGAAGGTTATCAACAATATATTCCAGCCTCCTAACCATCAACAACCAAGTAATATCACTAAGGGGGATATTACTCTGACAAACCCCACTGACATTGCAAATGCATTCAATGATTACTTTGTGGGGTGTGCCACTAACTTATTAGCGAAACGCAGCCCAAACCACAAACCTGAATCTCATCCTGGGAGTACCCCTATAGTCCCACCCCCTCCCAACACTGCCCACAATTTTCAATTTGGCCCAGTATCTGAAGAGGAGATTATACAAGCACTCCTCAAACTAAAACTAAGCAGCCAATGTGGACCCGACTTACTACAATCTAGGTTCCTACGACTTGGTGCCCCAGCCATTGCCAAACCAATTGCATCCATAGTCAACTCTATCCTGTCTGCAGGCCATATCCCTAAGACCTGGAAAACTGCCAGAGTTTTCCCAATCTTCAAAAGTGGGGACAAAAACACTGTCTCAAACTACAGGCCAATCTCACTTCTCCCAATTCTATCCAAAGTCATGGAAAAATGTGTCCACTCCCAATTAAGCGATTTCTATACCAAGACAAATTTCCCTAGCCAATTCCAATCTGGCTTTCGTCCCAAACACTGCACCGTAACTACCCTGCTAAAAGTTTGCAATGGAATCCAGTGTGGAATGGAACGGGGACAACTCACTGGTGCAGTATTCCTAGATTTTGCAAAGGCTTTTGACACAGTTGATCATGCTATCCTGCTTAACAAACTCCAGAGCTCTGGAATAGGGAAGCATGCTTTAAACTGGTTTCAGTCCTACCTATCAGGAAGATCCCAACATGTGGGGGGGGGAGGGAGAGTGGGGGGGGGGGGGGGGGGGGGGGGGGAGATGCTGATCCCTTTCAGCTGGTTCTCTCACATTTTAATAAACAGATCCCTCGGGAATCAGGAGGGTCCCAAAAAGGGCAATGTGGTTGGTAGTAAATTCCTTATGTGGTCCTGCGCCAGGGATCTGCTCTCAGAGGGGCGGCACGGCCCCTCCATGTGCTACGTACCAGTCCTCAATGTGATTCATGAAGTAATGATGCTGCCTCTCGCTGCAGCTGCTGTAACACGTCTCCGTGAAGTTCAGGAAGCGCTCGCCCCGTTTATCCTCTTTTTTCTGGGGGGGGGGGGGGGGGAGGTAAAGAAAAATCGGTCTGGTTTAATCCAAATGTCAAACTTTCCCCCTATCAGAGTTCCAAAGGAGACACATTACAGGCCCGTCACAATGTAAAGCAAATCCGACAGCAGGTGAATGCGTTACTCTTACACGCTGGAATGAATTTACAAAGGCCGCCGGCTAATACTATTTCTCACGAGCCACACGTGGACAGCCCACCTTTACAAGGCTTATTGGCTGATCTCGCTGGAGCAGGTTTCTGTATGTGCGGAGGGACGTGGAAGTGTGTACGTGCGTTAAGCTTTAAAGCAGGGGCGGGCAACTCCAGTCCTCAAGCCCAACCTACAGGTCAGGTTTTCAGGATATCCCTGCTTCAGCACAGGCGGTGCAGTCTGACAGGCACCTGTGCTGAAGCAGGGATATCCTGAGAACCAGACCCGCTATTGGCCCTTGAGGACTACAGTTGGCCACCGCTGGTCTAAAGGCAGCGGTCACTAAACTGCAATTTGGGAAACAGCGGTACACACATAAAAGGGGTTTCCTTACGAAACTGCAATGGTGCCGATCGGGGCTGTTATGGCGTATAATAAATAAACCATGTGGTGCTGAGCTGTGTAATCATTCTGGCCTCCGTGTGTACATTGTATAAATATATATCGCTGCTGCTAGAGACAGTTTACCATTCATTCCTGCTTTAAATGCTAGATCCGCAACTCCAGACCTCAAGTATCACCAACAGGGCAGGTTTTACCTCTGCCCCCTACGTGAGCACCGGCGCTTCAGCCAAAGTGATACATACATTAGCACAGGGGGCCTGCAGGTCTTTATTTATATAGCACCATTAATGTAAATAGCGCGTCACAGCAGTAATACACACAACCCAAACTGGCAAAGGCTGGACTGTGCTAGAAAAAAGCTTTATTGTAGCACGGAAGTGGCAGCCCTTCTCTCTTTTTAAACTTCCATGCTACAATAACGTTTTTTTCTAGCACAGTCCAGCCTTTGCCAGTTTGCTGCGGGGCCGTGCCCGCTGTGTTTTTTCCTCCCCGGTGAGGATACCTTGTTTATACCTCTACGCAGCCTGGAGCACGCAAAGATTAAGAGAAAGAAAGGAAAGAACCGGACGAACTCTGAAGGTATCAGTGAGTAATTTCATTCATTATTTCAATGTCGGAGCCTCCCCAGGTGTTATGGTCATATAGTAGCAGGACTTACGGATGGGTTCTGGGTGGGTTTTAGGACTTCCCCCAGACAACCCTACACAGTCGCCGCCAGACCATATCCCAACTAGGGGTTATTGATTATCAAGCTCCTTTACTCCTCCTCTGTGCATCCGGACTAAGCAGCAAACATTTATTCAGGTGGATTGATGCCCTGCAGCACTGGTTTATTGAGGGGGTCGTATACCTCAATGTTCTCTCTAAATAACAAATAATATAAACTACACACAAAGGGGAGAAGGGCTTCAGACATAAAAGTGACATTTAGGAAAAGGAGTCCCTGCTCCGAAGAGCTTACAATCTAATGAGAGGATAGTATTAAAACCTGAACTGTTAACGGTCCTTGAGGACTAGAGTTGGGAACCACTGTGGACTAGAGCAGGGGGTGACCAACAGGTCAGGTTTTCAGGATATCCCTGCTTTAAAACAGGTGGTTCAATCAGTGGCTCAGTCTTCGTCTGAGCCACCTGTGCTGAAGCAGGGATATCCTTAAACTGACCTGTTGGTGGCCCTTGAGGACTGGGAGTAGGCCACCCCTGCATTAAAGCATATATAATAAACTCAAACAAGGCATTTAAACCGTGCAGTGTTCCCACTTTCTAACAGAGAGGCGACGGTCAAAAGAGCAGTTAAAAGGACTATTGGGGAATAAGCACATACCGGGAGCAGGACGACCACGAGCTGGGGAGGGGTTTCCAGAGACCCATCAGCAGCTGCATATACCACGGCAAAGACATACGTACTGACCCACAGCACGTCCAGCACTGGAAAAGAACCAGCATACATGATCTTTAGTGAGCGGTCTTCCCGCAGAGCGTTGCATGCATCCCATACACCTACGGGTAGAAAATAGCAGGGCCCCTTGTACCTTTCACTGGGTTCTCAGAGTCATAGAAGGAGGGACAAGGGATGACTTTTTTCTCCTGCAGGTTCTGAAATAAGAGAAGACTTACATTTCAACGGAAGCTCTACAGACGTGACGCGCGTGTATCCGCCCTTCCAGCGGCGCGTCCGGCGCGGGGCAAGTCTTTACAGTTCATAGCGCCAATGTCCCCACTACGTCCATGCTCTAATGGCTTCATCCCATCAAGTACATGACATGAGTCTGGAGGGCGAGCTGCAAAGCTCAGTCATACACTGCAGGTTCGGCCACTCGATGACATGACCTGCATTACTGAAACGCTGATGTACATCAGGGGCCACAAATTACCCAGTTCATATATAGAGAGAGAAGGGATCGGTGCTGTTTTGACTCTTTGTAGAGTGCTCACGTCTTTGTCACAACTTACAAAATAAGTGTGCGGTCTGGATTAAAGGAGCAATACAACAATACAAATACTTTTTCTTCAACATTTATTCTTCATTTTTTACATAGGTTCGAAGCAGGGGGGTCGCCAGAGCCGAAACCCATTCATTTCAGCTACAGGGGCCCCCTGCTTCTGGAGATACCTGCCTCCATAGTAGGTGCTGGTAGCCGCTCCGGCTGAGTCAACTAGGCTTTAACGTTTAAAGCTCCCGCGTCACATGGGCCAGCAGGAAGCCGAATCGGATGACGTCACAGCCTCCCATTGGCCCGCAGGGTGCGGGAGCTTTGAAAAGCGGCCGTTACATGATCCATGGAAGTGGATCGGCACCGGCTACAGAGATGAGTATCTCTGGAAACAGGGGGGGTCCGGAGTTTAAATGAATGGGGTTCAGCTCCAGAGACCCCCGGCTTCAATCCGGGGTTTAAAACTAAAATAATAATTGAATTTCCATTTTAATACTTCAAGGGGAATTCCCGACAATGCGTGTAATAGAATGGTAAAGTACGATATGTTCAAATAGTGTTTGCAAAGAGGTGATTTTTACTCATCGGATTAAAAATATATGGTTTAAAGCAGCAGTTCAAGCGATATCCTACATGTGTGTTACTCAGTTCTGTACCAGGAGAAAATGAGTTTTTAAAAAATGTATTAATGTCTCTAATGTAGGAACCATTTCCAAAGTGACAGCCCCTCTCCTTCTGATAGGCTCTCGAGCCCCGCCCTCTCTAGTAGCGCACCAATTGTATCTAGTAACTGCCTAGTCAATCATATTCCAGGAACTACATTGCCCAGAATGCTGTGCACGGACTGAATTAAATAACCCGGAGCAAGCGATCGATTACAGGAGAACAGATCGATCTGCAGCTTAGCTAATCACTTGTCAGTGTGCAGATTGTATTGATGCACATATTGAATGGCATGCTACAATAAAGTTTTTTTCTAGCACAGTCCAGCCTTTGCCAATCTGTTGCGCGGCCGTACCCGCTGTATTTTTTCCTCCCCGGTGAGGATACCTTGCTTATACCTCTACACAGCCTGGAGCACGCAAAGATTAAGAGAAAGAAAAGGAAAAAAACGGACGAACTCTGAAGATATCAGTGAGTAATTTCATTCATTATTTCAATGTCGGAGCCTCCCCAGGTGTTATGGTCATATAGTAGCGGGACTTACGTATGGGGTCTGGGTGGGTTTTAGGGCTTCCCCCAAACAACCCTACACAGTCGCCGCCAGACCACATCCCAACTAGGGGTTATTGATTATCAAGCACCTTTACTCCTCTGTGCATCCGGACTAAGCAGCAAACATTTATGCAGGTGGATTAATGCCCTGCAGCACTGGTTTATTGAGGGGGTCGTATACCTCAATGTTCTCTCTATATTTCTTTGTATGTATTTCATGTATCCTTGTTTATTCGGAGTAGGTGGTACTGTTTAACCCACTTTTGACTGACTTGAAGTTTGATAAAGCACTGGTTTAACTAACAGGACATTATAACTCATAGTAGGTGAATTGTGATGTTTGCTGCGGCTTAGTTACATGGCATGTGAGAGTGCCGGTGGGGTTAGCAGTTGTAATTGGCAGTGGTCAGTAATGCTTGGTAGTTCTCTGTCACTTATATAAAAGAAGCCCCTGCTACCTGAAAATTAACACGACCTCTATGGAACGTCCTATCTACCACTCATTAAAGCAGCAATCCCCTTGGAGCCTATGTAAGTGTAACTCATACAGTATAATGTTAGTATCTTGCAACCTGAGCATTTCCTGCTCTTTAAAGCGGTAATCCAAGCTGGCGGGGTTTTTGCAAATTTTTTTCTTTACAGAGGATTGAAGCAGGGGGTCTCTGGAGCTGAACCCCATTTATTTCAGCTTGGGGGACGTCCTGCTTCCGAAGATACTTATCTCCGAAGTGGGTGCCCGTAACCGCTCTGCTCGGCTAACAAGGATCACATAATGGCTTATTTTTAAAGCTCTGACGCCCTTCAGGCCAATAGGAGGCCGTGACATCATCCAATGTGACTTCCAATTGGTCCATGTCACACGGGAGCTTTAGACAGCAGAGCGATACCAGACCCCATGCGTGGTAAGTATTTCTGGAAGCAGGGGGCCCCCAAAGCTGAAATTGAAGAAAAATTTTACCCTTTGGACATTTATTTTTTTCAAACACTTATATTTTGCCGAACGGAGAATCAATGTTGGAAAGGACAAGAAGAGATCAATGGGGGGAAAAATTGTGTGTGTGCCGAGCACACGCATTTTAAGTGAAATTTCTTTGTTTTTATCACAGAAATTGTATTTGTGATGCTGATTTTTTAAATTAAAAATCAAAACACAATTTCAGTGACAAAACGCAAAGAAGTTTGTCTTCGAATGTGCGTGCTCGGCACACACCCCATTTGAGCTATTTGCACTTCTATATTTATACTAATTGTGAATTCCTTGTGTGTGTCTCTGTGTGTGTGTGTGTCTCTGTGTCTCTGTGTCTCTTTGTGTCTGTGTGTCTGTGTGTGCGTCTTTTCATTCTACTTTGAGACTTAGAAGAAATATGGGGGAAAATATTTCTGTTTCATAATGCTTAATAACCCATAGGGCTGTGCGGATTTTAAGTCTGTCAGGTTTGCAGTGTGTGAGGGATATGGCTAGTGGGAATTAAAGTAAAGACTCCCATTCTACCCATCATAACCAAAAGACTTAGACAGAATAAAAGTGTAAGGTATATTTTATTAAACAGGTATGTTTAAAATGTTTTATGCTTATGCACCGTAAAATATGAGCTGGGGGCTTCCAATCCCGGGAAGCCGAGAGGCCATGTGGCTTCCAAGCTTGGTGCCAGTGAGTCTGCTCAGGTCACAGACATAAAAGCCTAAGAGGTTGCCAAGGTGTGAAAGCCATTTGGGCACTGGAGTTATGCTCAAGTACCCACGTCCTGGGATGAATGGTGGTCCTGGACCACCATTTGCCCCAAGCCAGACTGTGAGGAGCCTAACTCAGCGGGTGGCTTCTGACTAACAAGTGGCAGAGGTGCCAAGTTGGCGCATTCCTTTGTCAGAATCCGAATCTGTGCTTGCCCGCCTTAGATAGATTGGCAACGCTCTGATTGGCTGGTAGGATTTTTCCCAGGCTCGGATTGGCTGGAGTATTTCATGAATTAATCTGAAATACTATAAGAAAGCCAGCAGCCAATTTGGTCGTGAGAGTCTCTAAGATTTTGAGCACCAAGACAGCAGCAGCAAATTTGAAATCACCAAAAGATGCTCTGAGAGAAATACCAGTGAGCCGGCTTCAGAAATGTCAAGGCTAGAAATAAAAGTCCCACTTTTCAGGGCCAAGTTCTGAGAATAGAATGTAGTGGTCGCGGCTGGGATTGCAAGCCGAATATAGTACCAGGACGTTTGGTACTATCTCCCGATCAAGTGATTTCGGCAGCTCCGGAGCAGATACATCAGGAACTTCATGCTGATTTGAGTTCCAGGACATTTCGGGGCAAGTCCCGGTCAACTTAAAGACTTTGTTTTATGGACTGTTTCACCTAGGAAAGGCTAGTTTTGCAGCCCGGACCCCCAGTAAGTGTGTTTTCACTTGTATTTTGTAATCCGCTGTGTACGTCTGTTTCTATGGAGTAAATGACAATTTGTTTTACTATTTGGTTTTGCTCAGGGATATGATCCCGGTATAAAGGTGTAAATGCTTGGTGTCCCGTGACAGTGTGTCTCTGTATGTGTGTGTGTGTGTCTGTGTGTGGGTGTGTGTGTGTTCTCCAAAGTGGAGGCGTGTTGTACCTCCGCATGCGCGCTGAGCCACCGGCTACTGCTCATATGCGCCGAGCCGACGGCTACCGCGCGCGTGGTTGCTGCGCATGTACGTCACATGGACAGCGGCAACAGACTTTTGCCCACACTGACGCGCACCGACAGCCTATTTTTCCCACATGATGTCACTTCCGTGACCTTACTTCCATCTCCAAGGTAGGAAATTCACTCCTGCCGGCAAAGAAGTTTCACTTCAAAAACATGCCCACAGAACGCAGAAGCGCAGAACACGATTACCCCTAGAAAATGAGCAAAAAGTCCATGACGTACAGTAGCTACTAAGTCATCGGTGGCCAACTCCTGTCCTCAAGGGCCACTAACAGGGCAGGTTGTAAGGATATCCCTGCCTCAGCACAGGTGGCTCAATCAGTCCCTGCTTCAGCACAGGTGGCTCAATCAGTGGCTCAATCTTCGACTAAGCCACTGATTGAGCCATCTGTGCTGAAGCAGGGATATCCTTAAAACCTGACCGGTTGGTGGCCCCCCTCCACACAAAAATAATCCTCCTTTACCTTGGGGGTGCATTTTCCCCCGGGATAATCCAGGAACCAGCCTCTTCTCCCGCCGGGCCCGCATACCCGCCCGTGAAGGAAGTGAGGCCTGCCCCACTTCCACATAGGCAGCGAGGCCCACGTGAAGAGACTGATCATGCGGGTCACTGCAAATGCCACGGGTTGGCCACCTCTGATTTACAGCATTTATTTTGCCCCAGAATTGCTCCATTTTTGCTTTGATACATAAACCTCTTATGAGGGTGCCATGAAACAAATGACCTACTGTACATTCATTGGGAATAATTCTGGTTATTTATAGACAGTGCCATAACTACAATTTTTGGGCCCCCTTGCAAAAAAATTTAAAGGCCCTCTTTCACTCTCTTCCACCCTCCTCTAACTCTCCCCCGCTTCCTCTCTAACTCTCTCCACTCCTCCTCTAACACTTCACACACTTCCTCCCTAACTATCCCCTTCTCTCTAACTCTCCCACCCTTCTCTCTAAGGCTGCGGCCATAGTGCACGCAACGCGCGGCACAAACGAATTCATTAAGTGCACCAGTCTGGCCATACTGCGTGTGATGTGACGCTGCAGGATTTGTAGGAGACAAATCCATTTGATTTTTCCCGTCATATGAGCCGTTCGAACCAATGAGGGCGAACCAGCCTGGTGGCGTCAGAGCCAGGTCTCTCCGTCACGCACTTCAACAGAGGACACAGAACGCTCAGGTGAGAGGCGCTCACGCCTACTTCAGCTCTGTCACGCACGCACTATGTCCGCAGCCTAACTATCCCCACCCTTACCCTTCTCTCTAACTCTTTCACTCTCCTCTCTAACCCTCTCTCCCCCTCTTATCTAACTCTCTGACTCTCCACCCCCTCCTCTCTAACTCTCTAATACTTTCCCTCCTCTCTAACTCTTCCCCCTCCACTCTTACTCAATCCTCTCTTCCTCTCTTATTAAACTCCCCTCCCCACACTCAGGGCTTTTTTGACGTGATGGCCCCACAGCAAAAAAGGCCCCCACATCCAGACACAGAGGTTGTGCCCGACCTCTAGCCATGCCCAACCTCCAGTGCCGGCCAGCCGGGCTCGCCCCCCCACTCTTGGGCCCACCTGTATTGCAGGGGTTTTGCAGCAGTCTAGTTATGCCCCTGTTTATAGTAGCATTTCATCCCAAGACCAAAGTGTACTAATGGCAGTGACATTTAAGGGGTAAAAAGTGCATGACTGAAACCTTTTTTTTTTTTTAATTAAAATCTGACACCTATAAATATTTTAAAATACTTATCAAAAGTTAGTCTGTAAACATGATGAGCTGAGATCTGAGAGGTGTTTAAAGTAGTGATGTATCGAGTACTGGGTAATTACCTGGTACCTGGCGCTTTTTCAGCTACCCGGAAATTACCCGTACCCGGCAGCAGGGGGCTAGAACAGACAATTTCCGAGCAGCTGAAGATTGTGAAGATTGAATGAACATTTACCTGAAGCCGGCGACGAAGGGTGAGGAAGACCACTGCGCAGCGGCAGACATCCTGGTGGGGGTGGCAGCAGAGGACATCCTTGTTCAGCCGGTGGGAACAGCAGATGACAGCACACAGCTGATGTCGGTGGGAGCCGGAGAACTATGTGACCGGAGCAGGAGCATTTCTAGCGAACAGCTGGTGAGGAGCTGGCTGTCCAATAGGAACATGGTTCCCCGGCTCCCACCGGCATCATCTGTGTGCTGTGTTCTGCTGCTCCCACCGGCTGAACAAGGACATCTGCTGCTCCCATCACCACAAGGATGTCTGCCGCTGCTCCCACCATGTCGCCGCGGTCCTCCTCACCCTCCGCCACCGGCTGTGGTGTAGCAAGTGTATGCTCCCTGGGTCGGGTACCCAGTGAAATTGCCCATTTTCCCCAGGTACCCGGCAAAAAAGAGGACTCAGTACAACACTATTTTAAAGCACCAATACTTTTTTCTTATTTGTACATATGTAAAGCATGTGACAATGTATAATTCCACATTCTTACCAAAGCTGCCAATCATTTGGTGCTCCTGTTATAAATCTGTCAAAATCCTGATTGTATGCCTAACATACTACAGAACTGATTTATTTAAAAAAAAATTTAAAAAAAACCCCATATAAGATTTCACATGTTTTGCTGCTTTAATTTCTTCTAGCTACTCCCATTTGTCTGATGTTATTGTGTTCAACAAGAGTTTGCACAGCCAGAGCCCCCACTCTCCTCCTCCATTAGGCTCTTTGGGAAGGACACAGTGTGATAAGGATTGAGGAAACATTTATTTGGCTAACGCTGCCTATTCAAAGCCCAGTAAAAATAAACTGTGCTCAATTTTCAAAAGAACAAAAGTATCCAATGTTTTGCCTTTATCATGGTTACATTTGTTTAGGGAAGACAATTAGGTTATTAACAGTACAATTCCTGAACATATAGTAAATAATCTAACACCTTTGCTTCAAATGTGGTCTGTAACAAATTAGTTATATAGTAACTACTACATAGTTACATAGGTACATAGTTACATAGTTGATGAGGTTGAAAAAAGACATACGTCCATCAAGTTCAACCTATGCTAAATTTTGACTACAGATACTTATCCTATATTTGTATTTACACTATATTGACCCAGAGGACGGGAAACAAAATACCCCGTTAAACATCATTCAACTATTTTTCATAAGGGAAAAAATAAATTCCTTCCTGACTCCAATATTGGCAATCAGATTACTCCCTGGATCAACATCCTTACCATGTTTACTTATTTGGTATATCCGTGTATACCTTTCCTTTCTAAAAAGATGTCCAAGCTTTTTTTTGAACAAATCTAATGTATCTGCCATCACAGTCTCCATGGGTAATGAATTCCACATTTTAACTGCCCTTACTGTAAAGAACCCTTTCCTTTGTTGCTGGTGAAATCTCCTTTCCTCCAACCTTAAGTGATGACCCCATGTAATTTGTACAGCCCTTGGGATAAATAGTTCCTGGTATTGACTCTGAATATATTTGCATATAATTATCATATCCCCTTTTACACGTTTCTTTCCTTATGTAAATAAATCTAATTTAGCTAGCCTCTCCTCATGTCAGATTCTCCTTTATTAATTTGGTGGCTCTTCTCTGCACTCTCTCTAGTTCCATAATGTCTTTCCTATGGAGCGGTGCCCCAAACTATACTCCATATTCAAAGTGTGGTTTTACTAATGCTTTATTTAGGGTCATAATTATGCTTTCTTCCAGTGGCGTAGCTAGACATGGGCGGGCCCTCGGGTACAAAAATTCAGGGCCCCTTTAATATTAATACTGACTGTAATTTTTTTTTCTCCCTCCTCCATCCTCTCTCTAATCATCAGCTCCCCCTCACCAGCTCTCCCCCCTCCTCGTCATCAGCTCCCCCTCACCAGCTCTCCCCTGCCTCATCATCATCAGCTCCCTCACCAGCTCTCCCCCCTCATCATCATCAGCTTCCTCTCACCAGCTCTCCCCCCTCATCATCAATCAAGCTCCCTCATCAGCCTTCCCCCTCCTCATCATCATCAGCTCCCCCTCACCAGCTCTTCCCCCTCCTCATCATCATCAGCTCCCTCACCAGCTGTCCCCCCATATCATCATCAGCTTCCTCTCACCACTCTCCCCCCTCATCATCATCAGCTTCCTCTCACCAGCTCTACCCCCTCCTCCTCATCATCAGTTCCCTCACCAGCTCTCCCCCATCATCATCAGCTTCCTCTCACCAGCTCTTCCCCCTCATCATCATCAGCTTCCTCTCACCAGCTCTCTCTCTCCCCTCAGCTCTATCTCTCCCCTTCAGCTCTCTCTCCCCCCCCCCGCTCTCTCTCTCTCCCCCCCTCAGCTCTCTCTCTCTCTCCCCCTTAGCTCTCTTTCTCTCTCTTTCCCTCAGCTCTCTCTTCCCCCAGCTCTATCTCCCATGCCCAACTTTGGCGGAAGGAGATGATCGGAGGAGCAGCCGACAGAGGAGCTGTGGCAGCAGACACCGGAAGTTATGAAGACTTCCGGGTCAGACTGCTAGAGGGCGCTCCTTCCCTTCCTTACTGATTTTTCTACCGGCTTCTGTTTACCCCCCAGAGTGCGGGGGCCCAGGCTTTGCCCGGGCTATAGCTACGCCCCTGCTTTCTTCCCATTCATCCATACCCTGTTCAATCCAAGACAAGATCTTATTTACTTTTGTACAGTAGCTATTCAGGGCCGCCGACAGGGGGGAAGAGCTTGGACAAGTGTCCCAGGCTGGCGGCTTCTAGGGGGCCCGGCCTTCGCTGGAAGTTCGTCTATTGAAGTATATGTTTTTTTAGTTCTGTTTATATATGGCAAAAATTACATGTGGTCATTGTAATTATGTTATCCGGCCCCTACGGAAACTAGTTGAAGAGGCACTGTCCTATTGTAACCTGTTTTCTCGCGTTTGCCCTTTGTTTGTTTGCTTCCTGCCGTTTAAATTAAACAAACCTTTTGTCATCTCGTATTATTTTTATCCTATACTAAGTAGTGTTTTTCTTTGTTTTTAATTTCTCCAAACATCCCTCTTTTCAGATTTCTAGTTCTAATCTATTTCCTGATCCTTTGCTGACGCCCCCGTGATCCAATGTCTGAAGTACTCCAAGGTCAGACTCCCTTCAAAATTATCTTGACTGAGCTTTTATTTCACATCCCACATTTGTTTTTGAGATCATATGATTTGTCATTGTGTACTTTCCCCCCTCCCCCATTACGAACCTTTGGTACCGTTTGTAAGCAAAAGTAAAAAAAGACATTTTAAAATGTGCTGTACTGCAGTGCTCAGGAGCTTTTGACAGGAAAATATATGTATTTATTGACCAACTTTGGTACTGATGGCTTACTCTAGGAAGATACCTCAATGACGGCAGTGTGTCAAACTCGATTTGCTACAGTAGTTCAATAGAAAAGCTATATTAAACTGTTGTTTAAAAATGTATTTTCTGCAAAATTGTAATGTTGTATTGGCACCCATCAAACACCTTTAATTTGTAGACGGCGCTTAACTTTAGAAGCAATATTCCTTTATGTAAACCATATATAGCCAATTTAAAAAAAAAAAATATTTTCCGTTACTTTCTTTAAAAAAAAAAAAAAAAAAACCTGACTCACTACAGTGTGTATTGCTTATTCTGTAATATTTTTGGGGTGTTTGTTAGACTGTGCTTGTTAGGCGTTCGGACCTACATTTGCAAAGGTACAGTATTATTAACTCAACATTTGTACAAATAAAGTTGATAAATGGATGAGTGCTTGCCTCATATTTCAAAATATGCTGCTAAGAGGATTGTACTTTTGAGAGTCTCTCTGAGCACATACAGTATTAGTTATTAATGTGAGGTAATTGTGGAGACACAGTTAATTAGCATTTTTCCTCTCTCTCCATAATAATTATTATCATACCCCATTGCAAGCTGAAGAGATACAGTAGCCTGTCTTTCCTTTTAATCTCCCAGTTAAAAGTTTTGACTTGTTTGCCAGTATGGTTACTTTGGGGCATGTCAAAAATCAAGTATCAAGAGATTGGAAGGATTCCTTTTATCAAAACAACACGATACTGACACCCTGGCAATGAACAGGGCTCTGTAAATTGCAGGCCTCCTCCAACCACTTGGAAGTTGAGGACATTGAAGGTTAGATTAAGGGTATTATGGGTGCTACATCTGGGTATGGTAGGCTGTTGCAAAAACAATGTTGCGCATCTTTAGCTGCTTTGTCATTGTGCAATGAGAGATATTGTAATGTACTGTGCAAGCATTTCCACTGCAACACATGGAAAATTCATGCGATTCTGTGCTATAGTACAAAATATAATGGTACTATTGTAATCAAAGCCAGAGACACTGGCATACTGTGGCTGGCTTATAGTGATCACTGCAGCAGTGTCACCATGTAGTGTGGAGTGAGTGGTGCAGTTGATGTACCCAAGTTTTACATATTTTACGGGAGCCTCAAATACCATAATTTCATCTTAAGCACAGCTGTTGGAAGTATCACTTTCATTAATAAAGCAAGATGCTACTTTGAAAGCAACCCTGCTAAAATAATACTTTCTTTTTTTTTTATATATATTCTTTTTTTAGTCGATTCAAGTGTGGAAACACTTCCAGTGTTTATGGCAAGCCAAAGTGCAACGGACATCGTGAATCAAAATGGCCCCGTTAGCCCTCCAAACACCCTTAACCTGCGCTCTTCCCACAATGAACTGCTGAATGGAGACGTAAAGCACACGGAAACCAAGAGCAACACTCCACCAAAATGCAGGAAAAAGTATGCACTGACCAATATCCAGGCAGCTATGGGTTTATCCGACCCTGCAACTCAGCCCCTCTTGTCAAACAGTTCTGCAAATATTAAGGTAGTTAAGAATGGAGAAAACCAGCTAAGGAAGGCAGCCGAGCAGGGGCAGCAGGACCCCAACAAAAATGTCAGTTTAGAGGCTACGATCAACAGAATTTCAGAGAAGCTAGAAGGTAAAGAGGAAATTCCACATGACCCATCAAGCGCTGAAATCGTACCATTACTCCCTAGAAGAACCAAGAGCTTCCTAAACTACTATGCCGATCTGGAAACCTCCAGAGATCTGGGGCAGAGTCTTGGCAATGACCATACAGTGAAGGAAGAGGAGAGCTTCACATGGATCACCGGCCAAGAATCTGGCATCATTGCTAATGGAGATTTGTTGCTACCAAAACAGAGCAAGACTCCGAGTTCTGATGATAGCCAGGTGCCCACTGTATCATCAAGCCCAGAGACTAAGAAGGACTACCCAAAAACTGGAGCGAAGACAGACTGCGCTCTGCACCGCATTCAGAACCTGGCTCCCAGCGATGAAGATTCCAGCTGGACCACATTATCCCAAGACAGCGCTTCACCAATTTCACCAGATGAGACAGGTAACCAACCGTAATTATCTTTTTCCTAAATGTGGATGATGTGAAATGTGGCCATACCTTAAAGTAAAAGAAGAAACACTTAGATATTAGCTGTCTTTTTAAAGGTTCTATTATGATTTCATTGCGAATATGGCATTACAGAAAGTAGAGCTGTATTGCATAACAACTATGATTTGGAAAGAAGTGTAACATAATTACACAATAATATAGAAAATATTATAACTATATCAGGCTGAGGTGGAATCATATTTATGAACCAACTGTTACACATCTGTGCTATACAATGTACATACAGAATTGAGTCTCATTCATTACGACTGTGTCTTACGGTCTCAATTAAACATGAGGTAAATCCCACACTACCAGGAGAGACTAAGGCACAGTCCTAAACTTGCCACCATGCGGTATTTACCTCCCACCCCCTGCTGATGTCGAGTCCGTAGAGTCGAGTAGAGAGTCCAGCTCAGCCCGGCATGCATTGTTTGATGTACTCCTGTGTACTTGGAGAAGGTGTTTGCAGAATTCTAGATGCAGTATTTCAGTTGGGCTGGTATCCCATTTTGTGCAGTCTCGGTATGTCACCGGGCCCCACACCTCGCTGCCATACCGAAGGATGGGTGCGATGATACCGTTGAGTATTTTCATCCAGATTCTTTTTGGTGGTTTGAGATGGTACACGTTTCCTTATTGCATAGAATGCTCTGCGGGCCTTCTCCTTCAGTGTATTTATGGCCAGGATGAATTTCCCTGATGAGCTGATTGTTAGACCAAGGTATGTGTAGCTCGCTGTCTGTTCCAGGGCATTGTCATTCAGTGTGAATTGCGATATGGTTGGATGTTTTTTAGTTTTTCATATGTGTTAAGTGTAGTTCTTTACGTGATATAGGTGTAATGAACGTTTGTAATCAGCACCCTCATTGATTACGTGTCCCTGCCCAGCAATGTGTCCGGAGTGTCCCAGATGCGGACTTCAAATGTATACAAATCACCGTAAAGGATGATTGTGTAGACATTTGTGCGCCATGTGCGGTTTTCTTTTTTTGCTGTAGCACTTATCATGTTTGCAAGTGCTTGTTAAAACTTGACTTCATACTGTACCACTGAAAGCCGGAGTCCCAGACACAAGACTATGCGAGTTTAAGTTAGGGTTATCATAGGTCCGTATTTTCCCAGACATGTCCGGATTTTTGAATGAAAGTTGCCGTCCAGGAGGAACTTCTAAATAAGTAAAAATGTCTGGGAATGCAGAATGCGCACGTACCGTCGTCCAATACTGTTTGCGCATGCGCAAACTAAAGCCAACCGCACGTGCGTGGCTTTCGGTGACCTCTTTTTTGAGGATGACTTTATGGTAGCCCTATTTCACTCATATAATGTTAATATCCTGCCTCCTGAGAATGTCCTGCTCTTTTTTTTTTTTTTTTGGTGTTAAAAATCCTGATTTTATTAATCTCTAGCATCTCAGATTACCATGGTGACCTTTAAACTGCACTGGGCTCTATAGAAAGCTTCAAACCGTAAACTGCAACAAAAAAAATGGCGATCATCGCGTACTGCTGCTTTAAGTTCACAACACAAGGATACATGGATCGGGTTTTCCTTACATCCTTAGTAACTGACTGTGAGATTAGATTTCCCGACTACAAGAGTTAATTAGTTTCACAGGGTGAACATAGCAAGTAGCAAACATATATTGACAAAAGCAAAATCCAATACTGGAGTAACAACAGCAAGAGGTTAGATGGCACGTGACATCAGCACTCAACAAAGCCATTTCCTGTTATTGAAAACAGGAAACTACTGATGAAACGCCCTAAGGAGCACGAAACGGAGCAGAAATGAATACCTGAGTCTGCGGGAGTGATGTATTAAATTCCCCCCGGCTGCACAGCTGGGGCAGAAATTGTGGTAACAATAGTACCAGATTTATCGGTGTGAGGGGGCGGGGGGGAACGAAATACCACTGAAACTTCTTTTTTTGTTGCTAAATCTGGTGGTATTCTTTTGTCCCAGTTTTTCACCCAGGAGACTGATACATATGGGCCTATTCTATAAGCCTTGATAACCCACTAATCTAGGTCTTTTCGTCCAAAATGACTACTGCTATTCAGTAAGCCTCGATAAGTGGGCGATAAAGGCATGAATCGCCAGATTTTTGAACCGTCAAAACAAAATCACCCGGCAATAAGCCACTTATCGGCAGGTTCTGAAACTCGTGCAATTCTAGTAGCCTTGATTAGCTTATCGAGGCTAATCGCGGCTCTAGAATGGCGAGTTTCTCCCAAAATCCTCATGCCAGGAAAAGTTGGCGTGAGGCTGGTGAGAAGCTGCTGAGAGGCGGCGAGAGAGGACTTAGAAAAAAAAAAGCATTTTTCCTGCATAAGATTCCTGCTGGGAGTCTCCGGAGCTGATACCCATTAATATCAGCACCGGAGACCCCTGGCATGAATCCCATGCAATATAAATGCATTTACAGGCAACTTCATTACCTTAGCGGCTAACCGCTAAGGCAATAAAGGGGTTAACTACCACTGCCATGTTTATTGTGGGTAGTGGGGGTGGGTGAAGGTGGTATTTGGCCCTTGGTGGGTGTTAAGGCCTTGCGCGGGAGTAGCGGGTGGACATATCCCCTTCATTACCTTAGCGGTTAATAGCGCTAAGGTAATGAAGGGGTTAACCCCTCCCGCTACTCACCCGGTAGATATAAACACCCACAAAGGGCCAAATGCCAACTTCACCCATCCCCACTCCCACAATAAATATTTTAAAACACAACAACCCTACTACCCACCTCCTCTACCCCCAACAACCCCCCCCCCCCCCCACAAACACAGACAGTACAGTAATGGGCAAAATAACTATTATCCACATATGGATAATAGTGCTTTTGCCCATTATAAAATCAAACAGCCAGCCAGCATAAATATAGTAAAAGAAAACGTTCAACTTACCCCTGCCATCATGAAGGGCGTCCTCATCAGCATACTGCAGGTCCATGTCATCCAATACCAGCAAGAATACAAGAAAAAATACAATCTAATGGCCCCTAATCCCTTAATCACCTTAGCAGTTAGTAACCACTATAGTAATTAAGGGGCTAACCCCCGTCCCCCACTACCCACCCAGGAGGCCTAACCACCCACCCCGGCCCCACTATACCCACCCTGAACCCATTGATTGGCACAGTGGTATATCATACCCATATAATATGGTCAACCTAATAAAAATAGTTAAGGCCAAAAATACACAATAATCAAAGAAATACACAAGCACCTAAACACCCCAACAATAAATGAACCAAAAAGCCTCAACTACACATCAATTAGATTAATCTATCACTAAAACAGCAAAAGAATTCCAATTATGTTATTCCAAAACATAAAAATAAATAAACATCTATCCAACCAATCAATAAAAGAAATAAAACCAGTAGCCAACAAATCAATTAATTAATTTAAACCAGTAGCCAACAAAACAAATAATGAATTTAAAACACTAACCAATCCTAAAACGATGAATACATTATCAGTCAATGGGCAATCACAAACATAAAAATAAATAAATGCAGTGAAAAAACCTGAAAAAAGACATTTACAGACATTCAATATTTTACTTACCTTTAGAAGTCTTCACCCTCCGATTCCCGGTGTATCTGGAAGCTCTCGACCCGCGACGTCATCACCGGCAATCCATCTCCATCCACCTTGAAGATCAGGAACAGGTAACAAAAATCTTCTTTCTTTAATCTTCTTTCACCTTCTTCTATCTTCATGTGTCATTATTTTCTTCTTTTATTCTATCTTCATCTGTCAATCCAAAACCCAAAGGTAAATCCACAACGGATGTTGTCTCGTCGTCTTCTTGAGCTAAAATGAGAAGGAACAGGCCTTATATACAGGTCAATCTGATTAGACGCTGTATCATGTGCCCATCTCTTTTTTTTTTTTTTTAGGGATGTGACATCTCCAAGGGAGGTACGTCACATCCTTAAAACCACATGGTATATCACATGGTATTACAGCCAATGGGATTGAAGACAATCCCATTGGTTGCTGTACCATGTGATAGGTCACATTAGTTCAAAAGGATGTGACATCACTTTAAGGGATAAAGGATAATACCATGTGATATAGCCATGTGGTTTTAAGGATGGGACGTATCTCCCTTGGAGATGACATCACTTCCTTAAAAAAAAAAGAAGCAGAGGCACATGATACAGCATCCAATCGGATTGGAGCTGTACTATCTGACCCTAAAATGTGATGTCACAGGCCCTATATAAGGCCTGTTCCGTCTCATTTTTATCTCAAGAAGATGACGAGACAACATCCGTTGTGGATTTACCATGGGGTTTTGGATTGAAAGATGAAGATAGAAGATACAATAAAAGAAGAAAATAATGACAGATGAAGATAGAAGAAGGTGCAAGAAGATTAATGAAAGAAGATTTTTGTTACCTGTTCCTGGTCTTCAAGGTGGATGGAGATTGCCGGTGATGACGTCGCAGGTCAAGAGCTTCCAGATACACTGGGAGCTGGAGGGTGAAGACTTCAAAAGGTAAGTAAAATATTGAATGTATGTAAATGTCTTTTTTCAGGTTTTTCTATTGTATTTATTTATTTTTATGTTTGTGATTGCCCATTGACTGATAATGTATTCATCAGTGCAGGGTACAGATAAACACAGTGACAGGCAATGCATTTTTTGGCAAATGCTTCTTTTCTTTTGATTGTTATTTTTTTTTATTTCTGTTTTATTGTTTGGATCAAATTGTTTTGAATTTGGATGTCTTGTTTTTAGTGCATTTTAGGATTGGTTAGCGTTTTAAATTAATTATTTGTTTTGTTGGCTTTGAATTGTTGCCACCTCTGCTACATATGGGTATGCAAACCAACTTTTGAGACTGTGATTTACTGATATATTTTTTCTAGTGTTTGTTTATACAGTTTATTTTGTAATATGTTTTCCTAGATTTTATTATATTATATTTGGGAGTACTCCTTTCTATGGTGTATATATCGCATTGTGCTGGAAATTCTGTTTTTTTCCAGAGCTGTGTTTTTGTTTTTTTGCTAGAGTCTACGTTTATTCTGTGCACAAATACTTATTGTTTGACGCCACCCATGTACATAGCACTTTGCAGCAGTAATACACGTGACATAATAATAGGAGACATAATAGGAATAAGCGCTTCATACATAAAAGAAGATATTGGGGAAAGGAGTCTTTGTCCTGAAGAGCTTACAATCTAAGTGGTAAGCAGGGCTGCCACTTTCATAACACAGAGATTTTTTTTTTATTTACATTTTTTATTTATATATTTAACTGTCTTACCTTCTTTGGCAGTGGCATCATTGGGCTGCATGCTCCCATCAAAATGACTCTGCAACGTCAAATGGCGTTGCGTTGCCATGAAAATGGGACTTCATGGCGTCTTGAGATGTGATGTTTTCATGGCAGTGCGGTGCCACAGAGCATCCCGTTGTCATTGCGACATCATGCTGCATGGCGCCGTGACATCCCTTTGCAATCTTTTGCCTAACCACCGTGGGAACCCGGACTCCCCCGGACCTGAAAGAAGTTATTTTGAATTCTGTGGACCCCTCGCTTCCCAAGATACTTACCGCTGAAGTTACCTGCATTACTTCCTGGGTTCTCCCAGTGGTTTTAATGGCCAATAGGAAGCCACAATGGATGACGTTGCGACTTCCCATTGGCATGTGGGACCCGTGAGGCTTGAACAGCCCTTTTGGTAGGTTGCACACGAGTGACCGGCAAGTGCCGAATGCGCGTACAGAAAACCAGGACAGTGACCAGAAAAATCGGGACCTGGGACAAACGCCTAAAAACCAGGACTGTCCCGGCTAAACCTGTCTCGGATTCCTGGTAACCCTACATTTTGGTAAATTCTCCGCTAAAGATCTCGGAAACGGGGAGATCCCCGCGACAGACTATGAAAGGGGGTGTAAAGAAAAAGTTGTCAGTATTGCTGCTTTAACCGAGTATTTTTTTCTGTAGCACCATTATTTTGTTCATGGAAGGTTTCCCAGACATAAAGTGAGGCTTTGTACAACGTGTTGCAAATCCCTCTGGCAGTAAACGGGATAACTACAATGTACCTGCTGTACTTATAAAGCCCACGATTTATGAGCTTGTTGCAAACATTTGAGGACATTTGAGGACATTTCTAGATCCAAATGGTTTGTGATGATACCATAAAAATCCCTGCTAAGCTCTTATCAGAGCTAAAAGTATGCCAGGAATTTTTCATTTTCATGAATGTTGAGTAACTGCTTTGCCTTGGGCACAAAGATGATACAAGATAAACAAAATAGTAAAAGTTAAAGCAGCAATTCAAGCTGTTTTGTATTTTCTTATTTTTTTAACGTAGGATTGAAGCAGGGGGTTTCTGGAACTGAACCCCATTAATTTCAGCTCCAGTGACCCTCCTCTTCCTGAAATACAGACCTCCAATGGGGGTGCCGGTATCTCGGTAAGGTTTAAAGCTGCCGCGTCATGCGGGCCAGTAGGAAGCCGAACCTGATGATGTCACGGCTTCCTATTGGCCCGCAGGGTGCAGGACTCAACCATTACATGAACTCTACTAGTCGAGTGCTTGACCGCCTCCTAAGCAGTTAAGATCAAGTGTCTATTTATATGGCAGTACTCAGTCTTTGTTACCTTGTCAGGGTGCTGGATCTGGGCAGGCTGGGTGTTGGAAGTGCAAGGATGGGTTCCAGGAACATTATTCATTCAAACAGGAGCTTTATTAACCGCTGTGGATAAAGGCTCAGTCACAATATGTACAGTCTCTGATCTCTCCATAACTGATCCCTTTTCTGGAAATTGTCTTTAGTGTTCCATCCCAGGAGGCCCCTTCTGGCCATACTTCTCTCTCTCCTCTTGTACTTTTTTCAGATTCCCCATCTCGGTACTGAACGCCACCTCATGGCATTCTGGGTTAGAGTTAGCCAAGGACCATCTGGTTGGGCGGATCTTGCTATGCCTACAGTTCGGGGAACCCCTGCTGGGCATAGGATTCCTCCATGTGAGCCAGGAGAGGGATGAGCCATTTCTATGGACACTACTGTAGCTTGCAAGGGCACTGTCCCTAACTACAAAACAAGAAAGTATATAATGATCTAGACCAGGAGAACGCAATCTTTTTCCCCTGCGCCCCCCTACCGGCTTGACGCCGCATTGCCATGGCGACACGTCTCCAGATGCCGGCTGAACCACGGTAAGTAAGGTTTACAGAGGCCTTCTCCGCTTCCCCAGCACTTCATTTAAGTGCCTTTGGGAAGCGCGCGGGGCCTCTGTAAACCCCGTGCCCCCCCCCCAATTTGCGCACCGCTGATCTAGACCAGTGTTTCCCAACCGTGGTTCCGCAGCACCCTGGGGTTCCGTGAGAGAATCAAAAGGGTGCCGCGGGATTTCCCTGTTCTCCCAGAGCAAGGAGAGAGCAGGGCAGTTTCCTCTATACTGATTGACTGCATTACCCAGCAGCAGCCAATCAGGAGGAGGTATCAGGGGCCTGTAGGGTGTGGCCAGGCAGAGGAGGACGATGCATCATGGGCAGTAGAGGTGAGGCTGTGTGTCTCTATCCTGTGTGTATTTGTTCTGTTGTGTGTGTATTTTCTGTGACTGTCCTGTTGCGTGTGTGTTTTTTTGTGACTCCCTGCCCACTCTGATTCTCTGACTCCCTGCCCCCTCTGACTCCCTGCCCCCTCTGACTCTCTGCCCCTTTTGATTCCTGTGACTCCCTGCTCCCTCTGACTCTTGTGACTCCCTGCTCCCTCTGACTCTTGTGACTCCCTGACCCCTCTGACGTCTTTGACTCCCTGCCCCATCTGAATCCTGTGATTCCCTATCCCCAATGACTCCCTGCCCCTTCCGAATCCCTGCCCCGTCTGTCTGTCTCTGTCTCCTGTGACAATCTATCCATCCTGTGTTAACTGTGACCATGTCCTGTTATGGGGTTGCCTCAGCAACTGAGCACTGTGGTTAGGGGTGCCCCGAAAGAAAAAAACACTTAAAACTACTAATCTAGACACTAACTTATTTACACTATACACAATGAGGTTCCACTACAGTGACTCCTCCAAGGACCTACTTTCAAGAACCTTCTTCCTCACTATATATACCCTGCTGTGACATCAATGTCACCCGGCAGAAAGGGGTGGGGCTTACTCTGTGTGGGCCCACACAATTAACCCTCTAAGGCCATCCCAAGGAGGATTACATACATATGACCCCTCAGCCCCAACACGTTGCTTCATGAAGCTGGTGGTCCAAGTGACACAGCCTATTTTATATGGTTTGGTTATTGCTGCAGGTATTGTTACATACAGCTCAAATGTCAAATCAAGAACAATGAGGTCTATAGCTTATACAAATACAAACCACATTGCAGCTATAGAACAACAAATATTTGGAGCCTTCCTCCATCAGAGAGTTTCTTATCAACATCATCATATAGACCCTTAGTTATTGTTTAGTTTATAGACTGTGCCAAATACAGGTAATTTGATGCAGTTTGCAATTTACCATAGTTTAGTAACTTCCCCTCTAAATCCAATTATAGATTTTACTACAGTTTGTTTAGAAATTACACAAAGTAATTAGTCATTTGATTCAGGTAGCTGTAAATTAGGTTTCTATTGAGATTAATGTATGCTCAATTCACACGCCAGGAAATGAACACATGCAAATATGAAGAATATACGCACATTACTTTCAACAAAACTCACATTTAATGAGATTTACTAGCCACTCATTTGCTCTTCTTGTTCAGAAACCTCGTTCTTGTTCAGAAATGAAGGACTCATTGGGGTCTATTCATGAAACTGTGAGAATGTAATTTCCATTTTGCGCATGAAAACTCATCTGCCTGTATCAATTAAACAGTTCTCACGCGTCCAAACAAAATAGCATTTTAGATTGTGATTTGCCGCGATCGAGCTGTGGTGGGTCCATGCTTCCCAATGGAACCCTCACAGCAGTGATGTTCCGGGGCCGTGACATCACGGGTGGCAGCGGCACCATGGACAGTTGGTATCATCTATAATAATAATTGTTTGTTCTTGTATAGCGCTGCTAGTTTTTACGTAGCGCTTTACAGAGACATTTTGCAGGCACAGGTCCCTAACCCGTAGAGCTTACAATCTATGTTTTTGGTGCCTGAGGCACAGGGAGATAAAGTGACTTGCCCAAGGTCACAGGGAGCTGACACCGGGAATTGAACCAGGTTCAGTGCCAGTCAGTGTCTTTACTCACGGAGCTGCTCCTTCATCTGCAGTATTGGAAGGTTGTATGCAATTGAAGACATCTTGCAAAATGAGCTCTTTACAGATGTGGCACGACTTACTGTCCCAGAGCCAAAACATGAAAAGCAAAACTCTGCGGCTCCGGGGACAAGAAAATAACCGCGATTGCTTGCGGGGGTCCTTCTTCAGAATAGGACTCCCCCCCCCACACTGAGAGATTTCCTGCGGTCAGGAATCTGCGAGTTCCCCTGAAAGCGTGAGCAATACGTCTAGTTACATCGGTACATGCTATACAATGGGCTATGTGATTGCATGTCTCAGGGAAAATCTCACCTAGAGATATCGCCTCCCCATGTGAGATTGTTTATTTTGAGGATAGAAAGAGAATATTTCACCTATTGGACTGAGGGTAAAAATCTAATTGTTGAAATTTTTTGCATATGTAATACATTTTTCTCCATATACCATGCATCTTTTTGCATATGCAATTGTTCTTTTAATGTATATCCCCACAAATATAATGTTTGAGTTATATAAGATTAAGTATCTTTGTGTGTAGGCCCCGTAGGGACTACATATGTCAGTTAAGGGGTTACAGAGCTTAAGGGGTTAACTGTGTGGGCTCACGCATTGTAACGCCTCTCTCCCATCACATGGTATAGAGTGACTTAGCAGGAAATATGCCACTCCCACTGTATACATGGTGACCAGTGACATCACCATCAGGGTATATATATTGAGACTGAAGGTTCTAGAACTTGGGTTCCTGGGAGGGACAGTCGGAGGAGCCTCACTGTTGCTAATGTAAATATGTTCCTGTGTATAGTTAATGTATACTGATAATGTCCTGTCCCTGTTTGTTGTTTTGTATTTAGGGAAAGTGTCCTATCCAGTTGGGTGTCCATAGCTATGGAAGTACAGAAGCTCTTACAGAGGACAACTAAGTCCTATTGGGGTTATCTAAATAATGGCCCTGGGATCTAATGGCACCTAGTGGCCCTGCTGAAAGGCCCCCGAGACAGAGAGACTAAACAGAGAGGCTCTCCGAAACAGAGTGCTTCAGAGAGGCACGAAGTACCTTGCACCAGGATAGTGATCCCACAATTCACGATAGGAAGGGTAACCTAAGGCCGAGGCCTCGCTGCACGAGCCGACGTGCCCGCACTGCGTCCAGGTGGCGCGTGTATGGCGCTTCACCGCTATCTGCGGTCCCAAGGGAGCCGTTTTTATGTGTGGGGGGGGCGTGACCCCAAAACGGGTCGGGGGGACGGGGGGGCGCGGCCATGACAGGGGTGCGCGGCTATGAGGAATGAAGATCAGATGCCACAACTCGCTACATGGGAAGCTGTACACATGTGTACGGAGCAAGTCATTCCAGCCTGCTTCATAAAATACAAACATTACACGCAGTATCAATACAGACTTTGCATTGTAACATCAGGGATCCGCAGAGATTAGCAACTCGTCTGTCTGTGTGTCCAGCCCCCTGCCAGCGATCACCCCTCCTCATTGGCTCCCTGGCGCACCACGTGACGCGTCGCCACTCGGGATCACAATCCTATTGCATCCCCTGCTGGCTGACGCGTCACAGTGCGTAGTGAGCCTGGCAGCGAGGAGGGACTGGGGCCGGCTCGGGAGGAAGTCAAGAGCTAGTGAGTGGCGCGCGCGTGCCGTCGGATGAAGCGGGACCTCAGCCTAAGATGGGATAGAGTTACAGACACTACGCAGAAGATGACCACGTAAAATTACAGTGACAGAAGCAAGCCTAAGCACCTACCTAGCATGAGAGAGTACGTATTAGCTAGGGAAGAATTTAAGTGTACAAACATTGTTGTTCACCAGTTAAAGTGTATATAGCAAGTGTCTTGATTATCAATATCAACGGCTGTTAATAGTATAGTATAGTATAGTACAGTTTGTACTATAAATGTTCCTGGCGCCCTTGATTATTCCATCAGTATATCTACGCCCAGCCTGCGTGGATCCAGCACTCTGATAAGATATGAGAGACTGAGAAAAGCCACGTACATAGTCTACTGATGTAAACCCCTTAAGAGCCAGGCAAGGAGGGTTTACATGTGCTACATAACGAGAGAGGGAGATTGCTTGATGAGGGAGTTTAGTCAATATTTGCAATTCAATTGTCATCATATTGTATTTTATACTGAAACATTCTTTTATAAAAGTGAATATGACTATGATATGATCTAATTTGCAGGATGTCACAAAGTCAGAACAGCTCATTGCATTAATTATTCTATAGGAGGTGGATTAGTGTTAACCCTATTGCCCAACTTAAATTAACTATAAAGTAGTGGCATGCCTGTTTTGGAGTGACTGGTATAACTTATATATCCTATACAGATAAGAAACATTTGAGCAAGTAGAAGTACCTACTCGATAAATTAATATAGTGCCGATGATAAAGTGCATCAATAACCCCCTGGTGCTTTATTGGCCGGCACTGTACTGCAAAACACTGTCTTTAAAGGCTTAATGCACCGATCCTTATCACAGGCATTTAAACAACCAGAATAAATGAGACCACACATTTGTTAAGTGGCAGAAAAAAGTCACCGCTTTATTTTAACAACATATGTTAAAACATTGACTGCCAGCCAACCCAAGCAGCACCGATTCAGAGCATTACTATTAAATGATTGCCATGGGGGGAGATCCAGACTAGCCATATTTTGGCTGCACTTCTTCCACCGCCTCCAGCTCAGGAGGCTTTTGCTAATGTCCACCCAGTGGCAGCTTAGGCACAAGTGCACAGCTGGCAGCCAGCTTTCACACATGTTGATTTGGACAGAGCTGGCCTGACCACACAGTGGGCACCTCCAGCCTGCCAATCTTTTCTTGGGCCCGGCCGTACAATCGCTGCCATACATTCTCTGCATCACTGAGATGGCTGGGGCGGCAGTTCCGCCATCCGAGGACCCATTAACGGAGACCTCACTAAACTTGTGGCCGATACACCCACCCTGAGATGTTATCTTGCATTAAAGTGTCTACATTTGTAAGACCCATTTCATATTGCCAATAAAGGCATCCAAACCTTTCTCAGACAGGTGCACGCCATACTTCCTGTGCCAGCTGTCATAAGTCGCGTTAATCTCCGGTGTTTTAGCACCTTACCACCACAACAGAGGATGAACTCACCCATGGCTTTGTTGACCTTTCTCCTAGATTTTTCATGTTAAACCCAATTTCTTTCCCCTCTTTATGTTATCCTTGGAATTATCTTAGATCAAATGATTGAGATGTTATTCCATAATGCTTTCAATCCGGCACAATCTGCTTGCATTTGGAAAATTAAGTCTAATGATAATGTTTGACCAGGTCGATCCTGTCTAGGTTCAAAAGAATAACATTGGGCATTACTTTGTAGTTAGAAGGAGCTTTAGCCAGTGCTGGTAGCAAATCTTCTCAGCACTACATCTGCGTGCTAACCATGGTACGTTCATCCTCTCTTTTGCAAAACCGATTTGAGGGTTGCACAATTGGTTCCTTGCCCTTTCCCGGGCCCAATGTATAAACAAGTGACCTATCAGCCCAATGTCACGGGTTCTAAAGCTCTCGTCTGCTAGGGAGACAGAAAAGAATATTAGTGTCATCTTTTATTTTCACATGGCCTTGTTCCATGGATCTAATGTACAGTCTATACTAGAGGTGGGCAACCTATTTTTCAATGTAGCCAAAGGTGCGGCGAATGAGAATTGAAAATCGCCACATCATGTAAAAATTAAGAAATTAGGTTGCTCAAACGAACATTTAAAACAACACACATTGTTCGTCTGTTTTACTCACCTCAGCACTATCACCTGCTGCTGGTTCCCTCACCTCAGCACTATCACCTGCTGCATCACTCACATCAGCACTATCACCTGCTACTGGTTCCCTTACCTCAGCACTATCACCTGTTGCTGGTTCCCTCACCTCAGCACTATCACCTGCCGCTGGTTCACTTCGTTGACTCATTCAGAAAGCGGAAACAAGCACACGCAGTCAGGAAAAAGTTTATTTTACTGTGGGAGCTGGCAAACTCAAATTTCGCCACACTTTCATGGCCAATTCGTCACTTGTGGCGATTGGCGACAGGGTTGCCCACCTCGTGTCTATGCGCATTAGATTACCCACCTCCCTAATTTCGGTATCTGCTTTATTGTAAAGCCCTCCTCTGCTGCAGCAGTTGTGGCCCCAATCCTGAAAGAGTGCGTACGAAATGCCTTGGGGTCCATGCCCGCTGCTGTCAGGCAGCGCTTGAGTATGCTCTGATATTGATACCTCGTGAGTGGGGTTATGTCCTAGTATATAAGGAAATTGCCCCCAGTTTCGGCCTGTGCTTTGCGTATTGCTTTATTAGCCTGACTGGGCATATTTTCATATTGCTATGCTTTCAAAGGTGAACCTGTGCACTCTTTCCTTCCTGATCTGTCTTTGACCTGTGAATTTTGC
>CM071567.1:282957056-283088137 GCA_036426205.1 Ascaphus truei
CTCTCTCTGCGCTCTCTCTCTCTCCCACTGATCACGCCCCTCTGCCTGCTCTCCCCCCACTGCTCGTGCCCCCTAACTGCTCTCCCCCACTGCTCCCGCCCCCCTGCCTGCTCTCTCCCACACTGCTCGTGCCCCCCTGCCTGCTCCTCTCTTACCTTTTGTCCGGCGTCATCTGACGTCACGACGTTATGCGACCCCGCGGCGTCATTTGACATTTGCCGTGTTGCCATGGCGACGTGTCGCCAGAAGCCGCCAAAGACACGGTAAGCAAGGCATACAGAGGCCTCGCGCGTTCCCCTGGCATTTCATTTAAATGCTTTGGGGAAGAGCGTGGGGTCTCTGTAAGCGCCGCGCCCCCCCGAAAAATGTTCCACCCTCCAGTTTGCGCACCCCTGCTCTATGCCATTGTTAGTGTCTGGTCCCCGTTGAGTGTCACGTCCCATTGCTCACTGCCCATAGGAGGGGGTTGGGGGGTGCACTGCTGGGATTACCTGTTCAGGCCGTCTATAGCCCCTATGGAGGCCACGGCCCCGTGCCGGGGCCTCTGCCTCTCCTCTCAGCTCTGTAGTGTTTAATAGCTGGTGGTTAAATGCCAATGATGTATAAAGTGGGTGCATTGTTTCTTCTCTTGCGGAGTATGATGACTTTGCAAAACGTAGTTGCCATGCAGATATTGTAATCATTTTGTATTTTTTTGCAGCGTTTGGGGACGGTGCCAAAAGCTCATTAATGCAATGCCTTCGTAGCATACATCATGTCAGGCGGCTTTGACGAAGATGCTTTACATATTCTTTGCAAGAATTAGTATAGTTAATCCACTTTTCTGTACAGCTGTCTTATACAAAGATACATTTGAAGCTACAGTGTACCAGTTAACTCTTTGCTGCCAGGTGATCTTGCAACCCACTGTTCTGCAGCGCTCATTTCTCCGCAGTGTGTTGGAGGCACCTTGGGCAACAAAAAGGCTGTTGTGAATATTATGGGGGGAGGACACAAAGCGCAAAAAACTTCCTCTCCAAGGTGGAAATGATACAGGGAATCTCAAATGGGCAGCATATGGAAAGAGAAAAGAAAAAAAAATAGTGCAACACAATTTAATTATAACATATAGGTGAGCATGGAGGCTCCAACACACTCACATGCTCCAAGAAATATAAAAGCAGTTTAACCACTCTGGGTTCAGACGCTGTAAACGGGACTCCAGACAGCTGTTTCTTGCTCTCTGCTTCCGCACCGGAAGGGGTACCTGAAGAAGTCCAGAAATTGGATGAAACGCGTAGGGTTCTACATGCGCAAGGACCTTGTGATAGTCTGTGACGGACTCTTTTCTGTGCGCTGTGCTGCAAGCTGTCTTACCTGGATACCTTCCGCTGTGCTGGTTTTCTGACGGAGCCAGAGAGTCCTCCCCTAGCTGCAGGAGAGTGAGAAGGCTGGTTCGTGATGTCAGACGCCGGTCCGGTGCGGAAGCAGAGAGCAAGAAACAGCTGTCTGGAGTCCCGTTTACAGCGTCTGAACCCATAGTGGTTAAACTGCATTTATATTTCTTGGAGCATGTGAGTGTGTTGGAGCCTCCATGCTCACCTATATGTTATAATTAAATTGTGTTGCACTGTTTTCTTTTTTCTTTTCTCTTTCCATATGCGGCCCATTTGAGATTCCCTGTATCATTTCCACCTTGGAAAGGAAGTTTTTTGCGCTTTGTGTCCTCCCCCCAGAAGATTATTTGAGAGATTGAGAAATCTCTCACACCAGCTGCATCTCCTCTTGGTGATATTGATTTATTTTATTATTAATTTTTTATGTATATTTAAGGTTTGCGCTCACTTTCCTTGCACCATGTTGTGAATATTAGTATTATTTCAACCCCTCCATGTATTCCTGTCCTCCCACCCATCATGATTGGTGCTGTACCTGCAGGTGTATCTGATGTCTATGCCTTTAGGCTGGTAGCCAATGCTTTCAGAATGTCAGAGAGACTCTCAGCCCACTCCAGCTCCCCAGGAATCTCCTGCTCTCAGCAAGATGAGAACAGAAGTGTCAGAGCTATTGAAAAGGGACCAGTAAGATGAGACGTAGTATAAGAGCACGCAGAGATAAGAGGGCTGTGAATTGTTGTAATATTTAAATCACCTCTGCGTTATCACGGTGAGCCAAATGCATTGCTTGCCTGTCTGACGATAAAGGGGATTTTTGGTCGAAATGTGCATATGCACCTAATAGTACAGTACTATGCAATGCGTTCTGACACTTAAACCCCAATACCCTGCATTATCAACATGTTTCACTGAATCCTATCTACTTTACATTTGTGCCACCAGTTTTCTTTCTACTGTATAAGGCAGGAGAGCAATGGCACAGGGAATACCTGCCTCAAAACTATATATGGTGATAATATATCGGTGTTCTCTACAAATCTGCATTGCACCTACAGTATTTTGCAAGAACGTACATGTGTGGCACACTTCTGCATCCAATTTGGTAATAGTGCCTTCTCAGGAAGCATGCAAAAAAATTATAGGTAGGGTGCAATGGTATTTCAAATCTTCATTGCAGTAAGGCTGCCCACCATTGTCAATGATTTCACTAGAATGTGCCAATGGAACATATGCTGTATGTCTGTTAACCCCAACCCTCTCTAATAGCGCTACTGAGATCATATGCATTGTAAGGCACCCCAACGCTTTCTAATAGCGCATCTGAGATCAGATTCATTGTAAGGAACCCCAACCCTCTCTAATAGCATGTCTGAGATCAGATGCATTACATGGAACCCCCAACCCTCTCTAATAGCACGTCTGAGATCAGATGCATTGTATGGAACCCCAACCCTCTCTAATAGCAAGTCTGAGATCAGATGCATTGTATGGAACCCCAACCCTCTCTAATAGCACGTCTGAGATCAGATGCATTGTAAGGCACCCCAACTCTCTATAATAGCGCGTCTGAGATCAGATGAAACCTATCTCTAGTTTGTAAAGTATTTTTAGGGACACAGAATGCACGTTTCAACAACCTTATGCTGTTTGAGGACATGAGATGTGAATCAGAATATGCAGAACAATTATTATAACAGTGTTGTTGGACAATTTGGTGAAAGCACCAACCTCTTCAGTCCAAGGCCATTGTAATCAATGTTAGAGTGCATTTCTGTGGCAATAATAATATAAGTGATCCCCTGGCCTCTTTAGGATACTCCCTGCTTTGTAATATGAAGCTTCCAGAGCAATATGTGTGAAGCTAAAAGAACATCACTTAAATTACTACTCACGAAAACTAATAGAGCATTTTTTGTTAATGGGAGGGAAGTACGGGGTCTCTGGAACTTAACTGTGTTAATTTCAGTTTCGGGGACCCCCTAGTTCCTGAAATACTTACCTGTCGAGTTGCCGCAAGCAGTGCCCCCCTCCACGGGAAACACCGTCATTTCATTCTCCCGCATCATATATCTCTGACGTGAGGGACTTAAATATCAGGAAGTAAACACAGGCCGGGACTGGCGCCGCCATCTCGGGAACCAGGGTGTTTCCGGGCACTGAAATGAATGGGGTTCAACTTCGGGGACCCCCTTGCTTCACGCCCATGTAAAATAAAAGGGTGGAGGGGGGGGGGTGGCAAGGCGAGGATTGCTCCTTTAAAATAAGGAATTCGACTATTCCCGGCTTCGCTTTTACACGTTCGTTTTAGTATGCAGGAGTCCAGCATAAAAAAAGGTGAAATTCTACTCTTGGTCACTTTGCCAACATTGCTCGTGGCTTTGCGTACATGATAGATTATGTCAAGGGGTGGGACATTCTGATGAGAATAGCACTCTCACTAATAGAAGTCTTCCACTAAATCAATTGCGTCCAATGCTGCAATGCACCTTCAGGGAGATGAAGGTTAGAAGCTGTAGGAAGAGTCTTATTTTGTTTAATCAGCCAGCCCTTGAAATCTATTTCATGTGTCATTATTTGAAATATAGATTCACACAAAGAGTCAACGATAGTGTTATCTGTGTGTGTAGTGAGTGGGATTTTGAAATACATCTCTCTCCGTTTCGTTTTGTATTAATGTGTATATGCTCGGCCTTTGAACAGTGTTCGTTAACATAATATAGGACGGGGAGCTTAACGCCTGTCCTCAAGATCCCCCCAACAGGTCAGGTTTTAAGGATATCCCAGCTTCAGCACAGGCGTCTCAGTCAAAGACTGAGCCACTGATTGAGCCACCTGTGCTGAAGCAGAGATAGCCTTAAATCCTAACCTGTTGGGGGTATCCTGAGGACTGGAGTTAAGCATCACTGATATAGGAGACTTAAAGGCAGTGTCCATCTGGACACAAAGAGTAGTTCTCCTATTTTGACCGACTCTTTTAATGCGATTGTTCTCTGGCGTGCAGTTTGAATTTATTCTTTCCAAAGCTTGTCTCCTAAACAGAATCAGTCAGAATATATATCACTGTCTCTCTAAAATCAATTGAGTAGTGATGTGTGTGCACACATGGCTGTAATTTCTTTATTGCTCCTGTAAGCTTGTGTCTGGCTAGTGGGGGCAGTCCGTTCTGCGATCAACATGTGGTGCCTCTCTACAGACCATATCATTGGAGAAGGTAGCGGGCTTTTATTTCATTAGCATTCAGTAGATCCTCCCCTTAAAAAAAGAAGGAATCCCTAATTAGGAAACTGTTCACCGGGGCTCGCAGCTCCTTGGTTTTAACAATCAGAGTTTTGGGATATTCTGGATGGAAGGAAAGAATGAGGTTCCTTGGAGTTACGTGTCCTGTAGCTAACAAAGGATGCTGGTAGCAGGACAGCTAAGGTTTAACCAGACAAGAGACGCTAGTAAGTAAAATGCCTCTACTTGTACAGTACTCACTTGTAACTCCTGTAATTGGCCCTTATATCTTATTAAAGCCCCTTTTATTAATTGCATTAGATTGTTGATGCTTAGTACTATAAATGTACAAAGAGTAGGTCTGCTTTTCATGCAGCATGAGGTTACTGATTGGCAGGGAGGTAATCGATTGACAGTGAGGCTTTTGTTTGGCACTACCGTCTGCTTATATATGTATATTTGGAAATGTAGTCATGAAATGTTTTCTACAGTGATTCCTATTTTTTAATTGTTGCAGTTTATATATA
The DNA here is from genome assembly GCA_036426205.1 of Ascaphus truei. Classification (NCBI taxonomy): domain Eukaryota; kingdom Metazoa; phylum Chordata; class Amphibia; order Anura; family Ascaphidae; genus Ascaphus; species Ascaphus truei. The sequence goes on from CM071567.1 coordinate 282,962,176, forward strand.
ATCCTCTCTTTATGATTTCATCAGATAATGTAAAAAAAAATGAAGCAGAATGTTGTATACTCGTGTGTATGTGTATGAATATATATATACTAAATCATAAGAACAGCAGTGGACTAAAAGCAATGTTGTGTATTTAGCACATTATGATGACTTAGCTTATGCTGCTCACGTCTTGGCATCCCCCTTACAGACATCAGCTGTGTTAGTTCCCTCTTAATCATTGGCATTTTGGGCATTGGGGCATCTTTCAACTATACTGCACGCTGAAAAATGGGTCTTCTGTGGTCTTGAAAGCGAACTTAAAACAGTATCTTCATTTTGTTTATGAAGATCCCCTAAAAGTCACAACAACTTGCGAGCAATCATTACATACCTCACAAAGCTAATAGAACAGGGGTAGGCAACTCCTGTCCTCAAGACCAACCTGCAGGTCAGGTAAGGTTTTCAGGATCTCCCTGCTTCAGCACAGGTGTCTCTATCATGAAAGTACCATGGTGTGGTGGTCCTTGAGGACTGGAGTTGCCCACGTACGTAATAGAGGTAAAAGAGCAAATAGTGTCACGTATCTCTGCAGGCCACTCCAGAAGCCAAAGGGTTAAGGCCGTGTTTGTCAAATTCCTTCTTTGTTTTTACATTATTTCTCTTTTAATCTGCCGGAGTGCAGAGGGGGGAAAAGAGCTATTCTCCCAGTCATTTCGCTAACCTTGTTCTTGGCTTGGCTTCAACTATTGATTGTAGTTTATCATAACAAAACCACATCTCTTGCCCTGGTACAAGTGTGATTTTTCCCTGAATTTCTTTTTTCGGTGGCTTTTGTTCCTCATCACTTATTTCTAACGATCTCATATAATCTACCTCTTACAGAAAAAAAAAATAAAGACTTTATGGCCTTATATTATATCTTACTGTAGAAGATCTGTAATGGTATCAAATAGTACTGCCAGAGAGAGCGTACCAAATGCCAGTAGCACTCTCACTAATAGAAGTGGCAACAGCTTTGTTTGCCGCATTAGTTTGTAAAATTAGGCTGGCTTGGCTTCCATTAGGTTTTATTTTCTTTCTTAAATCTGATGATGGTTTATTTTTCCTTACATTATGTCCCCGTTTTGGAGCCATTTTGATCATTCCCCATGTACCGTATCATGCACCCGAGGGGTGGATCCCAGTGATGTTTTAGGATTGGCAAGCTACTTTATTGTTTACCTATAAATATATTGGTGATGGTAAGATATGTATACCTTGAGGAAGCGCTCTGTGTAGTGTGAAACGCGTTGGTAGGGCAATGCCTTGCTACATTTTTTTCTATTATGACCAATAAATATTTTTTTTTTAATGGAAAACGCACTTTCCTTCTAATTATCTTTTTTGGATATCCCTGGTTGTGCTCTGTTACTTTTTTCTCATCTTATACCCATGTACAGTATGTTGTGCTTAAAGCAGCAATTCTACATTCCCCTTTTTTTCTTTTGTTATTTGTATATATGTAAAGCATGTGACAATATATAATTCTACATTCTTACCTAAGCTGCCAATCGTTTGGTGCTCACGTTAAAATCTGTCAAAATCCTGATTGTGTGCCTAACGAAATGGCTGCTTCAGTCAGTGTAACTCAACCGCTACAATGTATCCTTATATTACTAAGGTAACATTATCTATTGTTACAGTTTGCAGCTCAAACTGCTGGGAATATTGGCAACAAAATATAACAAACAGGAAAGTGTTACAAAGATCTTGTAATGCTTGGGAGGTGGGCTAAATCTGCTATATAAATCAAAGGAGGCTCAATATATTACAACTCATTAAAAATGTCATTAAGTGTTGAATTAAAAAAAATAACAGTCACTATTAGCTAATACTACAGGACTGATTTTATATATATATATATATATACACACACACACACACACACAGCAGCCCAGGCCCCACACCCACACACACACACACACACACACACACACACACATACACACATACACACACACACACATACACACATACACACACACATATATATATATATATAATTTCACATGTTTTGTTTTGCCACTGGGCAGTTCCTTGTAGCAGTGGCAAACAAGAGTTGTTTTAAACAATTTATCAAAGTAAATAATTTCCTTAGAAAGGTTCAAACAGCCAGGGCCGCCGACGGGGGGAGACAAGTGTCCAGGGCCCAGTTGCTGCGGGGGGCCTGGCTGGAGCTGTAAGTTGGGCCCGGCCTCAACTTCAGTGTCCAGCTGCTGGGCTGCCGGGCCTCTGGTTGTCGCCACCGCTGGGCCCCAGTACCCGGCTCTCGTCAGCTGCTGCCATGTCCCACGCCGTGGCTCTGTCTCTCCAACTGGTGCGTGCCGGAAGCTGAGCTTGACTTCCGGGCGCACCCAGCTTCTGGCGGTCGGGGAGAGAGAGGCAAGGTAGCAGCTGAGGAGACACGGGAGAATTGAACTTGCTGGAGATACCGGCCTGTACATCGGGAAGCAGGGGGTTCCTGGACCTGAATTTAATGGGGGGGGGGGGGAGCAGGGCAGGTAAAGAGACCCCCTGCTTCAATAATATGTTAATAAAATGTAAATAAAAACATGGCGATCGCCTGTAAGAGCTGTGCAGGGAGATGCAGCTCTTACAGACTGCAGGCAGATCTCTGAAAAAGAAACTGCTAAATCGATTGGTACTGTATGGCATTTTCCTACCAAACGGTATCTGGCTTGTGTTAACTCTTTCTGAATGCCATGATAACACAAATGCCAGGCCGTGAGGTCGGAACACGCCAACCCGATCGATATGGCAGCCAGCTTATCGGAGCTACCTGAATAGGCCCCTGTAATGAGTAATCATATAGTAGCTGTAAGATGTGAAGTGGTTATGCTGGGTTTTTTTTATATTGATGGAGATATATTTTTAAAAACTTTCAAATTCACTACAGAATTCATTACTATTGAGATCATTTTCGTATTTAATTGCTAAATCAATAGCATTTTTTTTTAATTCATACACTTCTGTTTCTTGAATAGCCAACCAAGTTAAAAAGGAAAAATCTATGGCAATTTCATGTAATGCCCTGTATCTCCAATCTACTGTAAATGGGTGATCAGGGAATCACCTCCCTTGTTTATCTCCATTACTGTATGTGAGATGGATTTGGGGTTCTATTACTGTTTCTGATTCCCATTTGATTCATCTGTATCGAACCTTTTAGCTTTCCTTCTTCTTTCACTTGGCCATTCAGATAAAATGTCTCCTTTTCTGGCTGGTTCAGGAGCATCTCTTTCTAATATGTCCTTAATGGTGCAATTTCTTATTCCCTGGATCGTATTTTTCAAGCCTGCTATTAATTGAACAGCTTGACAAACAGTCAAACTTTTCCGTTGAAGAGCTAAATGAATAAATTGTATGTGCTGGAGAATTGAATTCCAAATGCATCAATTAGAGATACATTTCTAATCTACATGTTTTACAAAACCCTGAGCGGCAGAAAGTGTTTCAGGATCTAAGATGCGTTCGGATATTTTTTGTAGAGCACATTTTGTTTTTGGCAGCTTAACATGCATACTGCAGATTTTATAGCCATACAGTATATTTTGATGAGCATTGGGTATCTCAATGTCGTTTTAAAGTAATATTTACACAATTTGTTAACATTTCCCATCTAGCAGTAGAACCTGAGAAAAAATACAAAAGATCTTTGGATTGTGCCGAAAAATGTAATCATGTCTGCGGATAATTGGACAGCGTGATAATAAGTTAAATTGAAGGACTGGGCAGAACATGGTATACATTTAGCTAAATTGCTTACCTCTTGGACTCTGGTCTGTACTCCCTTATATGTGCCTGCGGGATAGGAGAGCAGGCAGGGGGGCGCAAACACAAAAGTTTGTGCACCCCTGATGTAAGGCACAGTCGTTAGGAGGTATTCACTTCACAGTGGCACTGATTTACAAAAGTTATCAATCGTTATGGTATTGTACTGTATTGTATTGTATTGTATGTCTTTATTTATATAGCGCCATTAATGTACATAGCACTTCACAATAGTAATACACAGGGTAATCAAATAAATAACAGATAATATAAATAACAGGTCATGGGAATAAGTGCTTCAGACATAAAAGTAACATTAAGGAAGAGGAGTCCCTGCTCCAAGGAGCTTACAATCTAATTGGTAGGGAGATCGTACAGAGACAGTAGGAGGGAGTTCTGGTAAGTGCGTCTGCAAGGGCCAAGGTTTATGTATCATGTGTCTAGTATTATCCACAGTGCTATTCATATGCTTCTTTAAACAAGTGTGTCTTAAAGCTGCAGTTCATTCAATATCCTGCATGTGTGTTTTTTTAAATAAATCAGTTCTGTAGTAAGAAAAAATACTTTTAGCATTTTCTGTTTTAAAAAAAACAACTTTGAAAGACCAATTTTCTTGTATTCTATTTTAACAACCATTTGCTAAGGCACTACCCCTTCATGTCCTGTCACAAGCCCTGGCACACCCCTTTGTGAGCCCTGCCCTCCCTCTTGCACATGTCAGTGCAGGAGTGCTCATGAATATTCATGAGCTATCACTGAGTGACAGAAACAGAGGAAATACATTCCCCATATTTAAAGATGTCGCCAAACGTTGCCAATCAATAGACGGAGAACGAATTGACCTGCAGCTATGCAGTTCTTTAGGTAAGTAGAGATTGCCCACATGAAACTATTGAAGTAAAAAAAAACTATAATTTTTTTTTTTTAAAAAGCCTGAACTGCAGCTTTAAAGCTGCAGTTCAGTCAATATCCTGCATGTGTTTTTTTTTTAATAAATCAGTTCTGTAGTAAGAAAAAATACTTTTAGCATTTTCTGTTTTTAAAAAAACAACTTTGAAAGACCAATTTTCTTGTATTCTATTTTAACAAGCATTTACTAAGGCACTGCCCCTTCATGTCCTGTCACAAGCCCTGGCACACCCCTTTGTGAGCCCTGCCCTCCCTCTAGCACATGTCAGTGCAGGATTGCTCATGAATATTCATGAGCTTCCACTGACAGACAAGCAGAATATAAACAGATCCCTTCACTAATTATGTCACCAAATTTCGACCTATCAATACATGGAGAACAAATTGACTGGCAGCTATACAGTTCTTTAGGTAATTAGAGATTGCACACATAAAACTATTGAAGTAAAAAAAAAAATTCAAAAAAAAAAAAAAAAGACTGAACTGCAGGTGGGTCTTAAAGGTGGATAGAGAGGGTGCTAGTCGGGTATTGAGGGAAAGTGCATTCCAGAGGTGAGGGGCAGTCAGAGAAAAAGGTTTAATTTATTTATTTATTTTATTTATTTATAAAATATTTTACCAGGAAGTAATAGATTAAGGCGGGAGAGGGCTTTAGATACAAAGGGGGTAGAAAGAAGACATCCTTGAGCAGAACGCAAGAGTCGGGATGGTGCATAACGAGAAATTAGGGCTGAGATGTAAGGAGGGGCAGAAGAGTGTGAAGCTTTAAAAGCGAGGAGGAGGAGATAGTGTGAGATGCGGGATTTGATCGGAAGCCAGGAGAGGGATTTCATGAGGGGAGATGCTGAGACAGATCTAGGAAAGAGCAGAGCGATTCTGGCAGCAGCGTTTAGGATAGATTGTAGGGGAAGACAGGTGAGACGCAGGAAGGCCGGACAGCAGGAGGTTACAGTAATCAAGACGGGAGCGAATGAGGGCCTGAGTCAGAGTTTTAGCAGTCGAGCAACAGAGGAACAGGCGTATCTTTGTTATATTGCGGAGGAAAAAACGACAAGTTTTAGAAACGTTTTGAATGTGAGGTGCGAATGTGAGAGAGGAGTCAAGTGTTATGGGGCATTACACGTGTAGGAAGCGATTAAACCAATGAGCAGTGTTCTGTGACCATTCAAAGCTAAATCTGTATGATTTTATTCATTCCAGACCTGGAGGATAATAGTGTTCACAAGATCTCTGCATGAGCACACACTGCATACAATGGTAATCACTTCTAAATAATAACTTTTGATTTGTGGCAAGATTTTGGTTCTTCATAAAAGTAGCTTGGCAGCTGCAACTGGCTTTCAATAGTGCCAAAATTGCATCAAGTAAATATAGCTATTATCCATTAACTTTGTATCCACACAAAATATAATGCATTTCTTTAGAAATGTAGATTGTAAGATAATGCTAGAATACTGCAGTTCATGTTTGCTTCCATCTAATTTTTTATTATCTCAGTTACACCCTTGCTTGCTCCTCTATGTTATTTTGCTTAATGCCTATTTCCTCCCTATAATATTAGTTTCCTTGTTGGTGCTTAAAGAGATGACATTGGAGAGCTCCAGTATTGTGTTGTTCATTTACAGGGCATTCCCTCCTAGGAGCAAAGTGCACTAATGCTGGTGACAGAGGTGTCAGATTTGAGCCAAGAAAGGCATACATCACCCAGATGTACCCATAAGTATTTTTACATAAAACGTTTGTTGGTAAACATGGTGAGCTGAGACTTAGGAGGAGGAGGGCTGTGCTTTCCTCTGACTGCTCCTTTGTGTCTGATGTCACTGGGTGATTAGCAAGCGCTCGTATAACCAGAGTCCCCCCTCCCCTCCCTTTAACTGTATTGGTTTTCTGATGAGGACAGGGTGGGGATAAGGGATAACACACTTGATTAACAAACATTTCAGAGGCTCCTAAGAAATTGAACATGTAATTTATTTCCTGAAAAAATAAAAGCAACCCAAGCTTTGCTATTAACACTGTTCGATTAGTTTAGGGAAACCAATTAGACTGTTCAAGTCTTTTCAGAAGGTTTTCTGCCTGATTATGTGGGATTGCACCTTAATAAGACCACTAATGATGATAATGAGTAAGCCTGCCTTCCAGATCCACAGCAGAGTGACATGACAGGCCTAGTTAAATCTTCTTCAGGTAGACACTATCACACGATATATGTCCCCTCTTCATTTCTTGAGGCACACGAAGAAGATTACATCCGAGTAACCTGAGCTATTTTGAAGAGCCTGTATCCCACTACTTCCGTGTGAGTACATTGGAAGGCTCTTACCATTTGACGTCGTATCAGGCATATTGCACTATATAGATATTTTCTTTAAAAAAAATTAAATACCCCTTAAAAATCTGAGCTCCTGATTTGTTGTAAGAATCTATACTTCGACGCCGGGTAACGTCTCCTGAGTGGAGCAGCACTTTTCTATGGGTTGTATTAATTCCTATTCATTCACTACAGTATTTCATACATTCACATGGAGTTTTTTGCACTTGGTTTTCTTTGTGTGGTCACTAGTTAGACCAAAGAAAGAAACACCATTAAAATCAATGGACAAAAAATACTCCTATAACACATTGGTGACTTTACTACATTTTTCCCCGTTTGCGTGCAGAAAATAAAACATGATAAAGTACTGTACAGTATCCATCCCCTTTTTGAGGATTTTTTTTTAATGCAAGATCAATCTGGTCTCAATACTGGGAACTTCACCTCCAGTGTCTTGGGTTTTCAGGAAGCTGATGAACCAACACATATGGGGAACATCACTGTAATACCCAATATAATCTTATTACTTGGTCACTATGATTCACAGTCCTAGGCTTGGGAGATAAATATCTACTGAACTGAGGGGCTCTTGAAGGAATGACCAGAAATGCTTTGCTGCAGGAACAACCTCTTAAATTCAGATGTAGCAAAGCTTAGTGTATTCCATGTCCGGTCATTTGACCTCGGCGGTTACAGCAGTGAAGGATTACCGCTGTCGGGGGTCCTATTCATGCCATCGCGGCAGACACTGTCCCCGGCACCGCAAACGTTTGCTGGCTGTAGAAGTAGCCATGTTAGTCCAGTGGCGATAGTGCAGAATAAATGATTTACAGAAGATTTCATGTGTTTAACACACTTAGATTGTCACCTTGGCTTTTACATCTGTGTTAAACTCATGGAATCTTCTGGAAATCAGTATCGCGACAACTGAGGAAGAGAGAGAACGCTCGAAAGCTTGTCTTATAATGTCAATTGTTAGTCCAACTAAAAATATTGCCATATTCATCTATTCTGCACAACACATGTGGTTTAGGTACAGTAGCTGGTTGGTTGAACCGCCAGTGCACATGAAAATGCATACTCACATAAGATATAGCAAGTGTATTAGTCCTGGACAAATGTGTATTTGTTGTAGGTTTTGATACCATTAGCGTTCTTCATAGATAAAATTAGAGTATACAGAGCTTTCTAAACCTCATAGGCTTCCTTTTTTCAAATGTACTTGTCACAGGTTTGTACAGTACTTTAAGTGTTGTTACAGACTAAACTGTGAACGGTGGCCCATATTTACTACGCGGTGCTATGGCGCACAAGACCACATAGCACCGTAAGACAGGGGCAGTAAGGTGTCTTTTGGTTTATAACCTCTTTGTAAATATGGAACCCAATGTTTTCGATCTACGGAGATAAGCTATTATATAGATTACAGTTTTAAAACATGATTGCTATAAAATCATATTTTGTGGTCCAACCAAAATTGTTTGTCTCAGTAAGTTTTGATGGGGAAGGTTGATATGACCACGGAAAAACAATCAGATTATGTGAGCTGATTGCTATTATTTTGTTTTCCTTGTCTACTGTAATTAAATATTGTAATTTTTCTTTTCTCGTTGGAGTCAGTCCTACCGAGAGCTAATCATATCCCTTTCCTCCCATGGGATCTGGTTTCCACATTATGAACTCAGCTGTTACAGCGTGCTCTGAAAGTAATATGAAGTCTCCGATAATGGAGGACATTGCTAAACTATTATGCCTTTTACAGGTTAGTTTGGCTTAGGAAGGAAAGGAGAGTTATTGCCAGTTGTAAAACGTAAGCACCGCCAACCACGAATAAATATACTTCTCATAAATATATCACTTTTGCGTTTTACATTTACGTATACCCAATTACATTTATTTACAGTGCTTCCATATTAAACGTGTTCTGCTCACATTTACACTTAGCTATATAATGTAGCTACAGTGACATGTTATCATTCAGGTCTCTATAACACCACGCAGGTAACATAGAGGAGTGTGGGAAAGTGCAGTCATAATCAGTCATTGACAGGACAATGCGGTAGCATACTGTATATAATGCATATAGACTGCTTTCATTATAAATCTGGTGATCTGACACTTACTAAGGAAGCAGCTGCTTTGTATTCAACTTGGAAAAGGCCAACGACCGTTTTCTTATTTACAATTCTTCCATACCCGAGGGTTTCACAGTGTGTGCAATCCATTGAGACCCCCTGGTTTGGTACTGTACCTAAGAAATAAAGGAAAGTATTGCTATTCTATATATGGTTTTACTAGTAATGTCAACAGCATTGCCAATCTAATTCCATGTCAGCATAAGCTTCTAGCCCAGTCAATTCAAATCTCATGATGACATAGAGCTAGGTCAGCTATACCATGTCAATATAGTTCCATCTTCTTCCCCATGGAGAAAATACCCCTTCAAATGGCAAAAAGATGCAGTGCGCTGCTATGTCAATAATGTTCATTTTTCGTGCTACTTGCTGCCAAATACTCACAGTAATAACAAACAAGATTGCTACTCCAACAACCTTTACTCTAACAGGACAATGTCAAAATGTATTTACATTCGTGAAATGCGATTTGGCAAAAACACATCGAAATATTTTGAGAGAACTTGCAGGGTTAACAATTAGAGTAAATTGTCCAATTTTGCCGTACAAACTATATAACTATATTCAATTGGACATGGCCGTTGCAAGGGTATTCTGCATCCTAGGGAAGCTTCAGCGCTGCACCAGTCCCCCCCACCATCACTTGAACGTTCTGACCTCTTTTTTTAACGCTATAGCCCCATTCTCTCTCTTCCCCTCCTCATCCTATCTCTTACCCCCTCCTCATCTTCTCTCACCCCCCTCCGCATCCTCTCTCACCCCCCCTCCTCATCCTCTCTATCACCGCACCCTCCTCAACCCCCTCCGTCACCCCATCTCATCCCTTTTCTCGCTCCCCCTCCTCACCCCTCTTCTCACGCCCCCACATCATCCCCCTATCTCACCGCCCCTCTTCATCCCCTTTCTCACCCGAACTCCTCATCCTCTCTCAGCCCCCCTTCTCACCCCCTCCTCCTCACCCCCTGTCGCACCCCTTCCTCCTGTCTCTCACCACCCTCCTCTTCCTCTCTCATCTCCTCTCCCCCTACCTGGCTTTGTTGCAGGAGGACCACAGGAGAGGCGGTCCACGGGAGAGGAGCAGGGCAATGGCAGAGGAAGGCAGTGGCAGAGGAGGGCGGCGGGAGAAGAGGACAGAGGATCACCAGAGTGGAGCAGGACGGCAGAGGAGTTGGACGTCTTTACTGACTTCCGGGTTGGACCGCTGGGGTGCGCTTTTCCCTGGCCGTCCAATTCCTCTGCCACCCTGCTCTATTCTGGTGGTCCTCAGTCCTTTTCTCCTGCCGCCGTCCTCCTCACCCACTGCCCGCCTCTTCTGCTGCTGTCGCCGCTCTGCACCTACCGTCATCCTCTCCCGCCTAGTGGTTGCACCAGCCCTGCATTTGGGGTTTTTTGTGGCCAAAGCACTGCCCCACTTTTTTTTCCAATATATTTCTTTTTCCAATTTTATTGTGAATATTTGCTAATCTTCCATTTTTGTTACTTATTTTTATAAAACTATTAGTCGCTGCAATTTACAAACTACGAATAAATATGCCCTTCTATACTACTCCCACCCGGCCCCTGTGAATAACATACTACTTGTATACAAATAAGAACTCCATGGCTTGTTCTCCTCCAAATGCTGAACAATTGCTCCCAATAATAACATTATACTTATCATTCAGCCGCTCTGAACAAGCCCGGCTGTCAGACAATAAACTACAGTGCTACTTAATGGAAAAGACACTGACTAGTAAAAGCCGCCTGCATCTTCATTAATGTCAGCAGAGATTCATTCTGCAGTCTTGCAAGCTACACACTCTCACAATTTGCTGTAGGCCGCGGAGGGTGGAGTGGAAGGTAGGCGACAGGAGGCCGCGCATTGATCGGTTACGGTTAGAGTTGGTGCTGGTGAGGGCTGCGCCGCATGATATGTTCAGGACAGGAGTAAAAGTCCGGGCATGGTTTGTGCTGATGGGGCAGCCCAAGTACACCTTAAATCTGGCTGTGGGGCGGATGAAGGAGCATTGGGCAGTTGAGAGGAGTAGATCTTCCCCAGCCCACCTTACCTGCTCTTCTCTAATCTCTCTCAGCCGCATGATAAGCTCCCCTGCTCCCTTCCTGCCGTGGCCGCGCACTTCCTATGCGCTGAAGCAGGCAGGAAGTGAAGGAGGAGAAAGGACATGTTCTGCGGCCGGTCAGATACTAATACCGCAGCAATAAAAAGTGTGACAAATCGCCTTACTGTCATTTTTTGTTACCGCGTTATTACTATCACACTGGTTTGTTGCCCAACTCTGGGACAATAGGACAGAGGTCACTGCTACCAAGAGCTAACAATCTAAAATGCGTTTCTTCCCTGACCACTGGCAGAATCTCTTAAATACAATGCTCAGTTATCAGATCATTATAATAGTTGAGATATAATGAAAAACTGTGAGGGCCTTATTCATGGTGCATTATTCAAGGGCGTATAATGAGGCCACATTACTATATTTTTTTAAATAAATGCAGCAGTTCCTTGACTTTATGGCAATGCATATAAGCTGCCAATCGATCTGTTCTCCCGTGATCGATCGGCGGATGTCCTGCTTCTTAGGGCTTTCTATAGCAATACAAGGAAGCTTAATACATCATTAAAATAATTAAAAGGGGCATAAAGAGTAGCGATGGGCATATTTTTTCAACGACGTTCAAATTCGCAGCGAGTGTGAAGTTTCTTCGCAGCTACAGTCTGGATATTCGCAGCTTGGGTTTAAAACACAAGACATTCAACAACCTTTGTTTGTATGCAATGCCACCACTGCACATTCAGTTGTGAATGTTGTGATATTCAGATTCACCCAGAGGTTTAAGAACCTGAAATATGGGTTTTGTGGGAAAGTCCTCTTTTTTGAGCATAGGAGTCTCTCCACATGTTGTTTGAGGGGATATATAGATATATAGTACTTGGGACTAGGGTTAGGTGATAACAAAATAATACCGACGATAACGATTTATATCGCGATAAATATTTGATTAAAAAAAAAGTCCGAAAATGTTCTCAAAATAAATACATTTTCTTTAGATTCACTAAAATGAAAGGTCCTTACATTTCCAAGCCTTTTCCATGTCTGCAACTTCACATTTTCTCACCTGCACTGCTTCAATCACCCTAAAATCGATCCCTCATCCCATCACTCTCGCCCATAGCTACTCCCTCCATGTAAAAACACATTTGATTTATAAAATATAAAAAATGATATAAAACAGATTGTTTGACAATTTTTAAGAATTGTCGAAAAATCGGTTTTATATAATTTTTAACATGGGTTTGAGTTCCCTTGTGTGGATGGAGAGGTTAGGTGTCCCAGGGGGGTGGTGGGGATGGAGGGATTAAGTGCCCCAGGGGGAAGGTGGGGATTGAGGATTAAAGTGCCCCTGAGGGAGAGTGGTGATGGAGGGGTTAAGTGCCCTACGGGAAGGGTGGGGATGTCACGGTTAACAGATGGAAAGCAGCAGCTTCAAAGCTGCACTTCTGACCACAGAAGCCGGCACCATGTAATACCACAATAATAAATCCTCTCCCATATCGGCACACCGTCAGATTGTATTATCGCTGTATTACTATGTACTGGTATATTGCCCAACCCTACTTGGGACTCTAGTAAAATAGGATACTCTCCCCAGCTTTCGCCGGTGGACATTATTACATTAGCGCAGAGGGAAAATGCCGATGGCTAGTGGTGCATTCGTCCAAATTGTTTACTATCCAAATCGCTTTTGCGCTTTTGAGAATTTGTGTCTCAAATTTTGACACATTCGCTCAAATCTAATAAAGAGTGGAAGGGGAAAAAATGCAGTAAGTATTATCTAATACTACACAGTTGATTTCTTTAAAAAAAAAAAAAAATACAGGCTTTTGAATGAAATGGTGCTTTAAGGTCCTAGATCAGGGGTCTCAAACTCAGTCTCAAAGGGCCACCAGCAGGCCAGGTTTTATGGATATCCCTGCTTCAGCATAGGTGGCTCAGTCTTTGATTGAGCCACTGATTTAGCCACCTGTGCTGAAGCAGGGATATCCATAAAAGCTGGCCTGCTGGGGCCCCTTGAGGACTGAGTTTGAGACCCATGTCCTAGATTCACTAAACTTAATTGAATTTGTGTTAATATTGCACCCGGATATTTTGCATTAAAATGTATGATGTATTACCGTATTCACTAAGAATGATTTATTTACAAATGGTTGCGATAAGAAAAATGCATTAACAATGCAGTGACTCTGGGGCATGGACGCTTAATCGGAGGGCGCTGACCGAGTGCTTGGAAATAATCCTGTTTCTATGTTGTGAAAGAACCACAGGTTTGGAAGCGAGCCATACATCTGATCAGGGGTCTTTAAAGCTGCAGTTCAGTCTTTTTTTAATTTTTTAATTTTTTTAATTCAATAGTTTAATGTGGGCAATCTCTAATTACCTAAAGAACTGTATAGCTGCCAGTCAATTCGTTCTCCATGTATTGATCGGCGAAATTTGGCGACATCTTTAGAGAAGGGATATATTTTTCATCTGCTTCTGTCAGTCAGTGGAAGCTCAGGAATATTCATGAGCACTCCTGCACTGACATGTGCAAGAGGGAGGGCAGGGCTGACAAAGGGGTGTGCCAGGGCTTGTGACAGGACATGAAGGGGCAGTGCCTTAGCAAATGGCTGTTAAAATAGAATACAAGAAAATTGGTCTTTCAAGGTTGTTTTTATAAAAACAGAAAATGCTAAAAGTATTTTTTCTTACTACAGAACTGATTTATTAAAAAACACACATGCAGGATATTGACTGAACTGCAGCTTTAAGCAAACAAAATCACAACCGTTACTCAATTCTTTATATCAGGGGTGCTCAACTCCAGTCCTCAAGCGCCCCAAACAGGTCAGGTTTTCAGGATATCCCAGTTTCAGCACAAGTGGCTCAATCAGCCCCAGCTTCAGCACAGGTGGGTCAAAGAGTTCCAGCTTGAGCATAGAGGCTCAGTCTCCAACTGAGCCTCTGATTGAGCCACCTGTGCTGAAGCTGGGATATCCTGAAAACCTGACCTGTTGGGGGGGCTTGAGGATTTGCGTTAAGCCCCCCCTGATTTAGATGATCTGAACGCAGTAATTCCAGTGCAGCAGTCTGTGCCTCACCACACGGAACGCCTGACAGAGAAGGATCAAATGAAATGGAGGACTCTCGCCCTGAATTTGTTACTAGATTGGGTTATTTTCTCATGGACCAAAAGTCATTTTGGATAAGAATATTCAAACTAAAATTGGCCGCACATAAAACTTGATTATCTTTTAACTGAAAATAATCTGAATCCTTACTAAAATATTTAAGTAGTAAATGCAAAGTTGAGACATTCCTAAAAAAAAAAAACCTATTTTAGAGAATATAATACAGGTATGATCTCACCGGATACATTGTGGGAAGCTCATAAGAGTGCGGTAAGGAAGGAAATTATACAGCTAGCTTCCTTTAAGAAAAGAAACAGTGATATTCTGGCCCTGAGCAAAAAAATTCCAGGACTTAGAGTTTCAGAATAAATTGACTAGGGGTGCAAACGTCTGATCCGATTTTATCTGAGGCACGGGGCCAACTTGGCTTTTTATTAAACCATAAAGTGGAAAAATTCTTCTTTGGCTGAAGTAGATGTTTTATAAGAAAGGGGATTTAAGATAACGTTTTGGCCAGTTGCCTTAAAAATAAACAGTCAGTTTTGTATTAACGGTTTAAAGCATGATGTAGTAACCTTACAGCCAGTATAAAAGTGAATAGTACTGTATCAGAGCTTTTCACAATGTACAATGATACCCTCCCAAGCGGCCCTTTACCGACTTGTGGTAACGAGAACTACAGATGCAGCAGTGTTTTCGGTGCTGCTGCCGCTCATGGTAACGCGACTGCAGTGGTTACGGCAGTATTAATGCTATGGAAGGTCCCATTAGGTAGCATGGATCCCCCTGCAGCGCGATCGCGGCAGACACCGTCTCAGCTGCCTTTCGCTTCTTCAACCGCAGTGCTGGAGGCAGTGAGTATTGCTACCTCTGTATAATGTTTGCTTTAGTGGTAGAGCTGTTGGTTGAAAGCATTCAGTTCTAGCCCAGGTATATCGGGTATCTAAATAAATTACCACGAGCTAAAGTTGTCATGTATGCAGATGATATACTATTGATTGAAACCAATCCCTTAATCTTGATGCCCAATATTATGAGTACAATAGAGGACTGTAGTGTGGTATCCGATCTTAAAATCAATCTGAATCTCAGTCTGAAGCGCTTAACAACAGTCTCCCAGATTCTATGGTATCTCTGAGAGCACATTTCCCATTTAAGTGGATTCCAAAGTCTCTCTTAAAGGAGCAGCTCCCCCTCCTGTTTCTTTTTGGTCCCCATTTTTACATAGATAGGAAGCAGGGGAGTCTCCGGAGCGGAACCACAATAATTTCTGTATCTGGTTCCGAAGATACTTACCGGGGAAGGTGCTGCCAGTAGCATTCCCTTCAGGGAAGACAAAATGGCAATTAAATCCTGACACCTCCTCCTGATTGGCTGCTGCTGGGAAATGCAGCCAATCAGGATGAAGGAAGCTGGCCAGCCCCCTAGCAGTAGCCCTGCTCTCTCCCTGCTCGGGGAACTCCTGCGCCCCCCTAAGCCGGTCAGGTCACTCTGTCCATAGCGGTATACATACATGTCCAGAGAGGTGATAACGGTATACACATACAGTAGTTCATGCTGTTTTCGGCCAAAAATCCCTATAGACATCTATGGCGATTTTCTGAAGAAAACAACACAAATGGATGTACATATTTGCGACGTGTATTTTTACCATATACTGTTTATGTAAGGGGGGCCCAATTCTGTTCTTGGTTCTATGTGGGCCCAGCCTAAAAAGTGTTGGGAACCACTGTGGTATAGTATATACTGCACTACTGAGTGACACAATATATTATCATAGGGGTCTGTGTATAAAAAACGTCCACGTAGTATATTAGGTAAGACCCCTGAGAGGTGTGCTAGACACACTGAAACTTGTTTTTGAAGTGACCAAAGCTGGGACCAATTCCGGGACCAAATCCGTTTTCCAGGAGGCAAAGTAGGTTATGGAAGTGATGTCAGTGCTGGCAGATGAGGTGTCAGCCCTCACCAACACTTACATCCATGCCCACAGTTGTCCATGGCAATCAGCAGAAGCTGAGGCGTCCATCTCTGCGCATGCGCATAGATCCGGGGCTCCGTCTGCCATCGTATACACATATTGACACCGAGAGCCGCCCCACTCAACGCATGTGCAGAGGCTCTGACCAGAGCTAGCGAGTGCCTTCCCCTTCCACACATGGGCAGAGGCTCTGACCATAGCCAGCGCATGCGCAGGCACACACTAAATATCTCAAGGGCTGCGGGTCTTTGCGCATGGCCACGGACCTCTGCGTATGCGCGCCACGAAATAGGACAGACCGAGGGGGAGGAGAAGAGCCAGGAACACCGGGCAGGGAGAGAATGAGAGAGCCGCGTCCCCCAAGATCCCAGTGCTGAAACAGACACAGTCACAAACACACCCAGAATCACACAGTCACACACACGCCCCGAATCACACACACAGACCCCCAGTCACACACACACCCAGAGTCACACACACACCCAGAGTCACACACATGCTATTTTGCTGGTCTTGGTTTTTTTGATTTTTTTTGGTTTCTCCCCTCCCCCCACCCATTCTCATCGCCTTGGGGACAGGAATAGTCTAGTAGTCCTGACGCGCCCATTGAACTAGTGATGTCCCTGTGCCTCAGCAGCAATGTTACAGTACATTAAAATGTAAGCTCTATGGCAGGGTCGGGGAGTTTGAATTCTGTGCTTAGCACTATTTATGCTACATTGCTAAATATATACACCACACATCTATATTTTAGATGTGACACATGCACATTGTGCCTGTTCACAACTGACGTCCTGCGCCTACTTTCAATGAATCTGATGTCAGAAGATATCTGTGTTTTAATCACTTATTCTATCCCCTATTTCTTGATGGGCAAAGTCTCAATTGCCCCACATCATCCAACAGACCTCCCGCTCTTTCACTCCTACAGTCTAATCGCTACGACAGAATAGTGGGGGGAACGGCCACAGCACTTAGGTTATAACGCTATGCACAATGAACAAGACATTGCCAGTCCTACATATGTGCAGAGTTCAAGAGCAACGTTTACATCAGCCCACAGCTTGTACCATACAGTGGGCTCGTCATACCCTGTTTCTCAACCTGGGTATTTGTGCTGCCTCTCTCTTTATAAATGAGAGCACCACATCTCTATCCTTGGGCTGTAGAACCACATCTCAACATGCGAGGACAGCGCCACTCCGTGCCACCCTCCGCTGGTCTATAGCGCTACCAATCCCACATAGACACAAGAACAGAACTATATCCTGTCATTCAATGGCTGCACCTCCTCAAAACACCTACTGCAAGTGGGAGGCAAAATCCTCCTTTATCGTTGCTGCTGTGACAAAAATAAAATATAGATGCTGAGCCCAAATCAGTTTATTTATATTCATCAATTTTACATTCCTAACTTTCCTTTTTTTCTTGATTTTTTTTTTTCACTTGATTTTTATTTATGATCTTCTGGTGCCAAAACATCTTTACAGGCCATTCAAGTGAGTGGCCCTAAGGGTTTTCCAGCACTGGAAGGTGTCCTATTGAATAGCACGGTTTAGTAAATATGTGTCTAAGTCAGATGCTCCCAATCTGTGTTACAAGTTATCACTGATGTAAACACAAGAATCTACACCGGAGAACGCATATAGCTCTAAGCCTCACATGCTGCTGGTGAAGGGCCACAGACAAATTGCAATGACACTGAACTTCCGCATAGGCATTATATTTGTATAGCTAAAGAACTTTTACACACCTGGACATAGTTGGCATAATTTCCTCAGATCTCCTTTCCTCCTTTGTGCACCTTCCCCCAACTATCACACACAGCAGCTGTATTTGCCCGGCTCAGTTCTGTGCTGTCTACGTATCCCTCCATACTGATCTGAAATGTACTTCCCCTCACACTTTCTCTCCCTGCACTGACTACAGGTTTATTAGATTGGCCATTTGAATTCAGTACAGCGCGGAATCTGACATTGGGCCGCGGTGAGAGCCAAGTCTCTGTCGGCGTTGTGGCCCCCGAGGGACTCTTTACCGCAGCATCGCTGGACACTCAGCCGTCCACCTCAGCCACCCGGACCGCCTGACACGCCACCAGCAGTTTCACCAATAAGGTAAGTTAACTTAAGGTCCAATTCAGGTGGTTAATTTAAGGGTTTTTTAATGGTTAGGGTAGGAGGTAGGATAGGGGGGTTTAGGGTAAGGGGTTAGGTTTTTACGGTAGAGGATTAGATAAGGGGTTAAGGTTTTAAGGCTGGGGGATTAGGGTAGGTGTTTAGGGTATTGGCTAAGGGCTTAGGTAGGAGGTTAAGGTTTTTAGGGTAGAGGGTTCCGTTCGTATTAGGGGTGAAGATTGGGGGCTTTTAGGGAAGGTTAGCACCATACCATGGCAGCACAACCGCGCCAGAGAGACGTTCTGGTGGCAAATTGAGTGGCGGCTAAACGCCGGCGGTGATTTGACGCAGCAAAATGGGCGCCACCACATGTCATAGACCAGTGTAGAGCCATGAAAAGCCCATTGTAACCAGCCTGCAAAGCACGTTTTTTTTGAACTTGCATTATCAATCTACATTCTCAGCTCAAACTGGCTGAAGATACAACTAAGCAGCCAGATCATATGCTCTTGATCGCCCTAACCTTTTGTTACAGTTGCTGTGTGTGTATATACCCCGCTCAGAATGATGGATGATGAAGCTGCAGGATATTTCTGCCGACATCCGCGCTAGACTGAAACCAGGCAGGATTATTGCAGAGGCCCCAGTTAACAACTCATGTGGAGGCTAGCTTTTTATTTAATAGGAAAGAAAATCTAATAATTCAAGGAAGACCAAGGAAAATAAAAAAAAGAATCACACAGCTATTACTTTGATATATATCCTCACGGAGTCGCGGCATGATGCTGTAGCTGTCAGCTGAGTAAATGGTTAATCGTTACACTTAATATGTTAAGGTCACTATGGTCGCAGTTATAGTGTCCATAGCCGTCCGAAAATGATCGGTTGTGGTTTCTGTCTCTCAGGGGAATGGATCACGACAAACAATGCATTCTGTTAAAAAAATCTAACAATAAAAAGTAATACAGTATTAAGCATGTTGTGTGTTAGTGTGTCAATGTATCAAGCAAAAATACTCCCTGCCTGCTTCCCCCTGCTCCCTCCCGGCTCACCCCCTCCCTTACCTTGCCTCCGGCTCACCCCTCCCTTACCTTGCCTCCGGCTCTCAGCGTCAAATGACGTTGCTTCGCCGAAGACAAGAGTAAGGCAGGAGTTCAGGTAGATGCTACGGACGCATGCCGCCTCCCCGCATGTTCCTGCAGTTCACAATCTGTGCCTTGGCTGCAGGAGTTGGGTCGCGGCGTTTTGGGGGCTGGCGAACGTGTCACGAGCTGGTTCGCGTAACCAGCTCGCGTGACTCGGCTGTAGCCCGAAATATCATTTCGGGTTGTAGCGGCAAAATGTAGCAGCGTCAACCTGCACTTTCCGCTGTGGAGTTTCAGTTTGAACACTCCCACCGAACAACCCAAAATTGCGACGGACTTGCGCGCACATGTCGCGTAGCAGCCACCCTGAACTCGGCCTAAGTGAAGTTGCAGAGGCCTCACGCGATTCCCCAGCATTAATTTAAATGCCTTGGGGAAGAGCGCGGGGCTTCTGCAACCCCCGCGTTCCCCCTGAATAATCTTACGCCCCGTTTGCGCACCGCTGAGCTGAAGACGTATTGGAATGAAATTCTGCATCTTTATTTCCCCCCTCGCTAAGATATCTACATAACAAGTAGGAAACTTGGTAAAGAAGTTTTACACAATAACAAGCAAAACAAATTATGTGTTTTGTGCCGACACTGCATTTCAGTGAAATTTCTTTGTCTTTTGTCACACAAATTGTATTTGTGATGGTGATGTTTTTACTTAAAATCAATACAATTTCAGTGACAAAACACAAAGAAGTGTGACTTAGAAACGCACGTGCACACTCCCCCCCCGCCCCCGCCCCCCCCCCGTTTTAAGCTTTTTGCACTAATATATGTATACTAAATGTTGTGTGTGTTGTGTACTGTGTGTTGTTGTGTGTGTGTGTGTGTTGTGTGTGTGTGTGTGTGTGTGTGTGGTGTGTGTGTGTGTGTGTGTGTGAATGTGTGTGTGTGACTGTGTGACTATGTGTGTGTGACTGTGTGACTCTGGGCGTGTGTGTGACTCTGGGCGTGTGTGACTCTGGGCGTGTGTGTGACTCTGGGCGTGTGTGTGACTGTGTGGGTGTGTGTGTGACTGTGTGGGTGACGCCCAGAGTCACACACACGCCCAGAGTCACACAGTCACACACACATAGTCACACAGTCACACACACACATTCACACACACACACACACACACACACACACACACACACACACACACACACACACACACACACACACACACACACACACACACACACACACACACACATACACACACACATACACACACACACACACACACACACACACACACACACACACACACACAGAAAATACTTGTAGCATTTAAAAAAAATTACTTTTAAAGACATTTTTTAATGTATTCCAATGTAACAAGCACTTTTTTAAGTGAAATTTTTTTGCTGGCCCCTACAGTTTTCATGGGAAAAAAATCCTTACCTTGTAAACGAAAAACTGTAACGCGGGTGATGTCACGCTCCTAATCGGCGCGTGGCTGTCGCGCATGCGCAGAAGAGGCGCTTGCAGGTCCCACCACACATGCGTAGCCCCACGTTGATCACCAAGAACATTGGCGCTCCCCAATCTTCCGGCACGCATGGGCACTAACGGCCGCGGGCCTCTGCGCATGTGAACCGCGTGCCTCTGCGCATGCGTGCCACTGACCGAGGGGGAGGAGAGAGGCGCGTCCCCCGAGATCCAGGTGCTGACACACACACGCAGAGTCACACACCCGAAATTCAGTTAGTATTAATATATTAGTGTCGTGCACGTGCGTTCTAAGTCACACTTCTTTGTGTTTTGTCACTGAAATTGTATTTTGATTTTTAAGTAAAAACATCACCATCACAAATACAATTTGTGTGACAAAAGACAAAGAAATTTCACTTGAAATGCACGTGCTCGGCACAAACACAATAATTTGTTTTGCTTGTAATTGTGTAAAACTTCTTTACCAAGTTTCCTACTTGTTATGTAGATATCTTAGCTGAGGGAGGAAATAAAGATGCAGAATTTCATTCCAATACGTCTTCTAGCTCAGCGGTGCGCAAACGGGGCGTAAGATTATTCAGGGGGAACGCGGCGGTTGCAGAAGCCCCGCGCTCTTCCCCCAAGGCATTTAAATTAATGCTGGGGAATCGCGTGAGGCCTCTGCAACTTCACTTAGGCCGAGTTCAGGGTGGCTGCTACGCGACATGTGCGCGCACGTCCGTCGCAATTTTGGGTTGTTCGGTGGGAGTGTTCAAACTGAAAACTCCACCAGCGGCAAAGTGCAGCGTTGACGCTGCTACATTTTGCCGCTACAACCCGAAATGATATTTCGGGCTACAGCCGAGTCACGCGAGCTGGTTCAGCGAACCAGCTCCGTGACACGTTCGCCACGCCCCCAAACGCCGCGACCCAACTCCTGCAGCCAAGGCACAGATTGCTGAACTGCAGGAACATGCGGGGAGGCGCGCATGCGTCCGTAGCATCTACCCTGAACTCTGCCTTACCTTGTCTTCGGCGAAGCAACGTCATTTGACGCTGAGAGCCGGAGGCAAGGTAAGGGAGGGGTGAGCCGGAGGCAAGGTAAGGGAGGGGTGAGCGGGAGCAGGGAGGGAAGCAGGCAGGGAGTATTTTTGCTTGATACATTGACACACTAACACAAACATGCTTAATACTGTATTACTTTTTTATTGTTAGATTTTTTTAACAGAATGCATTGTTTGTCGTGATCCATTCCCCCTGAGAGACAGAAACCACAACCGATCATTTTCGGACGGCTATGGACACTATAACTGCGACCATAGCTGTACCTTAACATATTAAGTGTAACGATTAACCATTTACTCAGCGTGACAGCTACAGCAATCATGCCGCGACCTCGTGAGGATATATATCAAAAGTAATAGCTGTGTGATTTCTTTTTTTTATTTTCCTTGGTCTTCCTTGACATTTATTAGATTTTCCTTTCCTATTAAATAAAAAGCTCAGCCTCCACATGATGTTGTTAACTGGGGCCTCTGCAATAATCCTGCCTGGTTTTCAGTCTAGCGCGGATGTCGGCAGAAATATCCTGCAGCTTCATCATCCATCATTCTGAGCCGGGGTATATACACACAGCAACTGTAACAAAAGGTTAGGGCGATCAAGAGCATATGATCTGGCTGCTTAGTTGTATCTTCAGCCAGTTTGCAGCTGAGAATGTAGATTGATAATGCAATGTTCAAAAAAAACGTGCTTTGCAGGCTGGTTACAATGGGCTTTTCATGGCTCTACACTGGTCTATGACATGTGGTGGCGCCCATTTTGCTGCGTCCAAATCACCGCCGGCGTTTAGCCGCCACTCAATTTGCCACCAGAACGTCTCTCTGCCGGCGGTTGTGCTGCCATGGTATGGTGCTAACCTTACCCTAAAAGCCCCCCAATCTTCACCCCTAATACGAACGGAACCCTCTACCCTAAAAACCTTAACCTCCTACCCTAAGCCCTTAGCCAATACCCTAAACACCTTACCCTAATCCCCCAGCCTTAAAACCTTAACCCCTTATCCTAATCCTCTACCGTAAAAACCTAACCCCTTACCCTAAACCCCCCTATCCTTACCTCCTACCCTAACCATTAAAACCCCTTAAATTAACTCACCTGAATTGGACCTTAAGTTAACTTACCTTATTGGTGAAACTGCTGGTGGCTGAGTGTCAGGCGGCTGAGTGTCGGACGGCTGAGTGTCCAGCGATGCTGCGGTAAAGAGTCCCTCGGGGGCCAAACGCCGACAGAGACTTGGCTCTCACCGCGGCCAAATGTCAGATTCCGCGCTGTACTGACTTCAAATGGCCAATCCTAATAACCTGTAGTCAGTGCAGGGAGAGAAAGTGTGAGGGGAAGTACATTTCAGATCAGTATGGAGGGATACGTAGACAGCACAGAACTGAGCCGGGCAAATACAGCTGCTGTGTGTCTGATAGTTGGGGGAAGGTGCACAAAGGGAAAAGGAGATCTGAGGAAATTATGCCAACTATGTCCAGGTGTGTAAAAGTATCTTTAGCTATACAAATATAATGCCTATGCGGAAGTTCAGTGTCATTGCAATTTGTCTGTGGCCCTTTCACCAGCAGCATGCTGAGGCTTAGAAGCTATATGCGTTCTCCGGTGTAGATTCTTGTGTTTACCATCAGTGATAACTTGTAACACAGATTGGGAGCATCTGACTTAGACACATATTTACTAAACCGTGCTATTCAATAGGACACCTTCCAGTGCTGGAAAACACCTTAGGGCCACTCACTTGAATGGCCTGTAAAGTATGTTTTGGCACCAGAAGATCATAATAAAAAATCAAGTGAAAAATAAAAAAATCAAGAAAAAAAGGAAAGTTATGAGAATGTAAAATTGATGAATATAAATAAACTGATTTGGGCTCAGCATCTATATTTTATTTTGTCACAGCAGCAACAGTAAAGGAGATTTTGCCTCCCACTTGCAGTAGGTGTTTTGAGAGAGGTGCAGCCATTGAATGACAGGATATAGTTCTGTTCTTGTGTCTCATGTAGGGATTGGTAGCGCTATAGACCAGCGGAGGGTGGCACGGAGTGGCGCTGTCCTCGCATGTTGAGATGTGGTTCTACAGCCCAAGGATAGAGAGTGGTGCTCTCATTTTATAAAGAGAGAGGCAGCACAAATACCCAGGGTTGAGAAACAGGGTATGACGAGCCCACTGTATGGTACAGCTGTGGCTGATGTACACGTTGCTCTTGAACTCTGCACATATGTAGGACTGGCAATGTCTTGTTCATCTGTGCATAGCGTTATAACCTAAGTGCTGTGGCCGTTCCCCCCACTATTCTGTCGTAGCGATTAGACTGTAGGAGTGAAAGAGCGGGAGGTCTGTTGGATGATGTGGGGCAATTGAGACTTTGCCCATCAAGAAATAGGGTTATAGAATAAGTGATTAAAACACAGATATCTTCTGACATCAGATTCATTGAAAGTAGGCGCAGGACGTCAGTTGTGAACAGGCACAATGTGCATGTGTCACATCTAAAATATAGATGTGTGGGTGTATATATATTTAGCAATGTAGCATAAATAGTGCTAAGCACAGAATTCAAACTCCCGACCCTGCCATAGAGCTTACATTTTAATGTACTGTAACATTTGCTGCTTGAGGCACAGGGACATCACTAGTTCAATGGGCGCGTCAGGACTACTAGACTATTCCTGTTCCCCAAGGCCGAGCTCATGGTTGTGGCGGGTACGCCCCCCCCCCCCGCGCACACCTGCAGCCCCAGCGATGTGTGCGCTAGCTGCAGGAGATCGGTCGAGGCGATCGGGAGTGTGGCGACCGCGTCACGGAGCTGGTTCGCCCTCATTGGCTGTACGAGCTCACGTGACGCTGACGTCACACGACTGCAGCCTGAAATGTCAATTTCAGTTGTGGTGGCAAAATGTAGCAGTGTCGATGCGCTCAGCGCCGCGGGCAATTGAGGAACTACCATAGGGAATCGGGTAAGAGTCCTGGAAGTACGTGCGGACGCAAGTGCGCGCACATAGCAGTGCCGCCCCCATGAGCTCAGCCCAAGTGTTTACAAGCCTCCGTTTTGAATTAATTCCGTCATCGCGGGTTGAGGGCAGGGGGCTATCCGTCAGCTTGAAATTTGAGTTAAATGTAGTAATTGTGCAGCTGCGCTCACAGCATGCCATTGTTGTGGTGGCACTTGTACACGTGTACTAATATAGGCGTGTTTACGTACCTTTTGAACATCCTTCCTCTAGGCAAGAAACACTTTAATGAAACTAGCGTCAATACAATAGCCCATTTATGTGTGTTATTGAAGTCATGGTTGAGGTATCAGTGTAACAAGGGCATTCTGCCCAACTCACAATATGCATAGTGAATCACGTTTACACACATGAAAAAAGTAAGGGGATTTTCTTGTGTGTCACCAGCTCTTACAAATGGGACATTTCGGATGCCAGCTGAGGGAGTGCATAAACATAGGGCCCTGTTCAGGACAGTATGTTGTGAAGCTGTATTCCCCTTGCTAGAGAGAAATCGGCTCGATTCAAATGGATGGGGCTAAAATCTTTTCCAACACAGGAAGACACATTCACAGCTCATAGAATAGGGGCCTAAGTGAGGACAGGAGTACATAATTCTATCCTTCTTTGGTGAACGGGAGCAGTTGTTGTGTTATTGATCTAAGACGCTGCAGAAGCATGAGCATATAAAATGTAATAAATATTTTTTTTTTCAAGTTTAAACAATAGATTAATAGACAATGGTTTATAATTCATGTAGATTATTCATTATTTATAATATTTTACTAAATGGCCTGGGAGTGATGATGTTTTAAGCACAGTGGTTGAAGTGCCTTAATAAAAGTAGAGGTGCTGTGCCCAATTGTTGTTTGTAAGTCTGTTAAACAGTACGATAAAGCTTTTTGGACCACATTATAGAACAGATCGTGTATGATATTTAAAGCCACTTTTTTTTCAGTATTCTTGTTTCTTCACAATTGGAAGAAGAAGGTCTTCTAGCGCTGAACCATGTTATTCATACATTCCCCCAGGCTCGCAAGAACTAGATCTTTTTATCTGGCGGTAAATTAAAAAAAAAAAAAACTCAAGATGGTCGCCAGAGTTATCCAATAGAAAGCTGCGATGTCATGACCCAGTGATGTTGTGGTTTCTTGTTGACATGCGGGACTGACTTTTTCCCCCTCCAAAATGGAAGATTATCGGCATACTGAAAGGTACCTTTCTCTGATATCAGAAGGTCGCCAGGCGCTAAGAATAAAGCGATTCAGGTCCGGTTCCGATTCTGATTTTATTTATAATAGAGACAGAAAGAAAAAAAAAACAAGAGAGAGCTTTTTCAAAATGAATAATTTGTTCTTTCATTAGAAGGGGTAGCCGTAAGTTTGTACATGAAAAGTAGTGGGACCAAGTAACTGTATAATCACATTTCATTCACTGCATAATCATGACAAAGAGGTTTGCAGTTGTAAGCCATAACCATTTAAAGCAAACCATGGTACAGTATGTATTTTGTGTACAGTTGTAGCTAACGGTATTGCTCCTGCGGGTGTTCGAATGCAGTAGCCCCGTCCCCTCCTCTTGCACAGCTGATTCAAATCAATGGTGTCTTCTCCCACTGGTTGTGTATGTCCCGCTGCAACGCCTCAGCAGTTGCAATAATGTTGGGATCATCCGTAATAATAAGATATCTACTGGTTTCCACGGTTTAGTCGTTTTTTCGCCTCTGAAGAGCTCTTATTGCAGCAATTTTCAAAGGTCACAGTAACAAGTAAAACCTGTAAACCACTAACCATGTTAACAAGTGATAACCTATATGACAGGGTCAAGACAAACTAGACCCTACAAAAAGTAGAAGCAAACAGACGTTCCAATATCTTACAATAAACAAACATGTTAACACCTTCACTGAGAAAGGGGCCAGCTGTCTCCTCTGGCAGTATAGGGTTTAAATAAGGACACCAGTCCACACAAAAAGGCAAAATAGGTTTTCAGAATAGGACCCCCGTACAAGTAGGGAGCCACCAGTTTAGGAAATACTTCCCTGCGTTGTTGCAGAGATTTGTCAGTAAAAAAGATGGCCACCAACAATGTTATGGCTGACGAGCTGATAAATGATGTTATGGCAGATGGGTTTACATTTTATACAAGGCAAATAAAATGTCCCCTTCCCTCTCACAAAACGGCCCCTGCTAGCTCCAGAGCATTTAAGGGAACAAGAAAGGGTCACATAAGCCCAATGTCTACAACTACAACTATATTGCCTACAATAAATGGTCATTACACTATTTTTACACATATCATTTTGTGTAACCCCTCTACTTTTAGCTCTCAGACTTATGAATATTGCTGAGGCAGGGGCCTGAGTCCCTGCCAATAACTTACTGGGCCTCACATAGCCTACAGTCAGACGGCAAAAAGAATACAGACGCGGTGTATGGGTGATACAACTGGTTTACTGATCTACTACTAACTCGGGTACCTTGTAATCCTCAGCTGAGGATCACTACACACAGTATCCAATTTCAACACGATCCCCAAAGAACACTGCACGGATGTGAATCAGTGTCAGTGGTGTGTTAGCCACCCAATCCTGGGTATATGGCTATTTGTGATGGTGCCGGCACACTGTGGGAGCTCTTTGTGTACTGTGTCGCAGGCCTGTACTTTGAAAATAGTGCTATTGTACCGCTGTGCTTTATAGCCATTGTGGGTCCTCTCCGACGGCGCTCAAAATCTCAATCACGTCCTGACCAAGGCGTGTAATATAGTGCGCTACCGTGCGTGCGCCAATTATAATCGACTGTGTTTAAACCTGACGTTCTATACTTCCGACGCGTGCGCGCACGGCAGTGAGCGTTGACCCGGCAGATCGGAGGAAAGACATGAAAAGTGTCTTTTTTCGCGCTGCTGCCGGTGCACGTCACGCTCTATTAGCCAATCACAGTGAGGCTGCAATGTCATTGGAAAACATCCTCCACTTAAACAAACACATTCAGTGCAAAATGTATCAACATGGAACAAAAATAAACCAAGCCTCATAATCATAATGGCTTGATTCTTAAAATAACTAAAAGCAGCTGTTTTATAAAGCTCCGAACTGGTTACGTTTCTTCACAAAAGTCAAAAACAATTAAATGAGTTTTGTAAATTACATCTACCTAAATCTGTTTATATTTATTAATTCCCATGTTGCACTGAAATTGAACGTTGTCTGCCTACCTGTTTGCGTCATAGCCACGCCCAGCTGTCGCTCACAGCACAGACCATACACATACACAAAAAGTGTGATTCACCTTGCACGATCATTAGCACACACACGCGCGCGTCAACTATAAAACAAGCCTAACTCTCTGCTCCTGCTGCCACGCGCACACTCTGCAATCCTCGACTTTACTATACCTGACAGCACTCAGGTCCGTGCAGATCCGACTCAACATGGTCGCCCGTCCTCTCCCTCATAATCCCTCCTCTTCGACTGCTGTGATTATTGGCTGCTCTCATGTCCATTACAGTCACAGGTCCAAAGCACACTGTAGTGGAAGCTACCCGGGGGCAGTGTGTGGAGCTCATCACACAAGGGGTTACATATACAGTAAACAGTAAATATATATATATATATATAACAGTTTAGTCTATTTCAAGTCTGCCTGTTGTGAACTGGGTGGACTATCTTGTTTTTTCTGTTACCCATGATAGTAGAAACCCACGAAAACTTGTCAGTGCTCTGGTTAAAGTAAACAAACTGGTGTTCATTCAAAAGTGAATATAAATAGACACAGATATCACTTATATTGCAACTCCACGGAACATGAACCTCGGAAGTGGTTCCTCCTTGAAAAACCTCACGTAGAAAAGAAAGCACAGAGGCACGCAATATGGTGCATTAACATTTTACTTTCATTGACAAACAACACGGGGGGAAAAGGACAACTCACACTTTCCCCGCTGGTCAAAAGCAGAGGGTGACTTTGGGCGCACTCCAACTCCACTCCACTCCACTCAGCTCCTTGCTGTATATGTACCCACGTGCACGGCTTCCCTTTTCTGCGTCTCTCACTCGCATTCCGGCTTGCCAAAAATGCCTTTTAGGAGTGCAGACGCCACCGTAACACTCCACCATGAACCAGAGCGGATGACGCGAGACTGATGCAAGGCAACCCGGGACGCGAGTGAGAGACGCAGAAAGGGGAAGCCGCGCACGCGGGTATCCACATTGCATATTTATTGCTTAACAATGAAATGATCCAAGTGAGTGGTGTTTACCGTTGAATCAGTGAGCAGTGCGTTGGAGAGCCGGTCCCATTATCCAGTAAGTTCAGCCATGGGAAATGAGAATGCTATGCAGTGCCTCATTAAATAGGCTGAAAATAGATTTGAATGGGCTTGAAATGAATTTTGGCGTATGCTACTATACTAGTGTTTGTTTTAATATTACTTGGCATTTAAAGAGCAACAGACATGTCAACTCTTACTGATTTTCTTTGAGTCTTCTTGATCTTTAGGATCAACTGTCTCATAGACTTCAATGGGTTTCAGTGCTACAAATATCTCCCCCCCCCCCACCTTTCCCCCCCATTAAAATGCTACAGCTGCAGAGCTGTGCTCCCTATGTAAATGGCAGACGTGTGGTCTGATGCAGACGGGATGTCTTAGGAGTAGCTTAGTTATAAGTACACTGCCTTTGAAGCATGTTGAAATCTCAGTGTCCACTCTCCTCGTGACTTTGAACAAGTCACATGATCTCCCTGTGCCGTAAACACCAGAAATGAGATTGTAAGCAGTTCGTGCGGATGGAGCTCATTGTGAGATTGTACACTGTCATGAGCAGGGCCCTCCTTACCTCATTGTATCTGTTTGTGCATGTTTGTCATCACTTGTGTGTAACTGTTTACCCCCAACTCTGTGCCCCATTGTACCACGCTGCGAGCAATGTTGGCACTTCACAAACAAAAAATATTAATAATTGTGCCAGGAAAATCTCTTACTGATTTGCACTGGACTGAGGTAATTTTATCAGGGATAAATTACAAAACATTATCAATCTTACATACCAGTTAGGACCTGCATTAATGTTGGTTTACCTTGACGTGGCTGCAGGCTTATGACGCTTTGGCCAAAGGGTTTAACTAAATAACCAAGCAAATATTATTATTATTATTATTGAAGTATTTAAACTTTATACTTATTACTTTATATGTTTTGTCAATTGGATGTAGCATTGGGCACCCCTGTCTTGTTTGTGTAGCCCCGAGGTAAATTTAAGCTTTCTGGCCCCCCTCCGCGAGTGCCGTGAGGTAGCGGGTGCCGCCGGAGGCTGCGACGGACCCGCCGGCACTTCGCGAGGGTGGGGGCCAGAGCAGGGAGTAGCGTGTTGCCCTGCGGTGCAGGCCGGTTGCCGGGGACGCGATCGGGCCGTCGCTAGGGCCGCGATCGCGTTGCCACCGGCCCGGTTTGCAAGGAAGAGGGCGCCGCCATTGCGCGTTAGTTCGCGCATGCGCAGTAGGGCAAAAGCGCGCGATGGGTTCATGTGATATTGGGTGGGTCGGCCGGTTCACAAAAAGGGCTACATTTGGAGGCGCTGCTGAGAGATCAGACCTGGGGTGCCCTGTACATGTTTTTCTAAATTTGTGTCCTATTTTTGTTCCGCCATGGGGAAGCCCTCAAGGCGGAGGAAGCCACGTGCTAAGTTCCCGGCCGCGCGGGAAAATGTTGCCAACAGTCATCCAGGACTGGCGGGAAAACCCGAGCCCCGCCCCCACACTGTGAGTGACTTAGTACAGAGCTCGCAACACTCCCTGGAAGAGAGTACTGGATACAGAGAAAATTGCTCGCCGTCGTATGGATCCTGGCAGACCAAGGCTGGGAGCGTATCCTTTTTGTTGTGTCCATGTACAATACAAACATTGAGTGTCTGGGGTAGTATGGACCTTAATGTTTTGGCGTGCATGGTAAAAATGCGGTTGGAAGACACGAACGAGGAGGGGTACCTAGACTGTTTTTGTAACCAAGGTGACTGCTCGTCTTGTAAGTTGGCTTGGGGGCGTATATGTGGCTACTGCAGGGTACCAACCCTGCAACCCAAACTGCCGCAGCCTACCGAACGGCCAGTGGGAGGGGACACTGTTGTAGAAATGGAGTGTCCTTCCCCTGAGGAAGATATAGACTGCCAGGGGTTACACCCCAATGTGTATATGCCCTGGCAAGCGCCAGGACTAGATGAAGTTGTGCTAGCGTGTCCCTGCCTGCAAAAAGCCCGTGCCTCGGGAGCAGTCTTGTCGCAGTTACCGCTCGACTTCAAGGACATCGAGTTGGATGGAGAACAGCGTATCCAGTGTTTTATGCCCAATTGTGACTGTCCTAGGAAGGCACTGGAGTGGGGGCCTCAATGTGAGTGTTGCGGGGCCTGGTTCCTACAGCCTATCCTGCCCCAGGCGGCGGAACCAGCCGATGAAGAGGAGGAGGAGCCGGACCTCTCTCCTGAAGTAAGTGATGCGTGTCCCCAGTCTGTTCTACTTCCAGAGGCCGCCGGGGACCCGTGTGTCCAGACCACTGTGGCAGACCCTCTCAAAGGGGACGTGCAAATGGAGGAGCAGGAACTTCTGATGGCGGAACCTGCGGAGGAAGAGGCGCCTGATGGTGCTACCGAAGTGGGTGAAGCCGCTCCTGAATTGTCCACTTCAGCGATGGAGGTGGTGGAGGGCCCGTGTGCCCACGTGAACTTGCCAGACGCTGAGGCGGAGCCGCTGAAGGCGGAGCTCCAGATGGCGGAACCCCCGATGTCGGTTCCAGATCCGGTTCCCGAGCAGGAACCACCGAGACCAGAACCACAAGTCCCGGAAGGCCAGGGTAAGGTGTTTATACCCCCGCCCTTGTGCGATGAGTCCAGCGACCGACCGAGCGTGGTGATGCGCCTGCCGGCGGACCACTCCAGTGAGGTCACCGAGGCAACCGCCTCAACTGATCCAGACCATGATGTGGGCCCGTGTGCCCTGCAACGGCCAGTCCGGCCTATCAACGAGGTACCAGCGGTCCCAGGCGTGGGATCAGTACCTGCCGATACCGACCGGGGTAAGTTGACTGCCCCAGGGGTGTCGGGTGTGAGCTCCCCGGTGATCGTGGAGCCTGGTGACTCCAAAGGTAGGGTCACCCGGGCGATGGGCTCACCCCGTCATCGCGTCCTGGTGGAAGTGTCTCCCCCAGAAGATCTCTGCGGATCGTGGAATGAATCCGACCTCATGAAGGTATCCGGTGTAGCGGACCGGAGCGACACATATTCCTGCACGAGGAGTGTCCAAACTTGGCCTCCCCAAGACCCGGGCCTACCCGAAGAAGTTGTACAGTCCACAGAAGGTATCACCGTTAAAGGGATGGTTGGAGCGGACAAAGACTCTGTTGAGACCGCTCTGGTAGTTGTGGCCTCTCCCAGGTGCGCGATGGAGCGCTATGTTCGCCATGTGGTGGATCGAGGAAAGAGACTGAACCTCCCTGTCTTCCGTGAGACGAGATCGGAGGATCCGGAAAGGGTCAATACCCCGGACCCCTTACTATTTTTTCTGCGAGGGGGAGAAGGTGGGTTGGTGCAAGGGACCAGTTTTGAACTCCAAAAGACTCGCAGGAGTCAAGGTGGGATACTCTCACCCAGTCTGTTAGGGGCACTCCACTCTGAGACTCAGCTGGCCTCGGGTATCCATGCGGGGATGATGTTGGGTACAAATGGGAAGTTGCTTGTGTATAATGTACTGTTTACAATGCATTTTCCATTATATAACAACATGTATGGTTGCTACCCAAGCGAGGGCGTTGGGATTCTGCGTTAGTTCGCGCATGCGCAGTAGGGCAAAAGCGCGCGATGGGTTCCCCAGTGCAGGGAGATGACGCGCGAGAGTAGGGAAGGTTAGGAGAGAGAGTGCGGCGGCCATTAGGGGTTCGCGCATGAGCGAGGGAAGCGCGCACGCGGCCCCAATGCATTAGGCAGCCCCTGGAACTACAATTCCCAGGAGGCTTAGGGAGGAGCAGAGGTCAGGTGCTCCCTAGTGGCCAATAGGGTGGAGGAAGCTCAGCCCGGGAAAAGAGATACATTTCCCGGCTTTGCAGCAAGTCAGTCAAGGCAGAGCAGAGGAGGAGTAGGAAGGGTGCAGGGAGCGGTGGTCCTGCATCAGGTAAGGGTCCTCCCTAGATTCCCAGGCAGGCCCCAATTCCGGGTAAAGGGCAGGGGGGGTACTGAAGAGGGACGGCCTTAGCTAGGGAGGTACCCTGAGTGTGGAAGGTGCTGGTTTGGCAGTGCGCAGAAGGAGAGAGTTGTGGCACTGTCAAAGAGGCACAGTGTGCTAGCAGTGTGTTTGTGTGGGATCCAGGGGTGGTGTGTGATTGCAGTGCCTGTGAGTAGTGTCGCTTTGGTATGTGTGGGCAAAGTGCGTGCAGTGTGTGTGAAGTGTGGATCCCTGCAGGCTGACAGTGTGTGCGGGTTGTGTCAGTGCAGGTGCTTTGGGATAGATAGTTATTAGCTGTTGTCAGTTACAGTTAGGACTGGTAGCGGGGGAAGGGGGGCAGGTTATCGTACACAGGCCCTGGGTTTCCCCAAGCCATCCTAGGTTGCGGTTTCTCAGGGACAGGCCTAGGTTAGGGTGCTGTCACTCAAGCAGTAGTCAGTGATAGGAAGGCGGTTGTGTTACCCACGTGGTTGGTGTTGCCGTGTTCCGTGGCAGTTCCCGTGAAGCGGGGGACCCTCGTTGGGGTCCACCGGCAGGTACCTGGAATAAGGATCAGACGGACGTTGACCTTTGGAAGTGGTTGGCGGTCCCGAGCATCGGAGTGCTCGGAAGGTATCTCTGAAGAAGTAATATGTGCACCAACGGGCCCTAGCTTAATAGAAGTGATGCGCAGTCACCCACGACCTCCGTAGGAGTTACGAGACATTGGGTGTGGGGTGATCACAGGACACTTGGTTGGGGAACACCAGACTTGGGTTGAGGTGATGCGGGTAGAGCATCTGGTATGTGATGTTATGTAATGTGTATATGTGTGTTAAGTAAAGAGTTAGTTATTGGTTATCGTATACGTGTGTTATGTTATTCTTACTCAGGGCTATCTTTCCTAACGGGGGATCCTGGGTAAGTGGAGGCGCGTGACACCAAGTAAGGGTAAGGTTTCCCCAGGCTCCCAGCTAGCGGAGGCTCAGATCTCCTGGAGCCACACAGGTTATTGCAGTACCAGTAGTCCCTTAGAGCAGGTGTGGTGCCAGGGAAAGGGACCGGTTAGACCACGAGGGGCCAATGTGATATTGGGTGGGTCGGCCGGTTCACAAAAAGGGCTACATTTGTATACCAGTAAATCTCCTTCCTGATAAGGAGATCAGGGTAGTATGCATGGAATGGCGCGTGGTATACAGGCATACCCCACATTAACGTACGCAATGGGACCGGAGTATGTATGTAAAGCGAAAATGTACTTAAAGTGAAGCACTACCTTTTTCCCACTTATTGATGCATGTACGGTACTGCAAACGTCATATACGTGCATAACTGATGTAAATAAGGCATGTGTAACAGGCTCTATAGTCTCCCCGCTTGCGCACAGCTTCGGTACAGGTAGGGAGCCGGTATTGCTGTTCAGGATGTGCTGACTGGCGCATGCGTGAGCTGCCGTTTGCCTATTGAGCGAGATGTACTTACTCGCGAGTGTACTTAAAGTGAGTGTACTTAAACCGGGGTATGCCTGTATATAGTAAAAGGCACATTGACCAAAATGTCCTTCCTCTTAAGGAGACGCCTTCGAGAAGCTTCAGAAACATATCTTTTTCTAGTCCTTCAAAAAGGTTCACATGAGTCAATGCAAATGAATGGAAGTAATCACCTGCATTCTCCTAACAGATATCCTTAAAAGAGTGTTCATGAGTAGAGCTATCTACTGTATATACTGTAAATTGCAAGCTGTCTCGAGCAGGTCCCTCATACCTTTTTGTATTGGTTTGTGTTCATTTCTTCTTTTTTTTTAATGTCATTCTGTTTACAGTATATGGCTACTGTTCCCCCACTGTATCGCACTGCGACATTTTGGCACTTTATAAATAAATGATGATATTATTAATAATATACCAAGTCTTTAAGTGGACACTAGCAGTCAAGTTGTTTCTATTCTTATAAAGTTATGAAGGCACTTTGGAGGTTATTCATTAAACTGTGATAGTGTCAATTGGTGCATTATCGTATTGAAATTCCCACGGAAGTCCATTTTAAGACTGGTCCATTTAAAAGACTGGTCGTTTTAATGATTTGGGGAGTTGATATTGTAGAAGTTAGGGAAAGTGGTAATAAATACATTTTATAAATCAATATAATGTATAAAAGTCTGCATTCTTTTTGGTGTGTTTGTTAGTTTTCTTAGCATACTGTATTTCATCAATGAAATCTGCCCGGTCTCACTTCTGCACGTGCACGGGATTTACAACTTTCTTACAATTGACACTGGCATGAAGTGACACACAGGAATATTCTTGCACTGCGTCAGGGTCTAAGTATTGTCCGCCTAATGCAGAAGTCCTCTTGTTCTCAAATAAAATATGCAGCATCAATGAATTCTATATGCGGAAGAACAGGAAGCCTGACACCCAGTGGCTGAATTATGAACTACTGTATCAATGGCAGTCAGTGTTATGACTTATTAATGCAAAACAAAAAACTGCATAGTGATCAGCATGTGATGGTACCAAACGTTAAGCCGTATCCTAGTTTTTTATTCTCCCAGATTATCACTATGTTCTTTTAAAAACCCACAATTCCACCTTCTTTTTAAACAAAAGGAAGGTTTCATTGTCTTCTTTTTTACAATATAAATATTGCTTAATTCTAAAATAAAGTCCAAAGAGTTTTACCCTAATGTTTAACAAATTATGATCTTTTTAACGTGGGCGCAGCACCACAACTTTGTTTTAAGCCACTTTGACCACTGGTGCTGTAAAGTGGGGATAAAACTAGCAGTAGTGTAATCATTAATGTCAATTTAGGTCATACATGCAAACTGCTGTTATTATCATTTCTTATTTTAAACGTTTTCTAATGCACTACTCACCAAGAAACTCAGTACTTAAGTGCATGTAGGAACTTAGGGAGGACACCGTCCCAAACCTATGTAGCGCTGTTTCCCCCACCCTATGGGAGATGTGGCGGCTACTGAGTGTATGTGTGTAACGGGTGCTCACCACAAACAGTGCGGGACAGCGAGGCTGATGTAGGGATGTTGGTAACCACCGACCTACAACCGGGCAAGCACGTCCGGAGTGCAGAGTGAAGGTCGTGTAGCCGGGTCAGAGTAGGAAAGGTCAGAATGGTCGTGATACTCGCCGTGGTCTAGGGTTGGAGAGATCGGGTAGTCGTAGTGCGTAGCCGTGGTCCAGGGGTATAGAAGGTAGAAGTCCAATTGCAAGCCGAAGTCAGGGGTTAGAGAAGGTGGAAGCCCAGATACAAGCCGGGGTCAAAAACAGGAGCAAGAGAAACAAGACAAGTTCAGGCACGGTAACAGCAAGGCAGCAGGGTGCTTTGGGGCAAGCACTTCGTCACATAAACAGAGGTTTATGCTCAGCCCAATTGGAGGAGGACCTGGTGAGCATAAATAGGGTAGGCAGCCAATAGCAGGTTAGTACAAGGCTTCAGTCCACCGATAGGCAGGGGTGGGGAGAAAAGCAGGTGTAGAATAATTGCTGAGAGTAAGACTTCTCAGGGCCGTGCAGCGCCTGCGTGTAACTTGCGTGCAATGCGCTTCACTTGTGACGTCACGGGGCAGAGCCTGAGCGCGGTGCGTGCGGTGTCCCCCAGCCTGGTAGCCTGACACGCGTCACCCGTTTTGTCATGGGACGCGTGACGAGGGTGGAGCCGGAGCGGGGTACATGCGGTGTCCCCCAGCCTGGTAGCGCAACGTGTGTCACCCGTCTCGTCATGGGACGCATCACGGGGGCAGAGCCGAGGCCCAATCCTCACAATGTGGTGCTTTACCTGCAGCTCACAGGAGGCCTGAACCTCCGCTGCTGGGAGCCTGGGGTGTACCTGGATCATCTGGTGACAGCGCCTCCACCTGCGAGGGATCCTGACAGTGCCGGATAACCCCTTCACAGGACCCAATGCAATAAGTACACAAAGCGTATATAATAACAGGTTTACTGACATGCAATCGGTAACTCTAGAACACATAGAACTCAGGCCTCGCATGGCCTTACCCACACACCGTATCCCACTGTCCAACCACTTAGTCCGCACCCCGGTGAGTGTCCCCAACGTACTGAGGTTCCCTGGGCACCTAACCAATCTGGTGTCCACAGTAGCCAACCCATCCTGAAGTGTTTGACAGCGCTGCCCACAATAAGTGTTATAGTTGGTGCATTTGTAGATGGTGTGATACCTGCCAGGTGCTCCAATAACAGTAGCGACAACTGAAGACAGGGGTCCGTCCGGTCCTACACCTTCAGCGATGTGTCCACCTCCACGTGGGGTGGTATCCAGCTGGAAGGTCCCACCTTAGTCTCTATATGTGGTGGTGGTCTGGTCCCATATCACAGGTCGCAACTGCTGCGCGGAGTCCTGCTGTGTCCCTGACACTAAAGATGCTAATTGGGCAGTGTCCCTATTTAAGGGGCCTGTCCCTGCAGCAGCCACAATCTTACAGGGGAGTCGGGGCTTAGCTGGGTCCTATCAGGGGATCTCCTATTCAAGATGGCGGAGCTCCGGCGACCGGATCGCCAGCCCGCCTGCCACTGCTCACCCTGTCCCTCCCCAGCACTCACCAGATGCACCCGCGCACCCCTGTCGCCACATCTGGAGGTAAGGGGGAGCCAAGAAGGAGCCCAGAAGGGAACATGGCTATACCTACAACCAAGACCTACCTGAAGCATATAGAGCAATGACGAGGTACACCAACAAAGGGAGGGAAACATGAATGGGAGCAAGAAAGCTGCCTGCCACGGTAAACAAAATGTTTTTAAACACTGACAAGACTGTAACAATGGTATTTGGGACCAAAACTAAATTTTTAAAGCTTCCAGTGACTGAGGTCCAGATCAGAACCAACGCTAACACCACCCTAACTCCTGTTACTAGTTTTAAATATTTGGGCATATGGTTTGACTCCCATTTAACATTCGGGGTGCACATTGATACCCTGACATCCAAAACCTATGCCAAACTACAGTAGTGACGACGAGTATTCTAAAACAAATCTGGGGCAATCACCAACACGACTCAGGTACATGCTAGGACATGCTGCAACATTTCAGTGACATTTCTGCAGACAGACTAAGGCCCATCGGATTAACACAGCAGGGTCCCTGGCGTCCCATTCAAACTGAATGGGAACTGCCAGCGGCCCCTGCTGTGTTAATCCGATGGGCCATTAGTCTCTGCAGAAATGTCACTGAAATGTTGCAGCATGTACCCAGCGTGTACCTTGATCTTGTTGGCGATAGCCCCAGATTTTCCAAGGCAAGTTTAAGGCAAGTTTTAGAATACCCATAGGCGCACCTGTAGGTGCACTTAACAGGATCAAATCCTCCCTAAGTCTCCTGGTCAGAAAGCGTATCGCACAGCAGATGCTAATGCCAATTATCTACTATGGGGGCATAGTATACGGCTCGGCACCCCAAACCCACCTTAGCAAACTTGACACCCTCTACAATTCTATATGCCGTTTTGTTCTCCAATGCAAATACAACACACATCACTGCGAAATGCTCAAAGAACTAGATTGGACATTACTTGAGTCTAGGCGCAAAGTTCATCTTTCCTGTCTTGCCTTCAAATACTTTCTGGGCAAGCTACCCAGCTACCTGAACAAGCTCCTCACCCCTACTACATGCAGCACTTATCTGAGATCAGTCTCCAAAAGACTATTCATGGTCCCAAGGCTCAACAAAGTACACTCAGTAAGTTCTTTCAAAATTAAGGCTGCCTCACATTTTAATCTGGTCTGTAACTGTTACATACGCCTATAATATATATTATCTTTAACTATGCATGCAATGTCTTGTATATAATGTATACCCTGTTCACTTATGTAACTATGTATTTGTAAACATGTATTATTTGTCATCATAACTCTATGCCCAGGACATACTTGAAAACGAGAGGTAACTCTCAATGTATTAATTCCTGGCAAAACATTTTATAAATAAATAAAAATAAATAAAATGAGGGTCAGTTTGCCAGGCTTTGTTTAATAAGGAAGGTTTCTAATCCTTTTCTGAATGGAATCAAAGTTTCCTGAGTTATTCATTATTAATATATTGTAATGCAATGTACCAGCTATGTACACAGTATGTCCGCATAATTTGATACAACACAAAATAAAACAGGGATAATACGATACAGATAAACGTATCAAACATAAAGGCAATTTGTAGCCAGTGGTCAAACTGTAAAGTCAGGTCGGGGTGCAGAGTACCCCTACTTATTTGTTGGCTCATCTAAAATACATCCTGTAAGCCTCTGACAACCTCTTTTTAAAGGAGGTACAAATAATGTTTCTTCATTCTTAAACATCTGTTGATATCAATCAAGGGTTAAATGGCACTTCAGGCAGGTGGTCACAACACCCTGCACCGAAGAGCTTACACTTTAAAAAACGAAATCTATAAAAAATAAATAAAAAAAAGAGTATAAATTGACCAGCTCTAGAGACTTTATATTTTTTTCTTCTTCTTCTTCTTCTCCTCCTACAGTCGCTCTCAGCAGAATCTAATTTATGAGTTCTACAAAGAACCTCAATTCACTGGTTTGTTAAAATGTGACTGTTATCCTGTCCTTTGATTGTAATCCGTGTAATTGAGTTGGGAACATGACATGTGCTTTCTGTAAACTTGTTACTTTTTTTTTATACGTAACAGCATAAATTGACTGGGTGCAGGCAGGGCGAATACACAGAGAGGCACGGAGATTATCAGTGAGGCCAGAGCTTGAAGTCTGATTGTACTCGGTATTATAACCTAAGGCTATTATTATACTATGCGTATTGAAATTGTTTTATTTTTGTATTTCATCCTTTATAAAAATGACTTAAGATCTGCACAGAGATTTGTTAATACAGTATTAGAACAGGAGATATATCTGCTTGCAGTTTTTAGATTTTGGGGGCTATAACAAGATGGATGTCCTTTCAATTTATCATTACTCAATAAGACATAAATGGTTTTGATTTAAATAAGTATAATATGAGTTTACATGAGAACTGGGGTGGAGCTAACAGGACTGGCTGTTAGGGCAACCTACGCATATCACCGTTATTAATATAGTAACTAGGCTAATTGCATCTAAAATAGGTGGACGTACATATGCATTAGTAAAGTCATGGATACCCAGCTTGTCCGTGGCCTTCTGAATATGGCCTTGTCTGCCCTTGTTAACTGTGACGTCCACAGAACATTAACTGTGCCTGTGCACCTCAGGTAGATAAATATAAGCAAGGGAGAAGTCATCATTTACAAGCCCATTGTCGGGTATTAATGGAATGAGAATGGTATTGTCTGGCGTGTCTGTTATTGTCTAAAGCCTCTGGAGGCTGGTAATTAGCAGCGGTGAGATTTGGAAAACATGGCCGTGAGTCAGCGAAAAGCAGATAAGACCCAACATGAGTTAAAATTCAGTTTATTCCCTTTTTGAAGGTGCAATCCCATGTATCTGTCAAAACGTTTTGTAAAGAACTTGACAATCTATAATAATTGTCCTCCTTAAACAAAAGTCAGCATGCTGCTAACAAAAGTGTGGACTTTGTTTGTGTGTTTGGAAATTACACAAGTTTCCTTTGTGTCTTTTTTAAAGTGCAGGAAAAAAGCAATTTTGTAAATAACTTAAAGGCAGCCATCTTACCCAAAATGGAACCGTGCTATTTTCAGTTGCGGGGAGCCCTGATTCCCGAGATAATTGCAGTTTTAGGTTTTGCATGAACCCTGGAGTTCTCAAGTGTAGAGGTGAGGGGATTAGCAGAAATTAGCAGGGGCTAGGTATTGACTTGGTGGCAGTGATGGGTTAATAGTAGAGGTACAGTATGTCTGGTAAATGTAATATAGTAAATGTAATGCGCTTATAGTGCCGGCGACGCAACGTCGCCCGAAAACAAATGCATTGCCGCCGCCGCGTATAGTAAGCGCGACGGCGACAAAGCGCGGAGCGCCGTCTCCGTCGCGAAAACTGGTAGCCGGCAAAATTTGATTTTTCAAGGGCTGTTGCCTCATGTGACGGCCCTTAAACCAATCAAAGGCCGGAAACCCGCAACGCCAGCGCCTGGCGAAATATAACTTTCGCCGGTGGCGACGTGTGACGTCACCCATCGTGTCGCCATCGACGGCACTATAAGCGCGGCCTAACACATGCATTATAGGAGAAACAGGTACACGAGTGAACCACTTAGGTGTTCAAGAAGTATGTACAGTGTACAGTTGCTGAGAAGGTGCCATTCCAAAGTATATATTGTGGGTATATGGCAAAGCTAACCGGATGATGACGGTCTCTAACAGTAACTTGGCTCCCCCGGAGCACTATAATATGAATATTGTGAGACTCACCCTGGTGTAGCTGTTGATGCCGTGCCCGTAGCGAATATCTTGACATGTAGCACCGCCTACCCTCGAACGACTCGTCCGTCGTGAGGGCGGTCTGTGACCGGCGGTGTTGTAGGATGCACCTGATCCAGCAACCCGGCGTGCGACCGGGAACAGCAAGTGAAGGGAAAGCACCTCGTGGAGGAGAGAGACGCGATGCACCGCCGCACGGACAAAGTGAAGGCTGGTCAGGTGACTTCAAAAAAACTTTATTGCTACCAGTGTAGAGCTAGCAAACTTTGACGCGTTTCAGCCGATTGGCCTTGTCAAAGGCCAATCGGCTGAAACGCGTCAAAGTTTGCTAGCTCTACACTGGTAGCAATAAAGTTTTTTTGAAGTCACCTGACCAGCCTTCACTTTGTCCGTGCGGCGGTGCATCGCGTCTCTCTCCTCCACGAGGTGCTTTCCCTAACACATGCATTAGGCTGCGCTTATAGTGCTGCCGATGGCGACGGTGATACGATGGCTGACGTCACCGGCAAAAGTTATCTTTCGACCGTCGGCCGCATCGCGGGATTCCCGCAATTTGATTTGTTCAAGGGCCGTCACGTGACGCGACGGCCCTTGAAAAATCAAATTTTGCCGGCGGCGGGTTTTCGCAACGTCGCTTGTCGCCATCGCGTGCACGGCGGCAATGCATTTGTTTTAGGGCGAATTTGCGTCGCCGGCACTATAAGCAAGGCCTTAAGAGTGCATCTCATGGTCTCTCACGCTGCCGGGAGAGCCTGAGACACAATCCAATACCCCGATCCTTATGTTATTACCCCGCAACCTTCATTTTTACAACGTTTCTTACATCATTAGCCAGCCCCCTTATGTCCAGTGGTGGATTTCCAATTAGGCTGAGTAATACTATAGCCTAGAGCAGGGGTGTGCAATCTGTGGGGCAAAATTTGCTAGGGGGGGCACGGCGGTTACAGAGGCCTCGCGCCTTGCCCAAGGCATTTAAAATAAATAAACGTCCCTTAC
This sequence comes from Ascaphus truei, assembly GCA_036426205.1. Taxonomy (NCBI): domain Eukaryota; kingdom Metazoa; phylum Chordata; class Amphibia; order Anura; family Ascaphidae; genus Ascaphus; species Ascaphus truei. The sequence goes on from CM071567.1 coordinate 283,004,737, forward strand.
CTGCTGCTAGCCGGGTCTTCGGCATGCGTCGCCATGGCAACGCGTGTCAAATGATGCTGCGGGGTCACGTGACGTCACAGACCCGCGGCGTCATTTGACGAAGGGTTCTAACCGAGGGGAGGTGGGGGGCGCGAACGCTGCGGCTCCCAGGCAGGGGAGCGCACACCAAAAACTTTGCGCACACCTGGCCTAGAGCAGCAATTTATTTGGGGGAGGCAATTTGTTTGCGGGTATGTGTCTTATCTTTTCCGTAGCAGGCCCTATTCTTTTGCGTCACATCATCATGACAATGCAGCGTCACATTCCGCGTGATGTCCATTGCCACGACAACACGGCATTATGTGACATTGTGACGTTGCTTTGTCGTGCTGTCATACGCTGAGGAGGGCCGTCCCCTATGCAGCAGAAAGCGAAATCCGCCAATGCTTATGTAATTACCTTCCACCCTTGTGGAACTACCCCACCTACATACATAATTAACCCGCCCCTGAGGTAACAGACCTCCTCAGTAGTCTCCCCTGACAGACACTCCCCTCTCATTGCAGACATGGATCCCCTGCTCTGGAGGTGAGGAGGGATCTTGGGCCTGTCTGAGGCCCAATCTCATGCTCTGGAGTGGGGGACCCTTCACAGCACTGTTTAGCTTGTATGTGCTCACACCTTCTTTGAGATGTAGGACAGGAAGTGTATGATATATGTACGTTACCATAAGGTGTGATAAAACGAAGGGTCTTAATTCTAGCCGTTGTCTTTTGAGTCCAGAAGTTGGATGTATTTTAGTTTCCGTGCCCTTCTTACCTGTACTGTATGTGCTTAAATTGCCCTCACTGATATGCCAAAGTGCTGTTTTTAGTGTTGGTGTCTAATATGGTGAAGTTGTGCTGATTCATCCTGTTTGGTCGCCCAGCATAGTTTATGCATCTCTTACTTTTTTTAAGGAGCAATTCATGCAATATGCTATGTGTGTTTTTTTTTTCTTCAATAAATCAGTTCTGTAGTATTAGATAATACATAGTACATTTTTTGTTTAAATTTAACTCTTAATGCCATTTTAATTAGTTTTAATATACAAAGCATCCTTCGATTGCTATAGAAGGCTTTAGCTCCCCAGAAGTACAAGATCTTTGTAACACTTTCCTGCGAGTGGTTATTTGTTGCCAATGTTCCCAGCAGTTTGAGCTGCAAACTGTAAGAATAGATAATGTTACCTTGGTAATATAAGAATACTTTGTAGCTGTTGAGTTACACTGACTGAAGGATTGATTGAAACGGGAAGGCGGCCATTTAGTGAATCCTGGCATGGATATTTGCTGATCGATCACGGGAGAACGAATCGGCAGCTTAGGTAATTAGTTTTCAATAAAGGTAATCAAAGGCTGCATATATTAAAACAAACTATTATTATTTTTAACGTGCCGCGTGCGCTGCCTCTTTAAGACATATGATATTTTTGGATTTACCGGTACATAGTCCTTGCATATAGACCATATTGTTGATCTAAAATTCCCTAAAGAAACCTAAGTGGTCCTGAAAGCTTGCACTCTTTTTAACTACTAGTTGGTCCTTAAGGGGATCATTCCTACCTTACTTTTGTACTGTCTACTCTACGTGATCCCATCCTCTGCCTGGTCTTATTGTTCTGAGCAGTGGGGATGGGATCTCTCTGCATACCTGTTTGCATATTATGCAGTTTGTTTGGTTGCAGGGCTGTTTTTATCTCTGTACTTTATAACGTGTTCTCTTGGTTTGTCTTTGGCTCCTTCCCTTTCTCTGCCTATGTGTGGCACAGTTTCCTGGCTCTATAAGGGTGTCAGCTGAGGTGTCCCTTCAGTATGTGTTAGAGCAAATCCTGTGGTAGCTGAGGGTTTTGCTGAAAATTACAGATGGGTTGTTGTGGCTGGGATGGAAGCTGGTTTAATGTCAATAGCTGTGGCGGTCTGTGGGTTTTCTGTAGATGGTTGTTTCCATGTAACCATCTTATTTATGGTGACTGCAGAAATGAACCGTTAACCCACTGCTGGAATTTTCCATGGGCAGCTTTATAGAAGGGTGGAAGCTTTTCAAGTCCATGTGAAACCGTCTTCAGTGAACATTCACGTTTTACCCAGATGACAATTTTGTAACTATCTACGTATCGGAGGTTGCTCTTTGAGAAAATCTTCTTTTAGACTAGCCATGAAGAGGTTGGCTTACTGTGCGTACCGTGCTGACGTGTGTCCCCAAAAGAGAAACTGTGAGTGAGAATTATTCTAAAAGTATAGTGACTGTCAGAGGTTTTCTGTGTGACAACTTTGTAAAAGTCTCTGGCAGGCAGCAATACTAAAACAAGGGGCGGATACCACAAGCGTAACCGCTCAAAGCCGCGAAACTCCACGCACTACGTATTTTTTTCTTTAAGTTATAGGATTGAAGCAGGGGGTCCCCGGAGCTGAACCCCATTCATTTCAGCTCCCCGAGACACTCACCTCCGTAGTGGTGCCGGTAACTCTGTGGAGTTTAAATATCCAGGTCACGGGGGCCAATAGGAAGCCGCGAGGGAGGATGTCACGGCGTCCTATTGGCCCGCGTGACGTGAGACATGTAAACGCTGCCATTTCGTTAGGCACATGCGGTAGATCCCTGGCTGCATAGATACCGGCTACACAGGTAAGTATCTCTGCAAGCAGGGGGTCCCCGGAGCTGGAATAAATAAATACTATAACAAAAAGAAAGAAAGGAAAAAAAGATGTAGGGCAAGGTGTTGTGCTGCTTTAAATACGTTGCTGCATTATCAGCCCCAGGAGGGGCTGCACCTTTAAATGTACAATTTGTACAGAACATTGAAAAAACGTCTCCTTAAGAACATTCCCTCATTTACAGTGAGCCTCCGTCTCCTCCTCATACTGTACCTCTCGTTGTGAGAGGTAATCACACTGATGTCTATATATATACTCAGTGCAGTTCATTCATTGGAGGTGCGATTTCGTCTTTTTTTTAAGCATCAGTGATCTCACAGACGTCACTGGAGTCTTGAAGTCCGCACGTCCCCTAATAAAACATTTTTTGTCTCAAAACCTCAAATATCACTCATTTGTACAAACTGACAAGTGAGCCTTGCACCTACGCACGATATTGCCTTGGAAGACGATTTTTACAGTGTGTGATTTATCAGGGATGCCAACTGGGTGGGCGCGAGATTTTCTGGGAGGGGGGGTGGCAGTTACAGAGGCCCCGAGTTTCCCTGAAGGCATTTAAACCAAATGCCGGGGGACCGCGCAAGGCCTCTGTAACTTGACTTACCTTTGTGTCGGGCGACGTGTCGCCATGGCAACCCGGCCGTCGCCCGACAACCCGGCATCAAATGATACCGCTGATTCAGGTGACATCGCGTTGCCATAGCAACGAGATGTCACATGACCCCACAGTATCATTTGACGACAGAGCTGAGTAAGGGGGGGGGGGGGGGGGAGAGCAGGCAGGGGGGGGGGCGGGGGGAATAGTTTGCACACCCCTGTTCTATATGACTGTCACCATGAGCAGTAGTGTCTCTACATTTTCCCACTCGCCACGTGATTGCTCAGATGCTGCATGGGAGATGCGCTTTCTGTTGCCATGACAGCCCTTCACACTGAAGGAGTATTCCAAATCCTCCGCTCTCCTGCTGTTTATTTCTCGCTCCGTGATGAGCAGTGTTACCAAAAATAGACGTTTGTGTTGCATTTTCCGTATGTGTTTATGAAGCGGCGCTTCTGCTGTGCCAGGATGCTCGGGAGAGACTGTATGCTGACCATCGTCATTGTCAATTACGAGGGTAGGTGACGCTCTTTCTCTTGGCTAATGAATATGTCTGTGATTTTCATGCGGGAGGTCTGGACTGCTGGCCAAAAATGTGCAAATAAGGAGGCAAGATACTGTACTGTACCTGCAAGAGCCAGATCTTAAAGCAAACACGCGGAAATAGGAAGTAAGAGTTGCCGTTTTTAAGCTTCGAGTAAGAAGCCATGGAGAAAGCTCGAAAAAGACTGGGGCCAAAATGGTTGTAGTGTAACAAGGCTGAGATGTGTGCGTCCGAGAAACCTGCCCCTCGTTACAGAACGAAGTATATAAATAAATGGGCAGAGAAAAAAATATATGTATCTCTGTATTGAAACTACATATATAATTCTAAATCCTTACACAAACACTACAGATGTATCGGACGTTACTGCACACGCTAATACGTGGCAACGGGTGGAAATCACAAGCTTAGTTGTCAAAATCACACAATTTAGTGCGGGGCCGCTCCAATCGATTGCATTGCAAACCGCACACTGAAACCAAAGCAAATCACCCGATAACGCGCTCGAAGTCGCCACAGTGCGGGTGCAATAACGTCTCCTATATTACTAACTAACCCTGCTTCTCTGTTTGTTTCTCACTCATTAACGCTTTGGTTGCCAGAGGGTCCGACGGCACCAGAGTGCCGCGGTCCTTCCGCCAAATCACGGTCACGTAACCGCTCCTCAGAGTGATCACATAAACAGGGCGTCCCTTTACCCGGAAGTAGAAGAGGATGAGTCCTCCTCTTCCAACTCCCTACAGAGCAGATCGCGACGTGATCTCCCCTAGAAAACGAGCCGTCTGCGGGCACGACGAACAGGTCCAGCGCAACCCGGGGTGCAGGACATGCATTTGCCCAGGACGGCAGCTCCTGGGGGGCATCAGAAGTAAATGCCAGTGGTTGCTCCCTGGTGATCTACGGAGTGTACAGCTGGAGCATGCCGCTGAGGGCACCTGGGGAATGGTGGAGGGCTCAGAATTGTGGCCCGCCAGCCCATGTGCTTTGTGGTGTTTCCCCATCTGTCCTTCGGTGCGCGGCCCTCTCGCTCCACCCCTTGGTTTTGGTGACCAGGAGGGGGAGGGGTGGCACGAGGCGGCAGGACATGTGGCGACGGCCCTGGTGGTGAAGCCACTATGTCACAGGACACCTGGAAGGCCAGACACCATGACATAGTGGCTAACGCTTGGGGCACCCAAAGGATTAGCTGATATCATTTGAATCCCAACTGTCACTGTCCGCATTCCGAGCTTCTCATTAATATTCGTGATGTCATGCGGTACATTTCACCACCCGTAACCTAGTCATGGTCATGTATAAAAGTCCCAGTCAATATGGCTGCACCAATGCCGGGGGAAAGCAGGGACAAGTGTCCAGGGCCTGGCGCCCCATTTCCAGGGTGTGCGAAATGAAGGGTTACAGCTAAATTATCTCCTGTATCTCTCGACCAAGGGTACTTGTCTGGCAGGTAAACCCTACAAATATAACCACTAGGGTCACCATTAAAAAAAACCGTGTCATCATAATGCCGCAGCTTTCTTTTGGTGTTCCTTGAATACATATTTGTGAATTTGTGCGAGAAATCACAAAATAAATCAAAGTTAATTTTAACGGCAACCAGGAAGTGGTGGTGGACGGGGGGGGGAGGGCAGTGTTCCTAAAAGAAATACAAAATTGCTGCTTTCAAAATGATATTTTCCTGAGGGAAAAAAAGGTAAGGTTTGAGGTTTATGGCCACTAGTCAATAAAATGAGAAGCTGGGTATCACACGGTTAATGACGCATGGACTTCCATTCAAGGGAAGGAAAATGACTGCGCCGTTACCTGGCAATTACTTCGCTTGCCACCATATTGAGTGGGGGGATTTAAGAGACACTTATTATTATAATTATATCACTATTATTATGATTAGCACTGGCGGTCAAAAACTGCTTATACTAACAGAATATTTACAAGAAGAAAAGTCAGTCAGACAGCCAGCGGGGTGATGAAATCCTCCGTGCACTGAGGTTAACTCTTGGAGATGTGTTACTGGTGAAATGAAGGTTGATGAACCAGCAGGCATTTAACCCTGTCACTGCTGGAGGCATCGTCTTCTCATTGCTGCTTCAAGCAGTGATGTTGCCCCTCTATTGAAACCTCAGTATTTTTTATTTTTTTATAGTTTTTTTATTGGGTTTACAAGCATTAAACAACAACATTACTATACAGAAAAAACCCCCAATAAGAAACACAGAAAAACATGCTTTTACACAAACGTATTTTTGGTATTGCTCATCATACGTATAATTTCAAAATTCAACACATTAACACAGATAATAATAAAAAACAAACAGATAATAGAATTTTCAAAGATTAATATCAAAGCTATCACCACACAGCCTCTAACAGAATCTGGCATAGGATTCCCCATTCACTGCAGTATCTCCCCCATCAACAATACACTATCATATTTCCTCAGGGACGAAATAATCTGTGTCCCATCGCAATCAGTCCGAGGAGACCCCAGGAGGTGCGCTCAAATGTCTGCATGATTGAATCCCTATCTTGTTGTGACATAGTATCAATAAACTTTTCCCATTTTTTAAAAACATTTCTCGGTTCTTAATTCTTTATTTGTCCCAGCTTCTAATTTGTCCATCATCATCAATTTATTCAGATAAATCGATTAAAATATCTAAAGTGGGGGGTTCAGGCTTTGTCCATTTCACCATCACTGTTTTCCAAGACAATCTCTGCTACCCGTGGGACGGTGTTCCTTACCAAACCTCAGTATTAAAGGAGCAATCCAAGCAGGTGACATTTTATTTCTTCTTTCATTTTTTTAACAAATGTTTGAAGCAGTGGATCTCCGAAGCTGAACCCCATTCATTTCAGCACCGGGGACCCTCTGCTTCACGATACTTGCCCACGAAGGGGGTGCCGGTATCTCCTGCAAGTTTAAACCTCCCGCGTTGCGTGGGCCAATAGGAAGCCCCACCGGATAACGTCACGGCTTCCTATTGGCCCGCAGGGAGCTGGAGCTTTGAAAAGCAGCCATAATGTGATCCCTGCAAGCTGAGCAAAGTGGCTACTGGCACCCCATATGAAGGTAAGTATTTCCGGAACCAGGTGGTCCCCAGAGTTGAAATTAACAGGGTTCAGCTCCGGACACCCCCTGCTTCAATCCTATGTTAAAAAATAAAATTCAAAAAAGAAATCGTCCCCTTGGATTGGCTCTTTAAGGCTAAGGCCCCGCTACCTCAGACCACGCGCCCGCACTGCCGACAGGCGGCGCGTGGAGAGGCACTTGACCACTATATGCGGTCTGTAGGGAGTGGGAGCGGCGGCCGGGGGCGTGGTTTGAGCGGAAGGCTGCAGGAGGGGCCCCCCACATGCCCTCTGCTGCTCTCCGTGCTACTCCCCCCCCTCCACATGCCCTCTGCTGCTCCCGTCCGATACCACCACCCCCTCCCGCGGATGGCTACAGCGGGGGTCGGTCTCCCGGGCTGCAGGTGGGAGCTGCTGCCGGCTGTATGCTGGAAGGTAAGCAGCTCCGCCCCCCCCCCCCCCTCCCACAAATGCTCTCCTCTCCGTGCTGATCCCTACCCCCGGTATACACACACACACACACACACCACCCCCCTTACCTTGTGGAGGAAGCTGTCTGACAGCTCCTGCTCCCACCCCCGCCGCTGATAGGCTCATCAGCACACCACGTGACTCGTCACCGCTCGGGATCGCAATTTTCTTGCATCCCCTGGCGGCTGACGCGTCACAGCGCGTAGTGAGCCGTGCAGCGAGGGGGGACTGGGACCGGCTCAGAAGGATACCCCTGCTGGTGAGGAACGCTACAGTGGTAGCCAACTCCAGTCCTCAAGAGCCACCAACAGGTCAGGTTTTCAGGATATCCCTGCTTCAGCACAGATGGATCAATCAGTGGCTCAGTCTTGAACGTTTTTGCGGTGCACTGAGCTCCTAGTTTTGTAGTCTCTTGTGCAGGGCCGCCAACAGAAATCATGGGGTCCAGGACAAATGAAAGGAGCAGCCCCCCCCCCCCCCGAACCCATAGCGCCCCCTCTACACCCCTGAACCCATAGCGCAATTACCACGAAAAAATATCTTTTAGAGCGCAACTTTTACTTAACTGTTTTCTTATTGTGATACAGAAAAAAACATTACAATGCAACCTGTTTATTTTTATATTTTCAACAAAAGACATGTCTGCCTGCCTGGGTGGGTGAGTGGGTGGATTACTGGATGGGTGAATGACAGTGACTGGGTGGGTGAATGACAGTGACTGGGTGGGTGAATGACAGCGGGTGAATGATAGTGGGTGGGAATGACAGTTGAATGACAGTGGGTGGGTGGGTGAATGACAGTGGGTGAATGACAGTTTGAATGACAGTTGGGTGAATGACGGTGGGTGGGTGGGTGAATGACAGTGGGTGGGTGGGTGAATGATGGTGGGTGGGTGAATGACAGTGAGTTGAATGACAGTGGGTGGGTGGGTGAATGACAGTGGGTGGGTGGGTGAATGACGGAGGATAGGTGGGTGGGTGAATGACAGTGGGTGGGTGGGTGAATGACAGTTGAATGATGGTGGGTGGGTGAATGAATGAATGACAGTGGGTGGGTGGGTGAATGAATGACAGTGGGTAGGTGGGTGAATGAATGACAGTGGGTGGGTGGGTGAATGAATGACAGTGGGTGGGTGAATGAATTACAGAGGGTGGGTGAATGAATTACAGAGGGTGGGTGAATGAATGACAGTGGGTGGGTGAATGAATGACGGTGGGTGGGTGAATGAATGACAGTGGGTGGGTGAATGAATGATGGTGGGTGGGTGAATGAATGACGGTGGGTGGGTGAATGAATGACGGTGGGTGGGTGAATTAATGACGGTGGGTGGGTGAATGACGGTGGGTGGGTGAATGAATGACAGTGGGTGGGTGGGTGAATGACGGTGGGTGGGTGAATGACGATGGGTGGGTGAATGACGATGGGTGGGTGAATGACGGTGTGTGGGTGGATGACAGTGACTGGGTGGGTGGGAGACAGTGACTGGGTGTCTGGGTGACAGTGACTGGATGGGAGACAGTGACTGGATGGGAGAGAGTGACTGGGTGACTGACTAGGTGGGTGACAGTGAGTGACTGGGTAGGTGACAGTCAGTGACTGGGTGGGTGATAGTGACAGTGGGTGACAGTGACAGTGGGTGACAGTGACTGGGTGGGGTGACTTACCTTGACCGGGTGGGTGCAGCTTGCCACCTGACACTTCCCCCTCCTGCCCCCGATATCCCTGCGGCAGCTGCCCGGGACGGGAGGTGGGCTTGGGGGAGGGGGCGCGGGAGGTGGGCTCGGGGGGCGTGTAGGAGTTGGGCTCGGGGGGCGCGCGGGAAGCTGGCCGCGGGGGGGGGAAGCAGGCCGCAGAAGAGGAGCAAGTACTTCCCCCTCCGTCCCACGTTGGGAGCGGGGGGAGCGGGGGCCGCAGAAGAGGAGCTGGTACTTCCCACTCTGTCCCACGTTGGGGGGGGAGCGGGCCCTGCTTGCCCCGCGCATGCACTTTGGGAGCGGGGGGAGGGGGGGGAGCGGGCCCTGCTTGCCCTGCGCATGCACGTTGGGAGCGGGGGGGAAGGGGGATGCCAGTGCCCTTTGTCCCCCCCCCTGTTGGCGGCCCTGCTCTTGTGTTAGTTTTCTTTTGCGTTTGTGACATCCCGTTGTATAGTTTATAGAGCTGTGCACCACCATTTTTGGCTTTTTGCTCTATTTTTGTCCATCTTTCACATCGCTGGAAGCACGCTCAAGGAGTTCAGATTAGCAGGTTCTTGTGAGTACTGAAATCTCCTTTTAATTACTAAGGACACAGAGTTAAGACAAATCACACCCCCATTATACAGGGTTCAAACAGTGTTCTAAAGAACAGTGAATTCGGGGGTTACCGACGGGTGGTCTGGAGTCGCAGACTCCCCGGGGTCTAAAGACACCCATCCTCCCCCATAGACAATGAGCGCTCAAGCTTTGAGCACACGTGAATATATCCAGATCCTGGGGTTATACATTTAATGAACATTATACTCCGACCCATAGCCACATATGAATCTACTCCGTACAGATTTCAACATATTCTTGAATGCTGTCTTTCTTGATTTACAAGCGACATTGAATTTTGTATACCCTACAACAACTCTGAAGCACTCATACTGGACGGTTTGGTTTCTTCTTGCATTTTCACATTGAGTGTTTTTTCATTGTTGGCCACACTCACTGATAGGGTTGCCAGGTGTCCGGTATTGAACTGGACTGTCCTGTATTTGGATACTCTGTCCAGTAAAAAATGAGAGTTACTGTAATACTGGACATGTATGTGTCCGGTATTTTCCTCACCGGACATAGTGACCTGACGCACCTTTCACCATTGAGTCCAGTATTTTTGGAGAAGCCACCTGGCAACCCTACTCACTGACCCTCTAATGGTGTCGGACTTAGGGACCGGCTGGGTCGCAGCATTACAGCAACATCTACCTAGCATCGTGTAACATGGATGTGTTGTAGATAGTTATCAGTGTACTTGTAGTCTTATCTGGTAGATATCAAAGAGTCACTTGTAATGATACAATGTATATTGTAAACTGTTGGTATCATCTTTCGGATTATGATTAGTTTGGGGAGGTAATTGCTACCGTGATTGAAAGGGGCCATCTAGGTTTTACAAAATAAATGTTATGTTTTTGTTCTCTCACCCCACTCCTGAGAGTGTACGGTATTTGAAAGGTTGGCTTCTCCTTCGGAGCACATTTGTTCATTATTAACACATATCTGGCTATTGACATCTTCGGAGCTCTGCCCACTTCAACAGCCAGTGAACAATAGAGCAGCTTGCTGGTCATCTTCTACCAAACAGGCTAATATCCACACTCCAATATAATGAATGATTCAGAATGAATGTTTAGTCCTTTCATCATGACTCTGGTTGGACACCAATGTTAAATGTCTGCTGTATATTAAGAAGTCATTCTAACTTTATCGACCTTTGCGTTTGGCATTTCTTTAGCACTCAACACGGTCTTCATGGTGACAGCTGATAAAGTCAAAACGTGGTGAAGCCTTAAAGGCTTTGTGTCTATAACAGTAAGCTGCTCTGGTAGCATGCAGGAGTTATTTCTGCATTGCAACATGTGATCTGTTTATAGGTTTTGTAGATATGACTGATTACTTGCACAGACAAATAACTATGGCCGATAGAAACTACTGAGACTCATAGCCAGTATGATATTGACACATGGATGCAAACTATCAAAGGCATTCAAAACACATTCTTTAAATACAGATATACACCGGCTGAAACGGCATATTCCGTTAAGGATAGAGTATGGAGTGCCAAAGAGCAAATAAATTACATTTTTATGTGAGGGAACAATGAAAAACATAATAAACCAGCACTTATAAATCAGCAATAGAAGGAGCCTAAAAATGGCTTATGTTCCTTTTGTCTCCATTAAAGGGGCAACCCCTCCTAGAATCAAATGCACTAATTCCAGTCACATGTTTAATTGGTCTCCTCTGGTTAATTCGTGCATTAGCCTTGGCAGGGGTTTGATTTCCTCTGTGCTGCCCTCTTTTGTGTGATGTCACTGTGTGTTCACCGAATGCTTATCCCTCCCCCGGGCGTTCCCACAACTGTATTGGTTCTCTGAAAAAGACAGTGTGGGATACGGGTAAAGAAAACACTTGATTGACAACCCCTTCCCCATTCGGAGGCTCCATTAGAAATTCAACTGCCCGACTATGGGGCCTATGCAGAGAGCAGCGAATTTTAAAATTGGCGAATTTATTAAAAAGTAGCTTTTTTGGAGAGTTTTAATCTCCATATGCAGAAAAGTGCGAATTCTGCTATGTTTAACATGGATGCGTGTGGCGAGTTTAAATTGGCGAGATGCACGCTTCAGAAATGTGTTAAAACAAATTCGCGCCTTTTTTTTTCCCTTTGCAATGGCCGCGAGCGGCAGTTTTTTTTGGCGAGGCAAAACGGAGACAATCGCGCCATTTTATTGGCGCGAACAGCCGCTAGATGCCGTGGGTATGCACCTTAACCCTGGCTGTGCTCAAAGCTGTGACCATGCAGCAAGCTTAAGCCTATAGGGAACCATGTTAAAAATGGTTATTGAGGCAAAAAGTGACACTGTGTGCTCATTTGCATGTCATTTCCCAGAATCCCTTGCTGCAGTGGAAGTGCTGTATGCTGGGTGATAATGGGGAAAGGCGGGGTTGCAGACCTGCCTAAGACATGCAGATGAGCACACAGCTATATTTGCATATTTGCTTTCCTGTGGAGGGTTTTTGTCACTTTTTTTACTCACCATAACTTAACTCAGTATTATTTTTTATATATATATATATATATATATATATATATATATATATATATAATATGTATGGCCAGAATCAACAGAGCCAACCTTTCTTCCAGAATGTAACTGATAAATTGTTGAACGAAAGAGGAGGTAACCTAATTGTGGGGGGTGATTTTAACGCCGTCAGTGATCCATTTTTACAGTAGATATAGCTTATCTTAATCAGAGAAAAGAAAAATCAAGATCTGGACAGAGAAGCATAGGCTGTTACAAGAAACATTGGGTTTGTTAGACTGCTGGAGGCTATTTAACCCCACTGAGAGAGAAGATACCCTTTTCTCTCACCCACATAACTCTCTCAAGAACAGACTATATTCTAACAAGTGACCATATGATGGACAAGGTGTCTGCAGTGCGATTGAAGATATAATCATATCAGACCACGCACCAGTATGGTTAGAGATACATTTAGGATGTAGGGAACACATAAATAAAATCTGTTGATTTCCATCTTATCTTCATAATAATGATGAGTTTAAAGCTTTCCTCCTCAATAGCTGGTACTATTTCCAGGAAACAAACACCAAAATGAGGGTAAATTGTATTGGGAAACCACTAAAGCGGTAATGAGCCAAGATTCTAATATACATAAACAAACGTAGGAAAGAAACAAAAGCAGAATACATTAAATCTAACGAGGAACTGAAGAGGGCGTTCAGTCACTTCAAACAAAATCCCACCCCAGAAAACAGGGACAAATACATGGAAGCAAAGAATATATGCGAAATATGGCTACAGAGAAAGGAATAAAAAAAAAAGCTCCAATTTAGAGACCGTAACCTTTATAAGTACGGTAACAAGGCAGGTAAATTATTAGGAAATCTAGTTAGACGAGCTACACAGCCAAAACACATACTTAGGATGCGTAAAGCTTCAAGTGAACCAACATCAGCTCCTGAAGAAATATTTACAGTGTTTAGGGACTTTTATCAAAAAATATATACTACCAGTGAGCAGGATGATGTAGCTCAAGACAAGTTTTTACAGGGATTAAGAGTAACAAGAACTTAACGCTCCAATTACCAGGGAAGAAATAGAGGCGGTCATAAAGAAATGTAAAAAAGGGAAGGCACCAGGGCCTGATGGCTTTACGGCCGAATTCTATAAGAACTTGGGGCCAGAAGTAGGACTACCCCTGCAAAACGCCTTCAAAGACATAGGGGCCTATGCAGAGAGCAGCGAATTTTAAAATTGGCGAATTTATTAAAAAGTAGCTTTTTTTGGAGAGTTTTATTCTCCATATGCAGAAAAGTGCAAATTCTGCTATGTTTAACATGGATGCGTGTGGCGAGTTTAAATTGGCGAGATGCACGCTTCAGAAATGTGTTAAAACAAATTCGCGCCTTTTTTTTTCCCTTTGCAATGGCCGCGAGCGGCAGCTTCTTGCCAATTTTTTCTGGCGAGTTAAAACTGAGACAATCGCGCCATTTTATTGGCGCGAACAGCCGCTAGATGCCGTTCGCGCCTCTCTGCATACGGATATTTTTAAAACTGGCGAGATTGAGGTTCTCGCCAGCCGCGAGGCGAGTTTTACAAATAGAAAAGAAAAATTGGCGCGTTTTTCGGAACTCGCCATTTTCTGCTGCTTTCTGCGCGATTTTCTCCAAAAAATGGCGAATTTCGAAATAGCGCTGCTCTCTGCATAGGCCCCTATGTGCGAGTGCACCGTTAAATGGTTACAGTCATGAATCGACTGTTTTGTGAAAATCTTTAACCACCTGGCTTCATGCCTTCGATTAAACTCACAGAGCACAGGTTTTAGATAAGGTTAATATGAAATGGATGTGAGTTCCCCTTAAAATGGACAATTCAACAAGGGATACAAATGGCTAATGTATTTTACCTCCGTTAAGAATACTGTGTCAGTTACAGCTCTCCAAACCCTCTGTTCCAGGGTAGCAGTGCCCTACAATTGTACTGAGGAAGCATCATGATGGGGCTGGTAGAATTAAGTATCAGGAATGGGGGAAGAGATTGGTCTGGGGAAGCACTGCTTACGGTGTGTAAAGTGAAAGTGAAGTTTGATTTGCCTGGGGATGAAACCATGTTAAATTGTTCTGGTGACAAAGGTGGTTCTAATACTGCACGTAATCAAGTTACAGCTATTACTTAGAGTCCATGTGCTGGAAGCAGACTGGGTTGAAACAGGAGCTGTTGTCACGTGAGCTTGATCCATTTTAGGATGGAAAACAAAATGGCCGCCAACATGAAGTTGCACTATGGGCGACCAGTGATGTTGGTCCTATTGATTAGCTTGCAGGAACTAAGCTACCCATTGGCCATCCTGAAAAACAACTTGACAAACTCTGCAAACTTTGTTTTAGAGAGATTTCTAAGGGAAAGGCAAAAGATCTCTTCATTTTCTGTGGACTTGCATTGGGTGGAGGGAATTGTTTGCCGTCACCTGCCCGACTTGATGACAATGTTGAGAAATGCCAATAGATTGAATTTGCTTTCCATACTGGCTCCTATGCATGTAGCAGGAAATGAATAAAAGGAGCCCTGTGCAGTGACCACAAGTGTGAGTCGTAAAAAGTTCAAGATGGTCCTACTTAATTAGTTTTATTCAATATTTTTGCATTTTTATTAGGATTTTGCCAAGTGATTTTTAAATTATCAGTATACTTTGCTTATATACCTCTCTCCTACTGCACTCACACTCCTGACAGTCCAATTAGTGTGAAGAGAAAGTCTCCCTGAAGGAAATTTATAGTGTGCAACTAAAACATTACACTTCTCAAAAACACATACTTAGTGGTCTACTGGACAGATCTACCACAGATCAATCTGTGTGCATTTCTCATTTTTCTCCTCAGTTTCTGTTCTAGGGCTCCATGTTAAAATGGATATGAAGCAAAAGGAGACACTGTGTGTGCTCATTTGCATGTCATTTCCCAGAATCCCTAGCTGCTGTGGAAGCACTGCATGCTAAGACATCATAGTGAAAAGCAGGGTTGCAGACCTGTCTGAGACATGTGAATGTGCTCACAAGTGGTATTTTTATTCGCTGTCATATTTATAAGATTATTCTTAGCTCAGTGTCTACCTTATTATCCCTTACTGTACCTTCGGCACAGATTGATTTTAAATAAATTGGGTATTTAATTAGAAATCACCTTTAGATGTAACCTACATTGAAGCCCTCGAGCCATCCGGTATCATTACAGCTGCGAATAGGCTTATTGGAGGCAGCAGGAACATTTACAGAGGGCAAGACGAAAGGCTGGCTTAGATTGCACAGACCCATGTGTAATTTTTCCATTCAGTGTTTTTCCGCCCCCCCACTCTTATAAACACGTTCATTTTGTGCTTGCTCTATTGCTTCTTACTATATCTCGGGAGTATAATGCTCTCCGTTTCACAAACATGTCTGCCATTCAGTAAAAAAAAAAAGAATTGTGGCTTAGAGAATGTTCCGTTTCAGCTGATGTCAAGTAGTAGAATAATCATGGCTTTGTGGTACCTGTTTGATGACATCAGATCCGAAAACAATACAACCAAAATTCCCACTACCCCAATGAGGGTATATCTTACTATATATTTCTGAAAGTGTCCTATGTGTCCGTGTCTGTATGTGTCTCCCTGTGTCCCTCCCCGTGTCCCTAGCGGCAATCTCATTGGACCTTGGGCCAGGCCAATAAGATTGCTCCCTTGGCGCACACACACACACACACACACACACACACACACACACACACACACATTGCTTTACACGGAGGAGAGGCGATAAGTGGAATGATTACTTATCCTGCCGTGTACGCTGTGCAGTTAGGAATCGGGCTAAACTTTGCGTTCATAAAACTGGGGGATCTAATTAGTATACCGGCGCATAATGATAATGTAACCACCCATCGGCCCTAGAGAGAGAGAGACACCCCTCCGACCTCACCTCCCCTCCTTCAACGCCTTTCGTCCGCCCTCCCGCCTCTGCCTTTCGCCCACCCGCACTTCTGCCTTTCACCCGCCCACCGCTCACACCCCTGCGCCACACAGCCGCCGCACGCACTCAACAGACACCCGCCACACTCGACACACACCCACCGCCTCTCACCCACCCCACACACTCGACACACACCTGCCGCATCCTGCCCCTACGCAACAATATCAATGACCAGCTGTCACCCGCACTCGCCACACACCCGCCGCCTCACACCCTAGCAGGACCTCGACCCACAGCCAGCACTCACTACCCACGCGCCACCCGTACTGAACACCCACCTGCTGCCTCACACACGCTCACACCCTAGCAGGACACACGCCTCACATTTTCACATCACTTATGTCACCAAAATATACATTGTACTGTGGTGTGTTTACAATAAACCATTTTTATACAACATCGTATTACATTTTCTTCCATCTTTCTTTTCAACATTATTATCCAACCTTTACAACAAATAGTCACCTATTGTTCCACGATTTATAAATAATACTACCTATTACGCATTTACATCCCGGGCAACGCCGGGTATATCAGCTAGTCAACAATAACAGACAGACAGTCTGTATAAAAACAGAAAATAACAAAACTTTAATGTTGACAGATAGTCACGCCGAAACAAGTGTACGTATGTACAGGTGAGTTAAAAAAGGAATAAAAATGATCCCCTGAGGGGAGGTGTAGCAGGTGGAAAGTTAGTAGTGAGATCAATCAGCTTAGTAGCTGTATTGTAATAATCTTAGCCTCACTGCAAATCATTCCATATATATAAGGTGGTGCGGTAATTAGTAATATAACCCTGCTAAGGTATATACCCTACAAACTGAATACACGTGGTATATCGTAAGCTGTCGCTGCAGCAGAGGTAAGTATAATAAAGAGTGTGGTGTGTAACAACATACACGCTGTATGTGCAGGCAATAGATAGTGGTGCAGTGATAAGCACCTATACGCCTAAGAATGCCCCTGTCAGGTAATGCCCCAACACTCAACCCCAACACTGATAATATCAGAAGGCTGCAGCTGCAACACCACAATGTCAGCAGTGTCTGGTATACGACCGTATCTCCAAGCAGAGTGAGGAAATCTCCCACCACCACTGTCCTGAACACCGTCCCGCTCGCAGGCGCCACAACCGTGACGTCACTGCACCCCGGGTGCACTCTTTATTATACTTACCTCTGCTGCGGCTGTACATACTTGTATTGTATTGTACTGTATGTCTTTATTTATATAATGATGACTGAAGGACTAACAACAATACCTTAAAAGATACCTTTATGTGCCTGAATAACCTCACACGTTTGTGAGTATATATTGAGAGCAGTGCCATCTGTATTTGATATTATCCATTTCACCTTAACAATATTGCACTATCACCATTGTATTTCATTCTTTTTTTACATATATTGCGCTTCCCGGACATTTCATCACTACTATTCCACATGAGGATTGACTGAGCAAACCTCAACTGGGTCACAGCTGCATCGTATATTTGTATAAGTATCACTGTACTATTTATAATATTATTATTGGTTATATCTGATTACTTAGAGCGCCACATTTTGATAAGTTTCCTTTGTATTTATTTATATAGCGCCATAAATGTACATAGCGCTTCACAGTAGTAATACATATCATATAAATAACAAATAATATAAATAACAGATCATGGGAATAAGTGCTTCAGACATACTGTAAAAGTAACATTAAGGAAGAGGAGTCCCTGCTCCAAGGAGCTTACAATCTTACACTTGTTTCGGCGTGACTATCTGTCAACATTAAAGTTTTGTTATTTTCTGTTTTTATACAGACTGTCTGTCTGTTATTGTTGATATACCCTCATTGGGGTAGTGGGAATATTGGTTGAAATGAATGGATATGCATCCTTGTTAATTATATTTGTGCATCATGAGTGCGTGCCAATAGGGACCTGGGTGATTCTGTTCGCCATTTGTGTTTTTGCTTTATCTCCTCCCTACGCACCTGGAGCCTTATACTTGATTGTTTGTTTTTTGGTACTGAGCGATTACTGTATTTTTGTGTGTCCGAAAACAATACAGCCTATGTATTTTACTGAGTAATTACTCTGACACGTTACAAAATCACCTTGAGCCACGGTATTGCGTGACATTGTTTCCCCAGATAACACAACACATCCAAGTATCACTCAAAATCTCAGCGTTTCCATAGGATTCACTAGCAGAGCTGGCAGAGAATATTGTAATATATCCCAACATATCACAGTAAAGAGAATAATGAAGTCTGCTACATCTGTATATCACTAGTCGGAGGATAACACTATACATGGAGCTGTCTTCTTTCCATTTTTTTGTGCTTGACAAGTGACCTGTCACGGGTTTAATATGGTGTCTGCCTCCTGAGTATTTTGGTTTGAAGTCAGATATTTATCAATTGGTAGTTTCAGACTCAGACGGCTTTTCAGATAGCGGAGTCTGTCTGTTTACAATTCTGAGCGTTGTGTGTACATCTACCCCGTTGTGCATATTGGATCCCATTTGCTTGATGTAGTAATTAGTTCAGCCTAACAAGGGAACATCAACAGGTGGATTAAATGCACCTACCGTATATTCCCAGATAACATTTTGTTCTGAGGGATATTTTAGATAGTAAAAAGAATTCCTACTCTGCTTATTTTCTTTACAATGAATGATTGCTGAATAAAAACAACAGACAGTGGGTCTGAAGCAGCAGTGCCACGTTCAAGGAGATAGCCGAAAAGGAGACTATCGAAATGTAGCCAAAGGTGTCTCAGGTCCGTACCTTAGGTCCGGGATGAGCAAACTTTTTATGTTGAGCCCCCCTTTTCATCTGTGATATTAGTCGGGCTCCCCTGACGCCTGCCTGATGTAACCAAATCACATGAAGGAAACAACTTTATTAATCGGTATGCATTATGCATGTGCATACAAATACTCAAAATACTTGCATATTTCAACAGTTTTAAAACCGCAAAACGTGACACGTTTTATATCTTTTTTTTAAAATAAATAAGTGTAGTAGTATAATAAGATATTACTGACAGCAATTTTTTTCAATTATTATTTCAACTCGTAATGCATACTCTCTCTCCCCCTCATCTCCTCTCCCACACCACATCCTCTCCCTCACCCCCTCGTCTTTTCTCACCCCTTTCCTCCACTTATACCTCTCCTCCTCTCTCATCCCCTCTCGTCCTCTCTCATCCCCTCTCGTCCCCTCTCCTCCTCTCTCCTCCCCTCTCCTCCCCTCTCCTCCTCTCTCATCCCCTATCCTCCCCTCTTCTCCTCTCTCATCCCCTCTCCTCCTCTCTCATCCCCTCTCCTCTTCTCTCATCCCCTCTCCTCTTCTCTCATCCCCTCTCCTCTTCTCTCATTCTCTCTCTTCCTCTCTCATTTCCTCTCTTCCTCTCTCATCCCTCTCCTTCAGCCCCTATCCTCTCACACACTCACCTCCTTAACAATGCCTACCTGGCTTCGGTGGAGGAGGACCACGGGAGAGGAACGGGGCAGTGGCAGAGGAGGGCAGCAGGAGAAGAGGAAGGAGGACCGCTAGAGCAGACCAAGGCGACAGAGGAGTTGGACGGCTGCAGAGGAGGAGGGTGGCCTGGGAGGAGCACTTGGTGAAGTCAGTGAAGACTTCGAGGTCGGACCGCTGGGGCCCGCTCCTCCCCAGCTGTACTGTTTTGCTTCCATCGTCCAACGCCTCTGTCCCCTGCTCTGTGCTGGCGGTCCTCCATCCTCTTCTTCCACCACCATCCTCCTCGCCACGCGCTGCTCCACTCCCATCATCCCCTCTCCCAGCACCCCCTTAAAAAATATTGTGCCCCCCAGTTTGCGCACCCCTGCGCTTAGGTAAGGCTCCGCCTAGGGGCGGCATGTCTCAGAGGGTGGCACCACTGATCTCCTTTTTTTAAATATATATGTAGGATTGAAGCAAGGGATCTCTAGAGCTGAACCGCATTAATTTAGGCTCCTAGGACCGCTTACTTAGGGAGTGCCGGTATCTCCTGCTCAGGTTTTAAGCCCCCGGTCATATGGGCCAAAAGGACGTCACGGCTTCCTATTGGCCCGTGTGATGGGACAGCTAAAAACTGAGCAGAGACACCGGCACCCCCTAAGGAGGTGTGTATCTCAGGAAGCAAGGAGTCACAGGAGCCGAAACTAATGTGATTCAGGTCCGGAGACCCCCTGCTTAGTGCTTGCCTAATGGCGACATCCCTAATGGGATGGGCCTGGTCTCTCCTCTAACCGTCAGGAAGGTGGCAACAAGTTTAGAGTGTGTTTAATAGCTTTGTACGTGAAACTCTGACAGCATAACTGTGAAAAACACACTAACAGTGATCAGCGTATAAAACACTGGGAGTCCCAGTAATATATAATGTTGCATTGTTATTTCTCCAACACAGAAGACTGCTGCAGGTTTTCCGAATTGACCCGTGTGGAATTGTACGTTTATCTGCTTCAGGTGTGACTGCAGTGCCTTGTGGGGGATGTGTAACCAGACACATTCTTATTACCATTCAGTGTATAGTTTTGGCAAGCTGAAACCGGGGAGTGTTAGATTTCCTTGAATTACACCCGTTCATCCAATATCACTACAGCATGTGCTGAGTAGGACTTTAACAGGAAAAGTGCCCTCCCTTTCCCTTTACCTGATTTGGTCCGGAAAAGAAATCCAGCATTCTTTTCCCCTGTGTAATTATCCCCCAAGGAAGACCATGATTCAAACCCCAGTGTCGGCTCCTTGTCATCTTGGACAAGTCACGTGATGTCCCTGTGCCGCTTGCACCAATATCGAAATGTAGGTGGTGCTTGTAATGCACCTATACATTGATGCACAAGGTCAATTAATAGCTTATTATTATATTCAGTCCTATGGAATAAACCTTTCCTGCTCAGGCGATGAGTTTAAGGCCCCTCTGGTAGCAGAGAAGTAAACCTGAGAGCCTTCCGGTTACTTGGAGTCATTGGCCCCTATACCATATGCTAGGTCGTTGATTGGGCCACTGATTGATCCACCTATGCTGAAGCATGGATATCCTGAATACCTGACCTGTTGGTGGCCCTTATGGACAGGACTTGGCCACCCTTGGCATATGCAATGTACACGCCAACTCCGTGCTGGAAAATATGCTATCCTCATTCATCTCATTGGAGTTGTACTCTTCCCCAGCACGGGAAAGGGGATTTCAGACCCCGTTGATTAAGGGCCTTCAAATCTCGAGAAGAGATTGTTGATAAAATATGCTGATTTGGACATAAATAGGTTAGATCCTAAACCGAGTGCGAAGGCGACAAAGAACTTTTTCTATAAACTATTCAGCAATCCTGCAAGCCACACGGTTGCCCAGTTTCCTTAATGCTTGAGTTCATCAAGCAAAGATGAAATGCACCTGAATGTCTTACAGTGCGGCCAAGTAAAGTGATCATTTATTAAATACGGTCGTGTTTTATCATTTCATTTTGCTTTTTTTCCCCTTCCTACGGAGAACAATAAAACACGGAAAATACAATGTATAATTCTTCTCTGAGATTTGTGGCCTCATTGAGGAATGTAAAATATTGTTTAATTGCAACGTGTCCTGATTATATTGTCAAACTGTGACTCATGGCGTGCAGCGCTGAATTCATTATATTGCTGGCATACTGTACATCATGTCTATGTCTAAAGGATGACAACTCAAGGGGAAATATTTGATATTGCAGTGAATGACTTTATATCTGCGGCATGGTGTTTCACTTGAAATGCTTTCAAGGATTACATACAAAACCGTACGTGGGAGCCCAGCACACGCGGATCATTTCATTTCTTTTTAAATAGACAAGTCTGTGTAAACCTGTGTTGTTTACAGTTATATGAAAGAAAATTAGGAGGGTCAAATTTATATTATCTACTGTACTTTTAGCTTTCTATAGGGCAGATCCACACAGCTCTGTTAGCCTATTTAACCTAAATGAACCTTAGGTTAATTATAACGCCTACAGTCTGCATTAAAGCAAATAATTTAATTTTAACTCAATGCTCAGAGAGATAGAGAGACTGAGACTAATTAAGCACTATATATCTCCCCTCAAACCCCTCTCCAAATAACATATGGAGAACATCTGTGCTCAAAATGGAGCATACCACAGATACCAGGGAGATATGCTAATGTGATATGCAAAGTATATTTAAATGACTCGCACCCCACAATTCCTAAAAGATTTCCATAGACCTATGCTGACAAGTCTTTGGCCCCTTGCGATGGGATATATAGTGCTTGGGACTCTACTAAAATAGGTCTCGCTCTCTCTCTCCCCACCTCCCCCATTTCAGTGTCTGGAGGGAGTAATCACCACATGTAGGTAATGCAGGTATAACATGATTCATGTTAAGCCAACACACTTTACATGGCGTTAAAACCCATTCTAATGAGATAACTAACATGTTGTTTTTGCATATAATTAGCTTAGTGGATACCCGTTAAAACGTGTTGGAAATAATGTCCGTTACCTATTGAGGAGATCTATACCTATAACGAAGATCTCTGGATCTGCCCCTTAGTTTCTAACACCTGAAGTTTTCTTATGCCAGTATAGATTCTACTTTATTGTCTTATTTCCATTACTCATATGGTAAAGTTAAGTCATTTGCATCTTTGTAGTTCCTGTCTGATTTTGTTTTTTTCTAAAAAAAACGAAACAAAAAACTTTCTAAGTATGTCATTCATTGCTGCATTCAATATTTAATATTTCAATATACAGCAGTGATTATATATGCAACACGTTATGATATAAATATGCCATAAATGGTTGCAGATGCAGCAGAGACTATTTGCCCTAAGCGATTACATTGGCAGACATACAGTGGAAATAGTTATGATATAAATTGAATTCATGCAACAGCAAATTATATTTGGGGAGAGGTTATTGTGATCAACTGCAGGCCATCTTCCCCTTAAAGAGGCAACCCTGCTTTTCTTTTTACATATTTTTACAGTTATAGGATTAAAGCAGGGGGTCTCGAAGCTGAACCACATTAATTTCAGCTCCGGAGACACCCTGCTCCCGAGATATTTACCTCCATGGGGGGTGCCGGTAGCAGCTCCGGCTGGGCTATGTGGGGCTATCAAAATGGCGGCTTAAATGCCCCATGTGACCCGGGTCAATAGGAAGCCGTGACATCATCCAGTGTGGCTTCCTATTGGTCCGTGTGACTGGTAATTTAACCCAGTGGAGCTGCTACCAGCACTCCCTACGAAGGGATTTCGGGGAGCATAGAGTTTAAATGAACCCGGTTCAAACCTATTAAAAATAAAGCCACATGTTCAGCTGCTTTGAAAGGATACGGATTGCAACGCATTGTATCGCAGGCCCCAAAAAACAGGTAAAATATATGGGCTTTTGCATTGTTTCCTTGATGAGTTAAGTCATTGGTACTTGGAGGTAGGGATATTGGGGTATGCTAAGTAAATGGTATGCTTGTAAAATCCCAGATCGTAGCTTTATGCGAGTTTTCTTTTTCTTCCCATTTTCCAGCAGATATATGGAGCGACCACTCATTTCAGACAGACCCGGACCTACCACCAGGCTGGAAAAAAATCAATGATATTGCTGGGATCTACTACTGGCACATACCAACTGGAGCAACCCAGTGGGAGCGTCCTGTGTCCGCACCAGTGGATCTCCCGGGATCACGGAAGGGATCGCTCAGCTCTGCCAGCTCATCTCCTACTCCAGAGAATGAGGTGAAATGCGGTGCTAGGGACAGTGTCTGCTTCCAACGCGCTGTGGTGGGGGTCCATGCTTCTGAATGGGACCCCCCACAGCATTAATCCTTTGGTGCCGCAACCACCACGGCCGAGGCACCAGAGATGTTAAGTCTTGCTACGTCTGTAGGTGCAATCACTACTACCTGCGGTTTTGTTCTCTACATATTTTGGTAATGGAGGACACCATGAGTTCCAATGTGGTCTTCCTTTATCAGGTCTCCAAAGTTGCCGGCCACCTTGAATCGTATAAGATGCCAATCAGCAATCGGACTTCTTTGGGTGGGGGACACCACTTGGCATGGTTCAATAATTTTTTAATAGAGTAGTTCATTTCATAAGTAGAAGTGGTGGCAGTAACATGGCATATTCAGGCAAGTTCAGCCTCTGTAAGAGTCTAGTTGGGCCATGTTTATTTTATTTTACAGGATCAGAAATTAATAAAATATCGAAAAGGGGAATCCTATTTTTTTAATCAAATTACTGTATGTAATTAAAATAAATAATAATTAATAAAATAATAATAATTAAAAAAAAAAAAAAAAAGAGTACTAGGATTGTACGAAAAATCCAATATGACTTTCATAAAGCCAGTCCTTGTAAAGCAGAGTTATTCATATGTGACTGTAGATTACGATAGGCTCCCTGTGCACTGTAACAGTAATTACTTATTGGAAGCCAACATAATCGGCCCCTTGAAGCCAAAGAGCCATCTGCTTGGCCGCTTTGGTTGAAGTCCTCTTTTGCTGTAGAGCAATGTCTTTCATGCACCTCTTGCAGTAAAGTCATTGAGTATGAGGGTTTTGTAGTGTTGAGAGTTATATGGACAAATTCTACAGTAGCAGTTCTCTTGGCCACTTAACCCATCTGGCTCTACGGCTTTTTTTGTCCACTTTAAGAGGGTTATGACAGGAAAAGGGCAAACATTGTTGTTAGAAGGTCCTGTTACCTCGTAATCGTTTTTCTTCTCCTAAATATTTATTTATGCTTTTTTACATTTAGTGGGCCAAGAATCAAGCTCCAGGCTGGCTTTTCTTGTGACAAACTCACAGGGGTTATTCATGAAACTACGATCGGGGCACTAATGTGCAGAAACTCCCATTCACATCAATGGGAATGTCCATACCATAGCACCATCATTGGCACTAGCACAGTTTAATGAATAACTCCATCAAAGTGTTATTTTGAGCATACCTCTATTAATATCAATGTATTTAGCATCTGCTTTGAGCTGCTCTTGTCAGCTAATGCTATGGGAAGTATTTACAGAAGTAGCAGTTACTACTTTCGCTATGGCATGATAACGCGTTACCGCTGACGCATGCTTTCTTACGTTATTGTGCGATTTTCTATTCCATGTAGATGCAAGTTGCAAAACTGGGCAATTTTGCTACCTAATTGTGTGATTTCACGCATTACTGCGGGATACTGATAGCCAGTACATTAATGGCTGCTACATCTGTATATGGAGCCATAGAATAAGTTATGGGAGGCGTTTCTAGACAATCTTTGCAAGCTAAAAACCCGGACCCATAGTATTATATATTTCTATATTTAATAGTGCAAACTGGCGAGCTACGGGGAAATTGACCTCAAATATGTAGCAGTAAACAAAGACGCCCCAACGCACATCCGGTGTGACACATTATTTAGTTCATTTTAAAAAAATGTTCTTCTCATAAGTACTGTATGGGCCATTTAGTTTAATCTTTTGGCCAAAAAATGTTAAGCTGCTACCACATTAAGGTCGCCCCTTTCAGCAGATTCCTACGCTACCAATGTGAGACTGTCCTTTGTATTTCCTCCACTACGTAGAGAAAAGAGGATACAAAACAATGATAGTCAATAGCATGGGATGTGTGACATGTATGTGGTGCCTAAGGGGTTAAAATGTAGATGCACATAGATCCAGATTCACAGAATGGTGCTAAGCTTTAGCACGCCTTTATCCTGATTCATATGAATGGGAGCCGAGGCGTGCTAAAGCTTAGCACCGTTTGTAGATCTGGGCGTATGCAGTGGATTGTGTGAGCTACAAAAAACAAAAGTGCACTAAGAAATATATACATACACTTCCCATGCTTATTGCTGCAGCACAAGTTATCTCCACCTTTCTCCTTTGGGAAGATATCTCTCGATAACTTCTGCGATTACATGTGTGTATTAGGACCTGCTGATTAAACACATTTTGATTCGTCCAGAACTCGACTGGTTTTGATGTTGGATTAAAAAAACAAAAATCTGATTATTTTTTTTGCTCTCAAAAGTTGTTTCAACTTTTTTGAACTTCTAGCTTTTTGCAAAAGTTAGTGGTGTTTATTCAAAAAGTTTGACCATTTTATTTGATTTTTTTTTTAATACCAAGAAGAAAAAAAAAAAGAAAGAAGAAAAAAACTAAACATAGATCCATGAAATCCAATAAATATTGACTATTGTGTCTTTTTTTTCCTGTCAGATCAGCTTTGCTTTTTTTTTTTTTTTTAACTTTAAAGCATATTTAATCATCGGGTTCAGCTTTATTTTATTTAGGCATGAAAAAAAAATAGATATTACTGTTCTCTTACTGTACACTTCTTTAAAGCAGCAATACTACATCCCACTCTTTTATCCCATTATTTTCATATGTTAAGCATGAGACAGTGTATAATTCTACATTCTTACCTAAATTGACAATCCTTTGGTGCTCCTGTTATAAATCTGTCAAAATCCTGATTGTGTGCCTAATGAAATAGACGCTTTTCAGTTTCAATTAATCCTTCAGTCAGTGTAACTCATCAGCTACAATGTATCCTTATTTTACTAAAGTAACATTATCTATTGTTACAGTTTGCAGCTCAAACTGCTGGGAACATTGGCAACAAATTATCCCAAACAGGAAAGTGTTATAAAGATCTGCTTTGCACTGCTAGGGAGGTGGGTTAAACTGGCTATAGAAATCAAAGGATGCTTAAAAACTCATTAAAAATGACATTAAGAGTTGAATTTAAAAAAAAAATCACAATGATCTAATACTACAGAACTGATTAATTTTTTTTAAAAAACATAAGATTTTACATGTTTTGCTGCTTTAAATGGAGGGTTTTCATATGCAGAAATAAATTATCAGCAAGCAAAAACCCTTCCTGCAGAGGGCAGGGCCGGACTAGCCACCGGTCCAGAGACTCCTTGGTTCAGTCAAACCTATCATTTAAAGCATAAATATTGCCATCTTCGGCACGTTTATTTATATCATAGCTCACAATTGTTGTGTTGAGCACAAAGTTGCAGGCAGCCATTAAACTTCTACAGAGCTGTCACCCACCAAGGATACAAATCCGTGAGATAGGGAGTTTCTGCAAAAAGAAATTGGACCTTAAAGCATCATTCCCCCTTCTTAATGCACTTTTACCCCCCGTTATTTTTACAGGATAGGAACCGTCGGTTTCCCGGAGATAAATCGCACTATTTTCAGCTCTGGAGACTCCTCCCCCTCCCCTGTTCCCGAGATTCGTACGGTTGAAGTTACTAGGTTTAAATCTCCCTCCAGGGGAAAAGAAATGGCTGCCAAATCTCTGGCCAGTGTTGTTGCAGCTTCCTATCGGACGGCCATTTCAATTTCCTTCAAAAGCAGGAAGTATCTCGGACATGGGGAGTCCCCAGAGCTGCAAATAGCATTCTTCAGCTCTGAAGAACTCCCTCTCTCCCCCCCTCCTGCAAAAATTGCTTCAATTGAAAAGTGCAATCCCTTTCAGTGCCCAAGGGTTTTGGCACCCCATGGTGTGGTGGCTACCCTCCCCCCCCAAAAAAGAGAACATTCGTGGGGGAGATGGCATCCTGCGCTCCTCTCGAGCTCAGGACACGATCTGCACTGATGTCGGGCAGAAGGGGGGATGACTCCAGCGGAGGCGCTATCACCAAAGCGGTCACGTCATCGCCCGCTCGGGACACTAAAAGGGTTAAAAATAGGTGACGCTAAAAATCAGCGACACAAATGTCAAACCTTTATATCACCAGATACATACATTTTAATTTCACACTCATTTGGACTGATGTGATGCGACAGGCAGTCTGCAGGGATGTTTGGAATCTCCAGTGTGCAAACAAGGTGCATGAAATATTGACTCGTTCTGTCTCTGGCTAGGCCTTTTTGTCATTGTGCATCTATCTTTCATACTAGCCTTTTTCTTCAGACAGCCAAAGTTGTCTGTGTAAAGCCAGGGAAATGATAGGACATG
This sequence comes from Ascaphus truei, assembly GCA_036426205.1. Taxonomy (NCBI): domain Eukaryota; kingdom Metazoa; phylum Chordata; class Amphibia; order Anura; family Ascaphidae; genus Ascaphus; species Ascaphus truei. The sequence continues at coordinate 283,032,832 of CM071567.1, forward strand.
AAATAAACATTAAACCCTCCTGAGCGTGAATATTTTAGCACCGCGACCAATACATTATTATTGTATGAAACAGACATGCAAATTTTGGAGTCATGAATATTTTATTTGCTTTGAGGCATCAAATTATATATTTAAAATAAAAGCAGATTGATGTTATCCGCTGTCATGCACGAAAAAAAAAAAGTAATAAATATTTAGATACGCATCGAACCGCGACTGCTCATTTTATGGTGATTAACGGGCTAAATCACTAATTTCAAAGGGATCAGTACAAAGTATACACCCTGCGTGGTCTGGATACAATTATTTCACTGTACACAAAAAATAATTAGACATTGCAGCAATTCATACTAATGTACATGGCTTTAATAGGAAAGTCATCACATTAATATTAGCTGGTACTATCCCCGTGTGATAAACACTTAATGGCTTAATGGCAGGACCGTGCATGACGCTTCAGGCTTATCTCACAGTCTTCTGCTTTGTTTATCCTTTATCTCGCAGTAATTCACTTGCTGAGGCTGAAATAATCAATATATTTTCATCAAATAATGTTCCTTAAAAAACAAGGAAATAAAACCCCACAGTTTCCATAAATGAATGGCAGACACAGGTGGGAAAGATCTAGAAAAAAAAGTAGCATGTCAGACACCAAGGCCCATATTTACTACGCCGTGCAAAAGCCGTAAGTCACTGTACAGGCCATGCAGCTTGAAACGTTAAAACATGCGCACTTTCTAGGCACCACAAGGTGCCTTCTTAAGGTCAACCCTTTGGTGGCTTCATAAATGCCACATTTTATAATAATGTCAGTTACCCAATTAAAGTACCATTTCTGCCTAATGTACTGTATGTGTTTAAATATTCTTTTAATAAAAGCCATTAGCTCCCTGTTGCTTGGTATAATTTAGACATTTTAGAAATGGCTTATGCTGCCTGTAATCTGCCCGGTTTTCTGTAAACACGAATATGAAGCATATTTTAGAAGGCAGTAGAAATACCTGATAGACATAGTTAAGTCCAATTATGAAAAGGCTACACCCATTAGCTCAAGGGTATAGCTCTTCAAATGTCTGCAGGACAGATATGTCATTGACTGGGCTTTTTCTTCTAGGCTTGAAATATACTGTCATTAGAAAACCTGGTTCTGCTTTTCTCAGTGCATCATTTTACAGCAGAGCCTGCAGTCATCATTCCTATAAACCCCAGCTGTAAATAAGGACCATCCAAAGCAGGGGTCTAAAACTCAGTCCTCAAGGGCCACCAACAGGCCAGCTTTTATGCATATCCCTGCTTCAGCATAGGTGGCTCAGTCTTTGAGCCACCTGTGCTGAAGCTGGGATATCCTGAAAACCTGACCTGTTGGTGGCCCTTGAGGACTGGAGTTTCCCACTCCTGGTCTATATCCTCTGTTCACTGTTAGCTAGTGTTGTACCAGGTAGCGATTAAAAAAAAAAAAAGGGGGGGGTAACGGGTACCCGGCCAAAATCAATGGTTCTACCCGGCCGGGTACCTGGATAGCCGGTTTGACACTTACCTGGCGACAGTGTCCTCCGGCCGGCTGGGGACAGCAGGAATCCCTTACCGCGCGGCTTGTTTCCTTAATGCCTGCAGTTCACAGATCACCACACGCCTGCCCCACCTCCGCTCCTCTTCCGCTCCCCCCCACCTCTGCCGCACCTCCGCTCCCGCTCCCCCCCACCTCCGCCGCACCTCCGCTCCCGCCTGCTCCTCCTCCGCTCTCATCCGCCGCACCTCCACTACCGACCTCCGCTGCTCCAGACCTCCGCTCCCGCCCGCTCCTCCTCCGCTCCCGCCCTCCGCCGCACCCGCCCGCTCCTCCTCCGCTCCCGTCCGCCACCGCCACACCTCCGCTCCTGTCCGCCGCACCTCTGCTGCTCCCGACCTCCGCACCTCCACTATAGAATCCTGCTGTCCCACGCCGGCTGAAAGGTAAGTCATTTGATTTTCAGGTACTCTGACATTACCCGGCGCCGAGCCCACTTCTCAGTTGCCGGGTCCGGGTAGCTGGAAATGTGCCGGGTACCAGGTACTCGGTACACCACTACTGTTAGCAAATGACACCGCAATGTAATGTAATGTAGACCTGCACACGCCAGTTCTCTTGCTGCAACTGCATTTGATCAACACTTGACTGTAATCATTGTTTCAATTTGTATTAATGTAGAGCTAATCAGAGTGCTCAGTGCCTTACTGAGATGTTATACTGTACAAGGAATACAATTAGTAACAACTGCATAATGCAAAAAATAAGCAACATTGGGAAAACAAGGTGATTTTACAAAGCTATGGAAATTGTTTCTTGGAAAGGGGACTTTTCAGGCGGGCCGTGCACTGTTTTACCTCCATATTTTAAAACCAAGGTTCTTATTCAGTATGTAACACAGGAGGGTGAGGGACTAGGTGGTATGGTACCTTCTATTGGACCAACAAGTAGTCAATGTGTTACAAGCTTTTGAACCTCTCATACCCGAACATACCCGATGAAGGACCCTGAGAGGTTTGAAAGCTTGTAACATTTCAACTACTTGTTGATCCAATAAAAGGTGTCATAGCACCTACTCCCTCCCTCTCCTTTGTTACTACACAGAAGAAAGGACCAAAACGGCTACCCAACCTTCTGTGCTTATTCAATATGTTAACATCCCGCTTCTCTTTGTCAGGGGAGGCTCTGAGCTCAGTACGAGTGAATGAGGTGCAGACTTCTCCCTGACATAGAAAAGCAGCTTCCCAGCATATTAAATAGAGGTCACAGAGAGGTCCTGTTAAGTCACCTGGGCTAGAATCACCAAGTGCAGTATAGCCATATAGATATCATCCATAAACATATATAAAAAATACTGTAAAGCTAAAACACAAAGGGCATTTTCTGTGGCTCACACATACAAGGGCTGTCTTCAGGATATTTCCTCGGTCTTCATCAGAACCGCCAACATTGAGAGCCACTGGTCTGGTTCCTGTTTGCATTGGTAGAGGGAAGGTTTTTTTTGGGGGGTAGAGGATGTTAGGACAGCATTTAGAGTAGCTAAGGGCAAGAGTCAGACAGGAAAGGAATATCGCTATTTGCTAAATACCCTTTTGCTAATGTATATTAAACTATCTTTAGCAGTTCCTCTCCCCACCACACATCAATTGGTAGATACGGTAGATCTTCTAAATCCAGTTCGCAAGAGGAACTTCAGCATTTTATGTTTTCCTGTAAATTATTTAGTGTATTATTTAATTACCTAAACATCTTTGGTCATCAATTTCCTTCTCTTTGTAGTGTCCCTTTACTAATTTTACAGTCTTAATACATTAAGCGTTTCAGAAAATAAGTAGCAATGGGACCCCTGGATTATTGCTTCATAGTCACTTTTTAAATTTATTTAATATAGTAACTGTTATTAAGGGTTTACATGTAAAGGAAAATAAATGCTGTTAATGGATTACGAGGTTGAAAGTAAATATAAAAAGGTAAAATGTGGATGTACATCTAAGTCCCATTAACCTTAAAATACAGCAAATAAAACTATCACCTGTGAGCATATTCACGTCTCAGACAGATCTGCAACCCTGCCTTTCCCCATTATCTCCTAGCATACAGTGCTTCCACTGCAGCCAGGGATTCTGGGAAATGACATGGAAATGAGCACACACAGTATCACTATTTGATTCGTATCCACTTTAAATGAGCAGTACTAGCCGTCAAATTATTATTTTTTACAAATATGGAATTGAAGCAGGGGGTCTCCAGAGATGAACCCCACTAATTTCAGCTTCGGGGACCCCCTATTTCCAGAGATGCTTCCCTCCGAAGTAGGTGCCGGTAGCTGCTCCGGCTCAGCAAACAGTGCTTTCAGGTTTGAAGCTCCCACGTCACATGGGCCAAAAGGAAGCCGCACCGATGATGTCACAGCTTCCTATTGGCCCACAGGCCGAGGAATATCTGAACAGCGGACATATTGTGAACCCTGGTAGCCAAGCACAGCTGCTACCTGCACCTAATTCGCAGGTATCTCCGGAAGTAGGGGGTCCCCAGAGCTGAGATTAATGGTGTTCATCTCCAGAGACCCCTGCTTCAACTATATATATATATATATTGCAAAAAAAGCCACCGCCTTGGATTGCCTCTTTAACATGGAGCCCTATAAGCTTATGCCAGCCGTATAAATATAAAAATGTGTCGCCAAACAATTCATAGAGGGCATTCAGTTATTTGACCCCCTTAGTTTGTACACACTAGAGACAGTGGCGTAGCTAGACATGTGCGGGCCCCCAGGCAAAAAAATTCAGGGCCCCCTCATATCTCTCTCTCTCTTTGCATCTCTGCTCTCTCTCTCTGCTCTCTCTCTCATGTCTTTATTTTCCCTCTTATATATTTTTCTCTTGTACTTCATTTTCTCTCTTACTTCCTGTATCCTTTCCTTTTCATGTCTGTTTTTACCCCTGTGATTTAACCCTTCCCCTCACTCACCTTTCCCAGCCTGTCTCTCAGGCTGCTGTTCCAGCCCCACGCTGCACTACTTGAGGCCCCGCACCTGAAATAGGCCCCACCCACCTCTGAAGGCTCTGCAGAGGAAGGAATTTCCCTCTGTGCTTTCTTCCTGCATCTCAGGGCCCCGCCCCCTGACCCAGGCCCCGCCCACCTGCAGAGGAAGGAATTTCCCTCTGTGCTTTCTTCCTGCATCTCAGGGCCCCGCATACCTGACCCAGCCCACCTGCAGAGGAAGGGATTTCCCTCTGTGCTTCCTACTGCATGTCAGGGCCCCGCCCCCTGACCCAGGCCCCGTCCACCTGCAGAGGAAGGTATTTCCCTCTGTGCTTCCTACTGCATGTCAGGGCCCCGCCCCCTGACCCAGCCCACCTGCAGAGGAAGGAATTTCCCTCTGTGCTTTCTTCCTGCATCTCAGGGCCCCGCCCCCTGACCCAGGCCCCGCCCACCTGCAGAGGAAGGGATTTCCCTCTGTGCTTCCTACTGCATGTCAGGGCCGCAATGTGCCGCTGACAGGGGGGAGGGGAGATTGGGCCCCCGGGCTTTGCCCCGGCTATAGCTACGCCCCTGACTAGAGGTCATTGTGACTTAGATTTCCATGTTAATACAAAGCACTCCCAGGCTTAGCTACTGGAATCTCACCCCTTCAGGCACTTACAAAGTAAAACACAATCACGTCACCAGCCACTGACAGATAACTTGAGTGCACATTACAAGGCGTGAGTGTTTGAGGAATGTCAGCTATCCAATTGCTGAAAGGAGCCTATCTCTACTGGGAGCTGGAACATATTTCTTGTGCTCTGAGCTGACATCCTCTAGTGATGCTTCTCTTGTCAGTTTTCAATTAATCCTGTGATTACCAGGGAGAAACCGAGCGAGGATGTTGCCTGCAAACCAACACGTTGAAGAGACACCCAGTGCCTGTGAATTACTTGAAGAAGCAATCTGATTTTATTTATTTTTTTGTTCCCCACTGAACCAGGTTATGAACGAATCACCTGGATGCTGAGGGACATGTTCCCTGGCAGAACCCCTAGTTTTAGAAAGTTTTTCACATAATGGAGAGTTTTCGCGTTTGGGCTCTTCCACGCAGAATGATATGCAGAGGCTCCTGGCAGCCAGGGGCTGTGATCAGGATCTGGTTAAGTTGTGATTGAAAGGGAAAATCAGATCTCTTGTTCTTTGGGAACAAGCACTTTCGTGCAGTGAGGGTCGGAAGGAAGTCATTGTATCAGTAGAAAGAAAATAATTTCTTAGCATAGATCCATTTTTTCTTTCATATTTCCTTTTTCAGCAGCATCAAGTGTAATGAAGTTGCTTACGTTTGATTCAAATTGTTACACCCCTCCACCCAGACCTAACAGAGTTTATTGATACTAAAGACATACAAAATAATGAGAAAAGATGCAGCATTTCGATGCATCTTTTTCCAATGTGTTTGTTGCTTAACTAGACCTATTGACGCTCCTGAAATATCAGGTTGGAACAAACAGGGCAATAATGCATTGAGATATAGAGGCTAAAAGACACACAATAGAAAATGTTTCTTCTATCATGATTTCAACACCCAAATTCTCATGATACATATGCCAGGCTTCACTAAACCTCCGATAGGGGTTAATGCAACGTGATCCTGCGGGAACTGCCATTGACTTGACTGACAGCTAACACTAGATGGCGCTAAAATAACCGGTATTGGATGTTAATGAGTCTCCCCATAGTCCACACAATGTTTAGGTCCATGTATAAATCAACAAAGATTCGGAATCAATCCTAATTGATTTTCTTATATGGTGCTATATAGTCTTAGTCTGAGGAGTTTACAATTGAATGTTCCAGGCGCAGTGACTCAGTGTTTTCCAGCACCACAGCTGTATCCCCAGAGGTTCTTGAGGAACATGTGTTAGATATGTGGGCAGACCCTTGAAGTGGTTTTTTTTCCCTGCCTTTGCTAACATGAGACGTTAGATTAGGAGTGGGCAACTCCAGTCCTCAAGGGCCACCACGAAGTCCGGTTTTCAGGACATCCCTGCTACAGCACAGGCTGTGCAGTCTTTGACTGAGCCACTGATTGAGCCACATGTGCTGAAGCAGGAATATCCTGAAAACCTGACCTCTTGGTGGTTCTTGATGACTGGGGTTGCCCACCCCTGCCTTAGATGGTTACATTTCTTTTCTGACCTTTTTATCTAAATGTCCACCTTCCTGGAGACATAAAACACATTTCCCCTTAATCCCTACTGAAAACATGCAGGCGCTTATGATCTCCCATCCACCATCAGCTGATTGCTGGAAGGGCACCAGTGCTCCAAATTGATTCCAATAACACAAACTGCATATTGGATATGTTCATGTTTTTCACAGCTCTTGTATCCACAGCAGGATTACGATTATAATCAGTGCTCCTGCACAGATTCATTTTGCTTGCTTTCAAAGCCACGACTAAATGCACAGATTCATTGTCTGTTTTTTAAGTCCATACTAACTTTTCCATCTCCTGTCATTTGTTTTTGGTAAGTACTGTGCCTTGTAATAGTGCCGTGCGCTCTCCCCAACCTACGTCCCTTTCCATTGCTTGGGCTCCATTCTATTTTAGAATAAGTCATGTACAATATACTCTTCTGTGCTAAAGGTTGTAGCCCAGGCATACTGTAAGTGCAACCACTAAAACCACTGTAACCTATACACCATGGTAACTTCTTGAATGTTAGTTCAAATTGCCAGTAATAAGCATGATCTTGCTTTCAAAACAGGGGAGTCATTAGATTTTATACAGTGGCCTTGCTAACTAAACCCAACATTATATATATATACAGTGTTCGACAAACCTATACATTTGCTCGCCCCGGGCGAGTGGATTTAACCACCGGGCGAGTAAATATTGGCCCAAGCAGCACACGTTTGGTACTAGGTGGCGAGTAGATTTTTTGGTGATTTGTCAACCACTGTATATATATATTACTGTATGCTCATTTGCATGTCAGACAGGTCTGCAACCCCGCCTTTCACCATTATCACCCAGCACACAGCACTTTCACTGCAGCAAGGGATTCTGGGAAATGACATGCAAATGAGCACACAGTGCCACCTTTTGCTTCAAAACCATTCAACATGGTTCCCCTATAGGCTTAAGCTTGCTGCATGGTCACAGCTTTGAGCACAGCCAGGGTTAAGATGCATAGCCAGTAAACCATGTTGAATGGTTTTGAAGCAAAACGTGGCACTGTGTGCTCATTTGCATGTCATTTCCCAGAATCCCTTGCTGCAGTGGAAGTGCTGTGTGCTGGGTGATAATGGTGAAAGGCGGGGTTGCAAACCTGTCCAAGACATGCAAATGAGCATACAGTAATATTTCCATTTGCTATATGCTTTGCTGTGGAGGGTTTTTGTCACTTTTTTTACCCACCATAACTTAACCAACTATATATTGTGATGCCGACAACACATTGCAGTCTCTTTTATCCCAAATGAGGCAGGAAACGCTGTATTTCTCTATACTTGGGGTTTATTTACAGGGATAAATAATACAAATAGGCCCACCGTCCCTTTAAGAAAACCAAATAAAATAAAATCCTATTCCTATTCAGGGAACTAACTGACTTCTCAGGCCCTTACTATCAGGGCCGCCAGCTAAGCCGGTTGTCAGCCGCAAAACATGTACATTCCATACAAAGTCTCTGCAGATAATAACAAAGCGCTTGCCTTATCTTTAGTCTTTTAAGGTCCTCTGCAACCAGACGTCACTGCTTCAGCATGGCTCTCTCAGCAGTGTCTCTCACTCTCTGCAAGCTTCTTTAACCAGCTCCTGGTAGCTGGGGAGCTCCTCTGTCTTCCCCCTTCTCTGGGGAAAAACTGTCTCTCAGTGCCTTGCTGCTTCCTTGTTTTTCAGGAGTTCAGCCAAGGCTGATTAATTAGATTTCAGGTGTTCTTGACAACTCCAGGGAGGATTAACTCTTTCCAGCACCTAGATGCCAGTGCTGGTATCACAATATGTATATATATATATATATATGTATAAAAAAATGTTTTATTGCTAAATATTATTTATGCATCTGATTACAGATGGCAGCCATTGTGAATAGAATATTGTATGCATTGTACCATTTTTCCCGCAGTATAGGAATTGATGGAAAACAAATATTTCAAAAACTGAACTGGCAATTTCCCAGTAATATGCTAGAGAGCCATTCAGAGTGTAACTTTACAGACTGTGCTAATTTTGCTCCGGACAGCTTCCGCCAGTGCAAGTTTTAAATGAGGGGTTTAGAAATCTGAGCTGGCCTTTCTATTTCTCATGGAGAATGGCTGCAAACTTCATCCACTCCGCTTCCAAATCGCCCTCCCCCATACTAAAACCAGCCACATCTGTGGACATATGCCATTCTCACTTACATTTAAAAACCTTACGAACAATTTTACACCTATGGCAGCCATTAGGATTTAGAGCCGATGTGTAAAAGCAGTACAAAGTGTGCCCTTTCTGCTTTTTTTTTTAAATGCCAGGGCTTTTATCCACTAAGAAAATTTGAAAAATGAACCACTTTGGTGTCAAAGAGCTAGTAACGCCCTGCTCTGCATTGGCCTTCTGGCAGCAAAGAGGTTAATGGGAGATTCGGTCAGTGTTGGCATTGAGTGGTTGCACCCAAGAATTTAAGGCGCTGTTGATCCTTAACTCATCCTGTGTAATATATGCTAACAACATTGTCTTGTGTTTTTGTTTTCTTTTTTTTTTATCAATGTCCTCCCTCCCCTGTGAATAATTGTATATCTAGAAACAGCCATGGAGTGATTTTGCTGTTCTGAATGGGGGAAAGATTAATGTTGACATTTGGAAGGCAAGTATTCTGGTCAGAACATTTCATGGTGTCTCCCTTATGTGTGTGTGCATGGCACTGGCTGGGTTATCTTCACAGTTATCATCCATAGACCAGGCGAAAAAAGAACGAGGGTACCACAGGGGGCAATCTCTCTGGCCAATGACCATAGTCTTTTTTTTTTTTTTTTTTTCTGACCTCTCTGACTTTGTAACCCAACTTGGTCAATTATTCAATTAGAATGACATGCTTGATCCATATGAATAGATGAACACACAGGCATAAAGTGCATGCTTTTTTCTTTTAACCAAATTCCTCTCTATGCTTCTTTGCAGGGAGGGAAAACATTTTGGCCCATATTTACTAAGCATTGCTATTCCAAGGCACCTTCCAGTGCCAAAAGACACCTTATGGCTCTTCAGGTTAATGTGCCAGCAGATGTCTTCCGGCACCAGAAGATATCTTATGGTGTAGCGCCACTTACTAAATATGGCCGATTGTCTTTTGCTCCGTTCATACTGTGCACTACATTACCGCCATGTCGTAATCGGAGATTTGTTTATCTTTAGGACTTGCACGCAGCCTCAGTGAACCCAGATCCAAGTCTAAAGGAGTTTGAAGGAGCAACATTACGCTACGCCTCTTTAAAGCTAAGGCAAGGTTCTTTCAATGCTAAATACCAATTTCGGCCTGTAATATTGACCATTCAGTGAGGTTCTCGGGCCCCCTTAGTCACACAGCTGGTGCTCTGCGCAGGGCATTCTCTGTTGCAGTCTGTTCTTGTGGATTCCCGTCTAACCACTGAATGGTAAAACCAGCTCTTTAGCGTGTTCCGTTAATTGGAGAAATGCAGTTTTATTAGCATTTTATATGCACACACATTTTCTATGTTATCATTTATAACTGAGATTTTGATTTGCAACTTTTATACATTAGTCAGGGGTCTTTTTTTTTTCACGGCTTTTCTGTCAAAAGGATTTAACTTCCTCACGTCCAGGAATCCTTTTCCTTTTATAAAAGCGAGGTTCCAATAACCCTTTTAACCAATCCACTGCAATGCGTTGACTCCGGCAGTGAAGGGGTTAAAAAAGCAATCCGGACATTTTCTGTTTCTTTTAGGTTCCCAGGATTAAAATAATCTACTTAAAGAGCAAACTCCCCCAAATCACACCCCTTCGGATCATGCTCGACCAACCAAATACCAGTAGAGTCCAGTAATGCTGTTAGCAATTTTTCATGCGTATATGATATAATTTTTATTTTTATTGTCCCAAACATCAGCGTAAAACTGTGCATAACTTTCTCCTTCTCAGAAATGGCCCTCATTCCGACGAAGACGACTCTTCCAGCATCAACAGTGACCCTGAGGCCAAGGTCAGTAAGAGGGCTTCTGTTTCATATTTACATGCATCTCAACAAACAAATTATGCATGTTTGACTAGCTTAAAAAAAAAGTGACATTAATTCAAGATCAAAAATGCTGTTCCTCAGACTGCCAGCTTTGCACAAGCAAAATGCATAACAAATTAGTGTAGGTGAATAATGATTACAGCTTCATACAGAATATCACATCATGCTTCAGTGGGCAGCCGCATGCACACTGTGATATGGTATTCTGTGTGCTTAGCCGGTGTAAACTTTTGGGTAGTTCTAATGTGTGATAGCCATTATCTAATTATCTAATGTGTGATAGCCATTATCTAATTATCTAATGTGTGATAGCCATTATCGCTGGCTAATGGCAATAGAAGTAAAAAGTTTTGCGCTTGGCCCCGGAGACTTTTAATGTGTTTTCTGTTGTATCACAATCTTCACATTCAAAACTCCTGGAAATCACTTTGGGGGATTTCTGATTTATCATGGAACAATACATCTTGAAATCAATTAATTTCTTTTTCACCAATGTTACCCTGTGGGGGTAAAGGCCAACACAGCCAAGTAAGTGAAATGATGCTGGAATAAGCACACAGGAAACCTGCACAGAGGTTCAGATAGTATATAAAGCCTTTAAAGTATGAAGGGGGAATGGAAAACTAGGCGTGCCACAAGCTGCCATCAGTTTCTTTGTGTCTGTGCTAACCTGCTCTTTCAGCCAGCAGAAGTAATAAGCTGAATTGTGTATTGCTAAGGACTTCTGTGCTCTACCAAATCAACCCGTTTTCATTATTGTAATTGTATTGCATTGTATATTTTCTTGTTCCACTAATCTTTATGGCTTCCACAGAATTCTGCTGCCACCTTGTGGCTAAAAGAAATCACTGAACCTTACACTAGTTTACCGTTCACCTGTAAGGGCTTTAGTCTATATACGGCTTAGTCCATAGAGACTGAAGCCGTGCGGAGGCGCGCTGAGGCACCGCTTTCCCTGGCTTTAGAGCGCGCGCCGTCCGTGGGCGTGTCTGGGGGCGGGCCAGTGACGTCACGGAGCTGGTTCGCCCTCCCGACCCTGCGCTCCGGCAAGCACAGAAACGAAAGATTTGGTAAGACACACGCTTCCGCAGGCGTGCGGAAGCGTGCGCGAGCCCCTGCTAAAGCCGCTCTCATTGCGGCTGCAGGGGCTCAGTGCCGAGCAGCAGCGTGCCTAAGCGCTGACCATGCCCGAGGCCTACGCCATGCCAGCAGTGCTCAACTCAAGTCTTCAAGACCAACAGGTCAGCTTTTAAGGATATCCCTGCTTCAGCACAGGTGGCTCAGTCAATGACTGAAGTGATTGAGCCACCTTTGCTTAAGCAGCGATATCCTTAAAACCTGACCTGTTGGTGCCCCTTGAGGACTGGAGTTGGCCTCCCCTGGTATATAGTGTAACAGGAATTGTGTTCTCTGTCTCTCTCTCGCTTCCCCTGAAAAGCCTTTTATGCTACGATAACGTGACGCTTATGCTAAGGGGATGTATTGTGGCCGTTGTTTTTGCATATAATTAGCTTTGAGGACACGCGTAACCTCCGAAAAAATGATGTCCATTCCTGTTCTAGGTACCGTCACATTATTTCCCTGATGTTAAGCAAGGAAATCAAGTAAAATGAATTGCGTGTGAATGCCCTGCTGTAGTTTGTATAATTTAGTAGGGATTAGGGGCATTATTCTATATATTTAGAAGTGGCCGTTTTCAGACAAATATCCCCATTGAAGTTAAAGCGGCAATCCATTATTATTATTATTATTTTTTTACACAGGATTGAAGCAGGGGGTCTCCGGAGCTGAACCCCATTAATTTCAGCTCTGGGTACTCCCTGTTTTCGGAGATACAGACCTCCGTAGGGGGTGCCGGTAGCTGCTCTTCTCGGCTAGCACGGTTCATGTAAATGGTGGAGTTTCAAAGTTCACATATATATATATACACACACACACACACACATATATATATATATGTATACACACACAGGGAGAGAGAGAGGACAAAGGATATAATGCTTCACAAAATAATTATTAGAATACAGTTAAATATGATACAATAATTGCATTAAATATATAAGCTCATAGTTGGGAGAGAGATTGCGGTTTTCAAGGTTTTCAAATAAAATGATACATAGAGATATATAAAATCATTATGCCCAGTCTTTTAAATTTAGAAAAAAAAAATTGTATTGCCTCACATCGCATTCAATATTTGGCGCAACTTGTAGTTTAATGAATAGGCCCCCTAGTTATGATCAGCAGAAAACTGATTGACCCCACTGCTTCCTTTACAGCATTGTCTGACAATGCAGGGTGTGAATACAGAATAGTACAGATAGAGCAAATCATCTCGGGCCTTTCTACTAAGCCAGTGTTTTTCAACCCGGTTCCCTGGACATCCCTAAAGGGTTCCCTGCTATTTTCAGAAGATTTGAGAATTGTACCAAATACAGAAGAATTTATAATGCATCTGATCTCAGACGCGGTATTAGAGAGGGTTGGGGTTCCTTACAATGTATCTGATCCCAGACGTGCTATTAGAGAGGGTTGGGGTTCCTTACAATGCATCTGATCTCAGACGCGCTATTAGAGAGGGTTGGGGTTCCTTACAATGAATCTGATCTCAGACGCGCTATTAGAGAGGGTTGGGGTTCCTTACAATGCATCTGATCTCAGACACACTATTAGAGAGGGTTGAGGTTCCTTACACTGAATCTGATCTCAGACGCGCTATTAGAGAGGGTTGGGGTTCCTTACAATGAATCTGATCTCAGACGCGCTATTAGAGACGGTTGGGGTTCCTTACACTGAATCTGATCTTAGACACGCTATTAGAGAGGGTTGGGGTTGCTTACACTGAATCTGATCTCAGACGCGCTATTAGAGAGGGTTGGGGTTGCTTACAATGCATCTGATCTCAGACGCGCTATTAGAGAGGGTTGGGGTTGCTTACAATGCATCTGATCTCAGACGCGCTATTAGAGAGGGTTGGGGTTCCTTACAATGCATCTGATTTCAGACATGCTATTAGAGAGGGTTGGGGTTCCTTACAATGCATCTGATCTCAGACGCGATATTAGTGAGTGTTGGGGTTCCTTACAATGCATCTGATCTAAGACACACTATTAGTGAGTTGTGGGGTTACTTACAATGCATTTGATCTCACATGCGCTATTAGAGAGGGTTGGGGTTCCTCAGAACTTCACAATATAATTACCACTGTACTGAACACTCACGCTGCTGCTATGTTACATTGAATTCAGTGCATTGCAGGCTCTACTGTTACTGAAATATCAAAGTGGTGTCAGAAGAAGTAGAAATACACCTCCCAACCAAGAAATCAGCCATAACACTAAATATTGGCTAAAACCTTCAGAGCTTGAAGCTCCAGCAAAGCAATATATTACGTACACCCTCGACAGGCAATTAAACGGACTCATCGTCAGCCGGTGGAGCTTACTGGTCTGCACAGATCAATGTCAGGCACAGCAAACCATTTAGAGAAGTACAGGCTAGTGACTCCTCAGTGAGGAGACATTGAACTTATACTCCGGTTGATAAATGTATGAATATTTAAGTAGCTGCAGCAGTGTTTCATTTTTAAAAACTTGTATTTTATTGCAGGATTTATAAGGGGGCGAGGGGTTGGGCTACAGAAATAAGGAGGGGATTTTGGGAGGGATTCCACACACAATATTCAAATCAGCATTCACATGATTCTGGTATATATAGCAAAAATACCTATTGGGATTGAAGGCAATCAAACATTAATGCATTTTTATTGCCACTTCTCAGTGGAGGTGGAGATTTGGTTGTGGGAGGTCCTGGGGCACAGCCTGAATGTTTACCATGGGGTTGCCGAGCCCCTCCTGCTTTTTGCTTCTGTAAGTGGTGGTCAGTGGAGTTGCACTGATGTCCCGGGCTGCTCAATTTCACCAAATACCATCATCAAGCAGCACAAACTAGGTTTGCCCCATATGAGCCTGAGAAAGCTGCTCGACTCTTAGACAGCCTCACGTTGTCTTAGAAATGAGTGTGCTTCCAGAGAGCTCCCTATACTATATACTGCAGTTCATCAGCCGTGGGCATCACCAAACAAATAGTGAAAATGGTGACTTCTTCAATACTGTTTTTGGGGGGGCGGGGTATGCAAGTAATTGTAGTTTAAATTAAGCATAGCATCTTAAAGCCCTGATGAAGATCTCAATGACACTGAAACATCAGCTACAGCAGTAATTTTTCTGGTTTACACAAGAGGGGACATATTGTTGGCACCTTTGGCAGCAAAGGGATTCTTTTTGATTTAGAGTCTACATTTAGACACACTTGGATTCATATTCTACATACATTTCACAATGCTTAGTGTTGCTGACCTTCCTGGGAGAGGGGTCAATACTGCTTATTTATTAAGAAAGATAGTGTTCCATATTCTAAATTGCAATAGATAATAACACACAGGACTGGATGCCTCTACGGGAACGGAGAAGACATCCTCGGTGGATGCCCACATAGTGCAACAGTAGCATTGGGTAAAAAAACGTTATTCGTAGGGCTAAAAATATATATTGTGTATGCATAGGTGTACTACATTAAGGATATGTTATGGAAAACGTGATATTATTATCGTTTATTTGTAAAGCACCAACATATTCCGCAGCGTGGTACAAACGTGGTACAGAGTTATGTATATTAGATAGACAGAATTACATACTAAGGGCAAACAAGAAGAAACAGCTTCTGTACGAAAGGTAATGAGGGCCCTGCTCTGTGCAGATGCAGAAAAGGCAGGCATAATATGCAGGCATACACCCGGTCTTCTATGCACTCATTGTAACAATAACTATAGGCATTATTTTGAAGTCTTATGATATGCGATACCTACATTTGCAAAACTTAGAACCCCGAAATTACATAGCATATTGGATTGTGTAAAATGTGAAAATGGCACTATTATTGACAAAATTTTTTAAATGGCAGCTACTGCCATTGTCCATTACGACCAACATGTATACTATGCTTAAAATCCTGCTAAAATTACTAGAAACAGGCAAAAACGCGTACAATCAGAACCTACAAAAACCTTACATTATAGATTATAGATTGTTTTAGAATCAAAGCCCAAAAAATGATGTAACATCATCTTTACTAACTATTCTCGAATAAAACCATGCAGAGTAACATTTTGTGGCGGCGTTCTCTTAAATAACCACCATTGTTTTGTGTTGCCTTTGGTGTGTTACAAAGAGGGTTCTTGAACTCTACTAGAAATGCTTAGTTAGGAGACTGGACAATGAAGGGAATACTTGGGTGAGTGCTTTCATTTATTTTAGATTTTAGGAAAGGTGTAGCGGGGTTCCCCCACCCTCCGGGAGATTCCCCGGCCTCCCAGGTATGTGTGCTGCTACATACCTGTTGCTCACAGAAGATCTTAGATCCCGCTGATGTTTTGGGGAAACAGGACAGGCTTTAGGGGTGATATCTGGTTCCCCGTCATCTTTAGTGAGCGCCTCCTTCTGCCGCAGGCTCCGAGACAATGGAGGCAGTCCCTGCGGAAGAACTCCCTCATACTCCCCCTGCGGAGAACTCCCTCATACTCCCCTGACAGACTGCAAACTCAGGCAGGAGTATATTTATAACAGGATTAGCTTTATTCTTCTCCATACTGAATAGCAGCAGGCCGTGCAACTGAATACAGTAACTCTGGTCTCCAGCTTTAGGATGGTCCTGGACTCCAACCCCCAGGAGGCTGGCCCAGAGGTCGGTCCTAACTCTTCCTCTACTCCCTGATTGATAAGTTAGGTATTGTACTCACTCCCACTCCCCTAAGGGGAGGGATAGGAGGGTGACAGAGCCCGCACACACCTCTTCTGTGAGTCCAGTCTCTCTCATTTAGAGGCAAACTTACATTTAGGGAGTGCAGCCCCTACTAAGTACCAAGGGGGGAGGAATCCAAAGCTTGAGCCCAGGATTGAAGCAGAGCACAGGCCCCAGCCCGCCTCCCCCCTTGTCACTCAAGGGAGCTGCTCACTGCTGGGGGAAAACCCTGGATTAGGCCTAACACTGCCTGCTGCGGTACCAGGACTTACATGTCAGGCAGGGAAGATAGTAATCAAAACCTACAAGCTACAGGTGTGTGTTAATTGGAGCAAGTAATAGCCATAAGCAAGGTAAGCCGTAGCTGTGAGTTATATTTAGGACCTTGTAATCAGTTTTCTCTCACAAAATGCATGCGGAGCTCTGTCATGCAGCAGAGCCATCTGGTGGTCTTATTTGAGAGAAAGGCTGTGTGGGTATGCTGGCCTGACTGCGATGACTGTCTGTGGCAGTGACAAGGACTGCAGTGCTTAAATTTCCATGTTTGCAGCAGGGATTTGGCTCTGTGCCACACAACAGCATTAAAACCCACTTGCAGTCTGGAATAAAAACTGCAGATAAATAATTGCACCACCTGCAATGTTTCCTGGTTTTTTTTTTTTAAAGAAAATTTTAAATACATATATGTATATATACATTATCACATCTTTTGGCTTTAAATACACACAAATTTACTTTCCCCCCCCATCTCTCTCTGATTGTCTCTACTCTGTTATCACCTGGGTGGCCCAACTAAAAACCTAACATTCGAAGCCATGGAGTTCCTCATACTTCCTTCCAAGCCTGGCCCTATTGCCCTCTTCTACATTACTGCTGGGCAGGACTATCATACATCCAGTTAGACAAGCACGTTTATCACATTGGACTCCTCCCTCAACTTCTGCTCTTTCATGCACAATGTTACCTAACTCTGTCAATTTTCCTCTTTAACACCAACGATATGTCCTTTCCTCCGTCGCTCTATCTGCTAACACTCGGACACGGCCATGTATTTATTTATAAATGTTTATCACCAGGAAGTAATACATTGAGAGTTTACCTCTCTTCTTCAAGTATGTACTGGGAATAGAGTTTATGATGACAAAGTACACTGGTTCAAAATACATAGTTACATCAAATAACCGGGTATACCCTTATATAAGACATAGCAGCACAGTTAAGGTAATATATATTATATGCTTTAGTAACAGTTGCAGACCAGATAAAATGTGAGACAGCTTTAGTTTTGAAAGAACGTAGACTGGTGGCGGAAGTGAGAGTCTCCGGTAGATACTGTTCCAGTTTTGGGGGGCACGGTACGAGAAGGAGGAGCAGCTGGATACTTTGTAACCTTGGGACCCTGAACAGTCTTTGGGCTCAGATCTCAGACGGCAGTGGAGACACAGCAGGAGAGGAGGAGACAGATGAGGAGTAGAGAGAGGAGTGATTGTAGTATGCAGAAGGAGGCAGACACAGTAACAGGACGGTGATGCGCAAGAAGGCGGGGAGAGGTACAAAGAGGAGCAGGGAATGATGGGAGGGGGGAGGAGACAGGAGAGCGCCTAGAGCATGTGCACATGAGGGAGGAAGACAGCAAGGTCAGTTGGAAGAGAAAACAGAGACAGCAAGGCGAGGAGGAAACAGATGAGATAATAGTGAGAGAGAGTCGGGGCATCGAGAGGAGGGCAGAACGCAGGGAGTGCATAGAGGGGGAGAGAGCAAAGGGGAGCAACATGAGGAGGGTAGAGATCAACATGGTAGGGACGATGAGATAAAAGTAGACACATCCGGAGTGAGACAGAGGCACGTAGGGAGAGCAGGAGAACAGAGGTACAGACAATTACGGAGGAGAGAGAAGAGACAGCAAGGAACAACAGCGGGATAGAGGGATGGAATGAGATGCAATTTGATGCAGCATAGAGCCAGGATGGGGTGCAGAGAGTGGGTTGGTACTGGAGTTGCAGTCAGTAGGTGGAGCACAGAGACAGATAGGAGAGTTGAGAGGAAATAGCCTGACATCAAGGAGAGCAGAGAGACGATGAGATAAGTAGGAAAGAGGAGGAGTGTAGTGTGCACAGAGCAGGAAACCCAGCACAGAAAGGCAAAGGGATGCCAAGTGAGAGGGGAAGTGTAGTAGGGATCAAAAGATGGAGCTAACATCATGTAGGAGAATAGTAGGTGGGAAGAGGAATCTAGAGACAGCAAGGCTTCTTATTCATATATATTATATATATATTATATAATCTATAATATTAGTAGCTCTATATATATAGGGAATATATGCAAATACACTGTATGCCAACCTATCTGCATGTCTTTATGCGCAGGTCCTCACCTTCCACCTTTCACCATTATCTACCCAGCCATAACAGCTACTCTCCACTGCAACATGGAGTTACTGGGATTGACTGGCAAATGATCACTCAAGTCCACTACATTCTGCTATCAAGAACCAGTGTGTTGTAACCATGGGTTCCCTAGAGGCTTCAGGCTTTCATGACATGGTGTATCAACACCTTTGACGGCACATGTCACATGGGTTTTAAATTAGGTGCTATCCACCCCGAGAAACCACCACTCCACAGACCACGTTTTTTTTTTTTTTGTAGGCCCGGGTGTGTGAAAAGGTGATTTCACCTCTAAAAACCGCTCATGGTCAAGTGAGACCAGGATGCTCTCCACTATGTACTTAGGACTCCGGAGAGCTGCAAGTCCATGACATAGTCACGTCTTCACTAGAATCGAAAAGCCAGCGACACGTACGAAGATCCGACAAAGGATACGAGGCTCCAACGTGTTCTTCTTAGTATGTGTACTATGTAGTATACGTCGTCGCGGTAAGGGGGGGGTTCACGAGTATTTGAATCCGCTCCTTCCCTTCCCTGGCACTTAGTGGCGCTAGCATGAGGCAGGTCCATGGGGGTCGTGTTTAGGGCTTCGGCTCACACCTCCGCCCACAAGCAGTCTGTACTCCGGAGGCCATTGGATCCTCCCAAGTCCAAAAAATAATAAATTCTTAACCCTAGGTGCCACTCAATAGAATAAAAGCGGCGTGGTGCGTGTGAGCCTTGAACAGGAATCATATCATGAAAATCCCACACCACACTGCTTATGACAGCAAGCATAAAGGTATAACTGATGGCTTCCAGCGGCGTCACGAATGAGCTCCAAAAACGCGAGATACATAGCGACCTCACGGTTTGTAGGTGGCTAGTGGCTAGCTACTCTAGATCTTACGATTTGTGATCCTCCGTGTGCCTCGGTATCTCCTTTCTTGGCCACCGAGCCAGCCATCGACGGCCACATGCATAGCGCTCCCGTATGGAGCTGGGATGATTCATCGCCGCCAACCCTCAGCAACAGAACTCATTCGACAGGGCGTCACAATGACCGGCGGCTAGGAGCGATGCTGCCGTCACGTCTCTCAGAATGGAGAGGAACAGGCGTGGATGACCATAGCGTGTAGTACGTTCAGTCACCAACCGCGGCGTGCCTGCAGTGAATCGTGTAGATACGAAAATATTCCCGAGAACAGACAAAGTAAACGGCAGCACACGGCAGGACTGGGAGAGATGGCTCTGACGTGTGAGATTAAAAGTGGAGACTTATATCAACACGTGCTGCAGGTCCATACTGATCGCGTTCTCGGTCCCGTAGGACCTTTGCATAAGTAAAAGGATAGCTGTGACCTCGGCAGCTGAAAAGGACATCCTTATAGTTAGCTGAGTGTTCAATTCCAGTAACACCATCGGTACCACCCAAGATCAAGGTGGACAACAGTCTCAAAGTGCACCTACGACAGCTTTTTTCTTTTTGGTTTGATAGCTCCGGCGGGTGGCAAAAGGTAGACTTTCACCGCTCTAAAGAACCGATGTCTGCCATGGTCAAAGTGAGACCAGGTGCCGCTCCACTTGTGGACTAGTACGGCCTCCGGAGGCTGCAAGTCCATGACATGGAGCAGGTGCCTCTTCAGCCACGCAGGGCTGGACAAAGTCCTGATGTAACCGACGTATCGTCATCCGACACAACCAGAGCCGGAACTGTCCATCCTATATCGCTCCCCCGTTGCAGAGTAGGCGCAGTCAAAGAGCCGTGTACGGTCATTAGGAGCTATTCAGCTCACACCTACTCGCCCACCGAGCACGTCTTCTCCCGAGTGCGATGGCGAACCACCGACGCCCAGCACACTGTCTATTGCGTCTCCGAGAAAATTAGTGGGCACGTGCAACCAGAAACAAGCCAACAAACCATGGTGCGAGTGCTTCCAGTGCCGTAGGTGTGATGCAGATGTGCAGGAGGGCAACTCATGACAAACAACAATCAAAATGTCATGTACTACAAGTGCTCACGCCAGATGCTGAATAACAGATCACATGGAGTATTCAGATAAACTTACTTCATATTTGAAAGGAACTACTTTATATTACAACTTCCTGGGATCCAACTGGCACCCTCCATTATTACCCAAGTGATTCATGGAATGTTATGAGACAGATCCCACATCCCCACCTATGCCCTCACACCCGTTCGTTTCAGTCAATGGAACTAGTATACACGGCTACGAATCGACATGTGTGCGCTTTCAGATTTCGAGTGGTCCTGAAGTTCGCTCTCTTGATTCATACATCCGATCTTAACAATATTCCACTCGTCTTTTCACATTTTACTGCACTAAGTTCCGTACCAAAGCACATTATTTCGGAAGCTGGACATGGTCTACAAACAGCAAGCGTTTTGGCGACTAGCGCTACTTTTCACTACAACAACTGACGGACCGGGACATACGCGTAATAGTGATGCAAAGGCAAGCAATCACTCATCCTTGTCCACTCAAGAAGGGACTGTCGCTTATCACAAACTCTTACGTGTCGTTAAGAGGATAACTAGTGACCCAAAAGACAGTATCTGAGGAAGTTAGAAGGAAACTGTTTTAATTTTGTTCAGCAATTTCACCACTGCGTCCAAGCTTATCAAGACGTAGCCATTCACAAGCCAAATTGGTCGCACAATCTTGTCCAACCTACCTGATAGGCCGTTGGCAAGTCGATTCTGGCAAAGCGAGCCTCACTGCATGCTACAGAACGGTGTGCGTCATCTTACTGGCGAAGTCAGATTTACCCCAACATCAGACCCATCAGCAACTATATGCCTACCAAACATGGTGACACAGTAAGACCTGGGTCCATATGTCGATCTCATGGATGTCAAAATAACGAGAATATGCGACTGCCAATATAGCTGCACGTTTTTACAGACTCCGAGCAAAGTGGCGGTCCAAATAAAGATTAATGACAATTAGCCTGCAATTGTGAATCCAGAACGTGGCTTGTACCTGACTTAAACTTGCCTTGTGGCGCTCTGACTATGAGTTTAGGAAAAACATAAACACCAGCAATGGCTGAAAGGACTACGTAATCGCCATCCACCGGTCTACAATTCGAAAGTGCGCTTTAAGTACAGATGAAGACCACAGCACTCAATACCTTCCTGTCGCCAGGCATTTTAAGACAGCATTACGCATTCCTTAGCCACTATGCGTTGTGAATGCTCCTATGCAGGTGACAGGTGCCACCACGTGGAGGTGTGATAGGAATACAAACTCTCTTGTGCAAGCCAAGTGGCCAGGTTCATTTGTTGAATTAGAGAAGACTAGTAGGTCAACCACTGGGATTCCAGTGAAGTGGAATGGAATACCTGTAATGTGCTGTCTTTTCATGAATAGACCCTGTGTCATTTTCAATTTGTACCCTCTGCTCCGCTGCTTCTGCTCTTCCATGGTTGCCCTGAGCCGCCAATTAGTTATGCCTTCCCCATGTGTTATTATCACTTGGTCACAGTCCCGCTTGAGGTTCTCCCTGCCCTCTTGCACCCTAGCTTCCAGGTTGCACATTCATGATTCCTGCGCAGCCCGTGCCGTTCAAGCGTGCACTGGTATTATGATTGCGCTTGCAGTCTACAGTAGGCACTGTGTCTGTTGAGTATCCACTCCACAGCCAGCAGTAGCGTTGGGTTGCTATACTGGCACAGGGCGCCAGTCGTCATCTAAGGCACACCAATTGGGGAACTCCGTGGTTAACCTTCCTACGCTACACCGCCTAGTAACATGAGGAGACGCATCGTATTGGATCCATACATTCTAGATTTGAAGACCTACGCGCTCACGGATATGCTGCATGTGTGAGTTGCATATGGACATTAGCGCACGCTTACAATGCATCTGATCTCAGACGCGCTATTAGAGAGGGTTGGGGTTCCT
This sequence comes from Ascaphus truei, assembly GCA_036426205.1. Taxonomy (NCBI): domain Eukaryota; kingdom Metazoa; phylum Chordata; class Amphibia; order Anura; family Ascaphidae; genus Ascaphus; species Ascaphus truei. The sequence continues at coordinate 283,055,645 of CM071567.1, forward strand.
TACAATGCATCTGATTTCAGACATGCTATTAGAGAGGGTTGGGGTTCCTTACAATGCATCTGATCTCAGACGCGATATTAGTGAGTGTTGGGGTTCCTTACAATGCATCTGATCTAAGACACACTATTAGTGAGTGTTGGGGTTACTTACAATGCATTTGATCTCACATGCGCTATTAGAGAGGGTTGGGGTTCCTCAGAACTTCACAATATAATTACCACTGTACTGAACACTCCGAATGCCTGCTATTGTTACATTGAATTCAGTGCATTGCAGGCTCTACTGTTACTGAAATATCAAAGTGGTGTCAGAAAGAAGTAGAAATACACCTCCCAACCAAGAAATCAGCCATAACACTAAATATATTGGCTAAAACCTTCAGAGCTTGAAGCTCCAGCAAAGCAATATATTACGTACACCCTCTAGCAGGCAATTAAACGGACTCATCGTCAGCCTGTGGAGCTTACTGGTCCTGCACAGATCAATGTCAGGCACAGCAAACCATTTAGAGAAGTACAGGCTAGTGACTCCTCAGGTGATGGAGATCATTGAACTTATACTCCGGTTGATAAATGTATGAATATTTAAGTAGCTGCAGCAGTGTTTCATTTTTTAAAAACTTGTATTTTATTGCAGGATTTATAAAGGGGGCGAGGGGTTGGGCTACAGAAATAAGGAGGGGATTTTGGGAGGGATTCCACACACAATATTCAAATCAGCATTCACATGATTCTGGTATATATAGCAAAAATACCTATTGGGATTGAAGGCAATCAAACATTAATGTCATTTTTATTGCCACTTCTCTGGAGGTGGAGAGTTGGTTGTGGGAGGTCCTGGGGCACAGCCTGAATGTTACCATGGGTTGCCGAGCCCCTCCTGCTTTTTGCTTCTGTAAGTGGTGGTCAGTGGAGTTGCACTGATGTCCCAGGGCTGCTCAATTTCACCAAATACCATCATCAAGCAGCACAAACTAGGTTTGCCCCATATGAGCCTGAGAAAGCTGCTCGACTCTTAGACAGCCTCACGTTGTTCTTAGAAATGAGTGTGCTTCCAGAGAGCTCCCTATACTATATACTGCAGGTTCATCAGCCGTGGGCATCACCAACATATGTGACAAAGTGGTGACTTCTTCAATACTGTTTTTGGGGCGGGGTATGCAAGTAATTGTAGTTTAAATTAAGCATAGCATCTTAAAGCCCTGATGAAGATCTCAAATGACACTGAAACATCAGCTACAGCAGTAATGTTTCTGGTTTACACAAGAGGGGACATATTGTTGGCACCTTTGGCAGCAAAGGGATTCTTTTTGATTTAGAGTCTACATTTTAGACACACTTGGATTCATATTCTACATTACATTTCACAATGCTTAGTGTTGCTGACCTTCCTGAGAATGAAGGGGTCAATACTGCTTATTTATTAAGAAAGATAGTGTTCCATATTCTAAATGCATAGAGAATAAAATAAAACACAGGACTGGATGCCTCTACGGGAACGGAGAAGACATCCTCGTGGATGCCCACATAGTGCAACAAGTAGCATTGGGTAAAAAAACGTTATTCGTAGGGCTAAAAATATATATTTGTATGCATAGGTGTACTACATTAAGGATATGTTATGGATAAACGTGATATTATTATCGTTTATTTGTAAAGCACCAACATATTCCGCAGCGTGGTACAAACGTGGTACAGAGTTATGTATATTAGATAGACAGAATTACATACTAAGGGCAAACAAGAAGAAACAGCTTCTGTACGAAAGGTAATGAGGGCCCTGCTCTGTGCAGATGCAGAAAAGGCAGGCATAATATGCAGGCATACACCCGGTCTTCTATGCACTCATTGTAACAATAACTATAGCATTATTTTGAAGTCTTATGATATGCGATACCTACATTTGCAAAACTTAGAACCCCAGAAATTACATAGCATATTGGATTGTGTAAAATGTGAAAATGGCACTATTTATTGACAAAATTGTTTTAAATGGCAGCTACTCTGCATTGTCCATTACGACCAACATGTATACTATGCTTAAAATCCTGCTAAAATTACTAGAAACAGGCAAAACTGCGTACAATCAGAACCTACAAAAACCTTACATGTATAGATTATAGATTGTTTTAGAATCAAAGCCCAAAAAATGATGTAACATCATCTGTTACTAACTTATTCTCGAATAAAACCATGCAGAGTAACATTTGTGGCGCGCCTTAAATAGAACCACCATTTGTTTGTGTTGCCTTTGGGTGTTACAAAGAGGGTTCTTGAACTCTACTAGAAATGCTTAGTTAGGAGACTGGACAATGAAGGGAATACTTGGGTGAGTGCTTTCATTTATTTTTAGATTTTAGGAAAGGTGTGTAGCGGGGTTTCCCCCACCCTCCGGGAGATTCCCCGGCTCCCAGGTATGTGTGCTGCTACATACCTGTTGCTCACAGAAGATCTTAGATCCCGCTGATGTTGTTGGGGAAACAGGACAGGCTTTAGGGGTGATATCTGGTTCCCCGTCATTCTTTAGTGAGCGCCTCCTTCTGCCGCAGGCTCCAGGAGACATGGAGGCAGTCCCTGCGGAAGAACTCCCTCATACTCCCCCTGCGGAAGAACTCCCTCATACTCCCCCTGACAGACTGCAAACTCAGGCAGGAGTATATTTATAACAGGATTAGCTTTATTCTTCTCCATACTGAATACAGCAGGCAGTCTGCAACTGAATACAGTAACTCTGGTCTCCAGCTTTAGGATGGTCCCTGGACTCCAACCCCCAGGCATGGGCCCCAGAGGTCGGTCCTAACTCTTCCTCTACTCCCTGATTGAGTAAGGGGTATTGTACTCACTCCCACTCCCCTAAGGGAGGGGATAGGAGGTGACAGAGCCCTGCACACCTCTTCTGTGAGTCCAGTCTCTCTCATGTTAGAGGCAACTACTACATTTAGGGAGTGCAGCCCCTTAAGTACCAAGGGGGAGGATCCAAAGCTTGAGCCCAGGATTGAGCAGAGCACAGGCCCCAGCCCGCCTCCCCCCTTGTCACTCAAGGGAGCTGCTCACTGCTGGGGGAAAACCCTGGATTAGGCCTAACACTGCCTGCGCTGGTACCAGGACTTACATGTCAGGCAGGGAAGATTAGTAATCAAAACCTACAAGCTACAGGTGTGTTAATTTGAGCAAGTAATAGCCATAACAAGGTAATAGCCGTAGCTGTGAGTTATATTTAAGGACCTTGTAATCAGTTTTCTCTCACAAAATGCATGCGGAGCTCTGTCATGCAGCAGAGCCATGCTGGTGGTCTTATTGTAGAGAAAGAGGTGTGGGTATTGCTGGCCTGACTGCGATGACTGTCTGTGGCAGTGACAAGGACTGCAGTGCTTAAATATTCCATGTTTGCAGCAGGATTTGGCTCTGTGCCACACACAGCATTAAAACCCACTTGCAGTCTTGGAATAAAACTGCAGATAAATAATGCACCACCTGCAATGTTTCCTGGTTTTTTTTTTTTAAAGAATAATTTTAAATACATATATGTATATATACATTATCACATCTTTTGGCTTTAAATAGCACACAAATTTACTTTCCCCCCCCACTCTCTCTCTGATTGTCTCTACTCTGTATCATCCTGGGTGGCCCAACTAAAACCTAACATGTCGAAGCCATGGAGTTCCTCATACTTCCTTCCAAGCCTGGCCCTATTGCCCTCTTCTACATTACTGCTGGCAGGACTATCATACATCCAGTATGACAAGCACGTTTATCACATTGGACTCCTCCCTCACATTCTGCTCTTGCATGCACAATGTTACCTAACCTGTCAATTTTTCCTCTTTAACACGGCAACGATATGTCCTTTCCTCCGTCGCTCTACTGCTAACACTCGACACAGGCCATTATTTATTTATAAAATGTTTTACCAGGAAGTAATACATTGAGAGTTACCTCTCGTTTTCAAGTATGTACTGGGCATAGAGTTATGATGACAAATACATGGTTACAAATACATAGTTACATAAATGAACAGGGTATACATTATATACAAGACATAGCAGGCACAGTTAAAGGTAATATATATTATATGCTTATGTAACAGTTGCAGACCAGATAAAAATGTGAGACAGCTTTAGTTTTGAAAGAACGTAGACTGGTGGCGGAAGTGAGAGTCTCCGGTAGACTGTTCCAGTTTTGGGGTGCACGGTACGAGAAGGAGGAGCAGCTGGATACTTTGTTGAACCTTGGGACCATGAACAGTCTTTTGGCTCAGATCTCAGACGGCAGTGGAGACAGCAAGGAGAGGAGGAGACAGATGAGGAGTAGGAGAGGAGTGAGTGTAGTATGCAGAGAGGAGCAGACACAGTAAAGCAGGGAGCGCAAAGAGATGGGAGGAGAGAGTACAAAGAGGAGCAGGGAATGATGGAGGGGGGAGGAGACAGAGAGACAGCGCAGAGCAGTGTGCACATGAGGGAGGAAAGACAGCAAGGTCAGTTGGAAGAGAAAACAGAGACAGCAAGGAGAGGAGGAAACAGATGAGATAAATAGGAGAGGAGGGAGTCTGGTGTGCATCGAGAGGAGCAGAGACAGGCAGGGAGTGCATAGAGGGTAGGAGAGAGTGCAAAGGGGAGCAGGACATGAGGGAGGGGAGGAGAGACAACATGGAGGGAAGAGGAGATAGAAAGAGACAGCAAGGAGGAGACAGAGGCAGTAAGGAGAGCAGGAGACAGAGACAGCAAGGTGAGGAAGAGACAGAGAGAGACAGCAAGGAGGACACAGAGGGATGAGGAGGGAATGGAGAGCAATTTGCACATTAGGCAGGAGGGAGTGCAGAGAGAGGGGATGTGAGATGCAAGCTCAGTAGGTGGAAACAGAGACAGCAAGGAGAGTTGGAGGAGGAAATGCAGTGACATCAAGGAGAGGAGGAGACAGATGAGATAAGTAGGAGAGGAGGGAGTGTAGTGTGCACAGAGAGGAGCACAGAAAGGCAAGGAGTGCAAAGAGAGGGGAAGTGAGAGTGCAAAGAGGAGCATGACATGATGTAGGAGATAGTAAGGTGGGGAAGAGGGGACAAGAGACAGCAAGGCATTACTATATATATAGATTAGAACGAGCAGAGATGAATAGTACATCCTCAGTCGCCATCTCAACCTCTTTAATTTATTGGTCTGTTCCACCTAAGTTTATATATATATATACTATCTATATAATATATATATATATAGGAAATACAACTGTATGCTCATCTGCATGTCTTAGGCAGGTCTCCAACCCACCTTTCCACCATTATCACCCAGCATCAGCACTTCCACTGCAGCAAGGGATTCTGGGAAATGACATGCAAATGAGCATCAGTGCCACTTTTGTGCTTCAAAACCATTTTTAACAGGTGCCCTATAGGCTTCAGCTTGCTCGCATGGTCACAGCTTTGAGCACAGCCAGGGTTAAGGTGCATACCCAGAAAAACCCACCACAGACAGCTTTTTTTTTTTTTTTTGTAGCCGGGTGGTGAAAAGGTGATTTCACCTCTAAAAACCGCGCTCATGGTCAAGTGAGAAACAGGTGCGCTCCACTTGTGACTATAGGCTCGGAGAGCGCAAGTCCATGACATAGTCAGTCCTCTTCAGCCACGAGGGCCAGGAAAAGTCCTGATGTTACCCCGACTTCATCTCAATCCTGAAGAATCCGACGTCCATCCTATTCCCTCCCCGTGCAGTAGGCGCAGCAAGAGGGTCCAGGTCTTTAGGGCTTTCGGCTCACACCTACTCGCCCACAGCAGTCTTCTCCCGAGGGATTGTATACCCAGGTCAAAAAAATAAATTCTTAACCCCTTAGGTGCTCAATAGAATAAAGCGGGTGGTGCTGTGAGCCTTGAAAAGGATAATATCATGAAAACCACACCACACTGCTATATGAAGCAGCATAAAGGTATAACCTGATGTCTCTCCCAGCGGCTGGCTCAGAATGAGCTCCAAAAACGCCGAGATAGAAAGACTCACGGTTTGTAGGTGGTGTGCTATACTTGATCTTGATTGTGATCCTCCGTGCCTCGGTATCTTCTGCTGCCACGCTAGGCCAGATGCAATAGCCTTGGCTCCCGTATGGAGCGTGGATGATTCCGCCGCCAACCCTCCTGCAACAGAACAGTCGCAGAGGGCGGTCACATGACCGGCGGCTCAGGCGTCGCTCCAGAATGACGAGGAACAGCGTGGGACCAGCGTGTAGGTTCAGCACCAACCCGGCGTGCCTGCAGTGAATCGTAGATAGAAAAATCTTCCCCGAAACAGGAAAGGTAAACGGCAGCACAGCAATGGATGGAGAGAGGCTGACGGTGAATTAAAAGCAGACTTTATTCAAACATCGTGCTGTCAGGTCCTCTGACGCGTTTCGGCCCGTAGGACCTTTGTCAAAGAGTGACCTGGCAGCTGAAAAAGACATCCTTAAATAGTGAGTGTTAATCCAGTACACCTGTGTAACCACCCAATCAAGTGGACAACAGTCAAACCACCCACAGACAGCTTTTTTTTTTTTTTTGTAGCCCGGGTGGTGAAAAGGTGATTTCACCTCTAAAAACCGCGCTCATGGTCAAGTGAGACCAGGTGCGCTCCACTTGTGACTATAGGCTCCGGAGAGCTGCAAGTCCATGACATAGTCAGTCCTCTTCAGCCACGAGGGCTAGGAAAAGTCCTGATGTTACACCGACGTCGTCATCCGAAGAATCCGACGTCCATCCTATTCCCTCCCCGTGCAGTAGGCGCAGCAAGAGGGTACAGGTCTTTAGGGCTTTCAGCTCACACCTACTCGCCCACCGCAGTCTTCTCCCGAGGGATGGCGACCACCGACCAGCACACTGTCTTGCATTCTCCGAAGAAAATTAGGTGACTGATAACCCAAAATCAAAAACAAATCCATGGTGCGAGTGCTCCAGTGCGCTGTGTGATGCAGTGCAGGAGGTGCTCAGACAAAACAACAAAATGTGTACAAGTGCACGCCAGATCCTGAATAAAAATTACTTCAGAAAAATTACTTCAGATTTGAAAGGAACTATTATCTACAACCCATGGGCTCCAACATGGCACCCTCCTATACCAACTTGTTCATGGATGTTTATGAGCAGACCCACATCCTCCACTATGCCCCACACCCGTTTTTCATCAAGGAATATATACGCTACATCGACGATGTGTTCATCATTTCGAGTGGTCCTGAATTCGCTCTCCTTGAATTCATACATCATCTTAACAATATTCCCTCGTCTTTTCATTTTACTGCAAATTTCAGTACCAAAGAAATTACATTTCTGGACACTATAGTCTACAAACAGCAAGGCGTTTTGGCTACTAGGCTCTTTCATAAAACTACGGACAGGAATACGTTACTATATGCAACAAGTCATCATCCTATGCCACTCAAGAAGGGACTTCCTTATTCACAACTCTTACGTGTTAAGAGGATAACTAGTGACCCAAAATAAGTTGAGGAAGTTGAGGAAACTGTTTTAATTTTGTCAGCAATTTCACCACTGCGTCCAGCTTCATCAAGCGTAGCATTCAAACAAATTGGCACATTTTGTCCAACAACCTGTAGGATTGGCAGTTTCTGCAAGGAGCCATCACTGCTATGCTACAGACACGGGCGCAATTTAGGGAATCAGTTAACCCAATCAGACCCAGTCAGCAAATATATGCCTACCACAACATGGCTGACAAGAAGACCAGGGTCATATCGATATCATGGATGTACGAACTGCCAATATATGCAACGTTTTTCCAACCCACAAAGTGGGGTCCAAATAAAGATTAAGCAATGCCTCAATTGTGAATCCAGATACGTGGTGTACCTGATTAAATGCCCTTGTGGCCTCTACTATATTGGAAAAAAACACCAGAATGCTGAAGGAACGAATCGCCATCCACCGGTCAACAATTCGAAAGGCGCTTTTAAGTCCAGATGAAGACACAGCACTCAAATACCTTCCTGTCGCCAGGCATTTTAGACAGCATACGCATTCCTTAGCCACTATGCGTTGTATGCCCATCTTGCAGGTACAGGTGCCACCACGTGGAGGTGATAGGAACAAACTCCTTCTGCAGCAAGAGGCCAGGTTCATTTTTGAATTAAGAACTATGTCACCACTGGGATTCAATGAAGAATTGAAACTTAGTTGCTTTTTATGAGATAGACTTTCATTTCATTTAACCTCTGCTCCGCTGCTTCTGCTCTTCCATGGTTGCCCTACCCCATATTATGCACTTCCCCCCATGTTTTGATCACTTGTCACAGTCCCCTGGGGTTCTCCCTGCACTTTGCCCCTATGCTTCGGTTCTTCATTTCGCCAGCCCTTCCTTTTCTGCACTGGTATGTTTGCGCTGAGTATCGTAGCACTTATAATACACACTCCACAGCCATCAGTAAGGTGGGTTGCTATATGCGCATGCGCCAGTCACTAAGGACACCATTGCGGGACTCCGTGGTTACCTGTCTACGCTACACAATGAGGAGACGCATCGTTATGGATCCCGATTCTAGTTTGAAGACCTACGCGCTACACAGGATATGCGCATGTGTGAGTTGCTATGGACATTAGCGCACGCTTCCCCTGGTTACCCGTTATACTCACAACGTAGGTGACGTGCTATCACGGACAGGAATCCTATTGGCGGCACATGTACCAGACTTAAGAGTTAGGCTGAGTCCCCGCTGGTGCTGACCGTGCTCATGCTTGAGAGCGGTGACATCTCCAACTCTTCATGCATGATTGTTCTGCTGTCCTGCTAACATTTTAGAGCAGGAGCGAAGGGCGTGCCTATGAAGGGAGGGGCGTGTCATTGGCTGGATCGGGGCTGTGTGTGTGTCTGTGTGTCTCTGTCTGTGTGTCCATTCTCTCCCTCCCCCTTACCTCCTCTCTCTCCCCCTTCCTCTCTCCCCCTTCCCCTCTGCCCCCCCCATCTCCCCCATCCCCTCTCCCCCCTGCACCCTTTACCTCCCCTTCGAACCTCTCCCCTCCCCCCTTTTGCATCTCTCAGGTGACCTCTCCCCAGCTATACATGCATCAACAAAGTCCTTCCCTATAACAGAGATTCATATATAGGCATTTGAACGTGCTCTGAAGAACTTGGAGGCAAACAGTGAAATCAGACGCTGTGATTATTGGTCTTCGGATCTCTCCGCTCCGCACCCCCCCCCCCCCCCCCCCCCCCCCCCCTCCCTCTGCACCCCCCCTTCCACCACTCTACACTCCTCCCCCCCTTCCACCTCTCTCCACTCCCCCCACTCTGCGCTCCGAAGTCAAACTCCCTTGTCTCCCCAAGCACCAAGCTTGGGAGAGTGTATGTGCGTATGCATGAGCCTGGGCGGGAAGGTAAAGATTTAAGGAGGTAAGCGCATCAAGCGCGCTCAGCGCCAGCGGGGACACAGCCTTAGTCTGTGATTGGACTATGAGCTTTACTGGGCGTTTCTGACCAGCTGCAGACAGGGATTTAAGCGGACTTTTGCAATTGTAATTGTTTGTTCAGGTGGTGGTATGCACTTTGGTTTGGGTATTTATAGGTGTCATGATCACTTGTTTGTCAGACAACCCTGAGGAAGGTCCCTCTACGCGGACCGAAACGTTGGTTGCGGTGCCCTGTATTTTCAATACACAACTTTGTACAAACTACTGTGTGCTGTCTCTCTGTCGCTGGACCAGCTTCTGGTAGCTATATACAGATGCAGCGGCCGTTATTTGAACAAATCACGGCGCCGTTTTCATGTGCGCTGCTGTACTCCACGCGGCTTGAACGCGGCCAATCATCCCAGGCACCCGTATTTATCGCGGTTCCTTTGTTTGAATTTCATGGATTGTGTGCAATTAAATGCAATGAAATGAATGAATTGTAATGTGTACAGTACTGTGCTACTGTGCTACTGTGTCAATTTCAGGTGTTTAAAAACCAGAACACTAAAATGCCATTTTCTGCACTCGCGTCTTAAGGCGGTACGGTTGGAAGAAATCCCGCGCCATGACATGGGTATTCCGAGGTATACACCACGTGAAATGTTCGAATAACGGCCGCTGCATCTGTAAATATATATATATATACACAGAGAGGGAGGGAGTTTGGGAAGCCACATAAGCATATGCAGTACTGTATATATTTATGAAGTTTGAGCAGACACAAATATAGCACATACTGTACATACAGAGGTTGGGCAGGGTTTTGGCAGATACTATATTCTTCTTCATATTATATTTTAGAGTAAAGGATTTCTCAGTAATTATAAGTACAATGGGCTATGTACACTTTTCATAATGCAATGTTTGTGCATAGAATTCACTTACAGTAAGCAATTCAGCAGTAACTAGATGAAAATAGCACAGTATTAGTCATTACTGCACTGGCTGCTTTTTAGTAAACCTGAGATTTGCCTTTCGCCCATAACGACCTTCTCTGTTTCGTCATTCACTTGTAAAATTTTACAGCTTGTAACCTACCCATAATTCTCCCCTTGTTCTCACCTTGACCAAGCTGGGTGTTGTGACAAGAAATGACTTAAGCCCCTTAAGGTCAAGGGAATAGAATAAAGAAGCAATCTTGTTTAAAGCTTCCATCGCAGAGAAGAGCCAAGTACATTACACAATGTAACCTGTACAGAGTAAATCACAGAAGATAGTGCCAAATTATGCCGTGGTGAAACTATTACATTATTTTTTTTTGGACTAATCATTTTTGCTGAACTATGAACAGATGAAGTGACCTTAGTGGTACATCACATCCCCCCTCTCTCCCCCCTCCCCCCCTCTCCCCCCCCCCCCCCTCCCCCCCCCCCCCCCCTGTTGGCCCTGGCCCTTCTTTGACCATTACTCTACTCTAGAGGTCTATCCAATAATCTGGCATTATGATCTAATAAAGTGACATCACTACCTATCTCTACATCCTCTCCCTATACAACCTCACATCCTGCTGGCTTTCCCATTGCTTTGTTAGGCCACGATTATAGTGCCGGCGTGCGAGTGCCCGCGTAACGTCACGCACGCGAAACATGCACTGCAGGCAGGAGGCACCAGGAGGCGTGGCGGAGGCGTGTCTGTGACGTCACATGAGCGGTTCACCCTCATTGGCTGAACCGCTTCACGCGGCTGTCTTGCGGCCGTCGCTTGGACAGACAAATTGATTTGTCTGTCCAAAACACGGTCGCGCCGTCGCACCTCATCATGTGCGTGCTCCCGCACACTATGAGCATCCTCATAGGATTGAGGCATGTGGCTCGCGACGCGGCCACTATAATCGCGCCCTTACATTGCTTGCCTCTTGCACAGTATTCTCTATTTGGAATTACCCCCAAGTGAGGAGAAAAATATTTGCCAGACGTGTTCTGCGTTTAAGTGTCTCAGCTGCCAAATATCCTTTTAAAACCACAGCAAAGAGAGAAAATAATGTAAGTTGAGTGGCTTCTATCTCTGTACTGTAGTAGTACTGTAACGCATTTTGCAAAGGGAACTTGCCTCTCATGGTACCAAAGTCGTAACTTCATTCTGGAGTAGAGCTATCTGCAGGGCTTAATGCACCTTATGGATCGGTCCCTGCTTCAGCACAGCTTGCTCAATCAGTGGCTCAGTCTTGGTGCTGAAGCAGGGATATCCTTTAAACCTGACCTGTTCTGGACCCCGGGTCATGTCTAGGGTATGAATGAACCCAGATAGCTTCAACTCAGCCCTCTTTCCAAAGCACACCAAGTCCTGTATATTTTCTTCACTTTATTTAGGAAAGCAGCAATAAAAACAGGCACTTGTGGATAAGATGTTTGTGTTGGAAAGGTGTATCTCTGTGGATGCTTTGTAGTTAAGGGCAGGTGAAAAGAATTGGCCTTGCCATAGGGGTGTAACAGAGATGGGTGCTGTACTCACGGTCTCCAAGGTGGAAAAGGAAGTGAGGGGGAATGTGGGTAAAGGCAATAGTCTTGGGACAGACTATCTGTGAACAAAACAGGGGGGAGGGCAGAATAGCCCATTCTGAGAAGGATCTCAGAGGCTGCAGTAGAAACTCACTGGCATAATGCAGAGACAGGGATTGCAACACTGTGTCTAACACACAGGCACTGTGTGTGTGTGTACAGCGCAAAATACATGCAGCTGGAAATGAGGAACTGACAAGCAGAAGATGCAAAGGAAAGGGGGGGTGAAACAGAGATGTGATTCTTGTTCCATGACATGATCTGTTGGGGGATCTTGAGGACGGGAGTTGGCCAACCCTGGGATAAAACAACAAATGCATTAAGAACTCAGATCAAAATAACTTCTTATCTTTCAATACTTCACACAATAACCTTAGTGAATAGCACAGCACACATACATTTAGTATCCTGTAAGACGTGATAATAACAGGCACTAAATTAATTGTTTTCAGTCAGTAAATAGCCCTGTCTGCTGTATATTTGATGGTATTCAGATTTATGCATTTGAAGATCCTAACATTTAAATATAATTTTTTTAAACGTATTTGCTTTGCTGGTCACTCTGGCAGCAGTGGGTTAAAATACATAAATACATAAAAGAGAAGATTTCATATGGTTGAGTGCTTTTATTTTATTGAAATTCCAATGTATGTTGCAAAGTTTTACTGCACCATTAAAAAGTGAATGTCTCTGTCATTAGTTATAATAGAACATTCATTGCTGAAATCAGCCTAAGAATAAAAGTCTTATTAGTGAGTACCCTATGTGTATACGCACTATGTGAGAATTATTTCTTCATCAACTGAACCCAGTGGTGGCATTACATTTTGTTAACAGCCGGTTCTTACCTGTGCGGCAGGCGGCATCTAACAGCATCTCCAGGCATCTATTTCCCTGAAAAGCCCCTCAAAATGGCCACACGGCGTCACGTAGCGTCTCATTGCCATAGCAACGGACGTCACATGATGCGGTTATTGGCATGGCAACGTGGCGCATTGGCTGCTTAGTTTTAGTTTGAGGAGCACTTGTGTAATCTCCTCTTCAGATACTGGGCCAAATTGGAAATTGTGGGCAGTGTTGGGAGGGGGTGGGGCTATGTGGGCACTCCCAGGATGAGATTCAGGTTTGTTGTTTGGGCTGCGTTTCGCTAATAAGTTAGTGGCACCCCTTCCTGGTGTAGAAAAAGATGAAAGGCCATTAACTTGTATAACTTTTGTAGTATATTAACCCCTTAGTAGACCAAGTGCCCTGTTAGCCATGGGCAGCCCATGACGAGATGATCACTAAGAGCTACGAAGGGGTTAATATATACCTCAAACTAACACTAACTAGCCCTCTTTCCCTACCTAGTAGAAATGCCTTACTTACCGGTTAGACAAACAGGGGGACATCCCCCACCTCCTCTGCCTGGGAATTCTTACCACCCTCCCCGGTGACACCTACCCCATCACCCCTATCACCCCCTCCCTCCACACCACAACACACCTTATCTCCCCCTATAAGAATGGCCAAAAGTGAATATATAAGATGTAGCCAAATGTAGCAAAAAAAGATGACTAACAATAAAATATCCATACAATTACATATTATATGTATATAAAATACATTTATATAATATGTGTGTGTGTGTATACACAAACTGACAGATATAAGGTGGGACATGAACTCATTGGGATGAACCTCTTAATGAGAGCCTAGGTAGCCTTATTGGCACTTAAAGGGTTTATAAATAAATAAACATTCATGTGGAAGGCCACATTCTCTTCAGAGTCTAGACCTCCCTCTAGCTAATTCAAACGAGGGACAATGCTCAACCATAAATATAAATGAATCCGAGGCCCAATGGCCTAAGAAATACAATAGGGCAAAAATCCCCACCAAACGTACTAAATCATCTATGGCCCGATGAACCATTTGTAATCCATGGGCCAGATTAGTAATCCATGGGCCAGGAAGCGAGGGATCCTCAAACCACTTTAATATTAACTGAGTTTAGTGGGTGGGCAATGTCAATAATAACAACTAATTAGAATACCATTTGCATATAATGTTCACTAACATTTGTTAATAACTGGATGTCCTTAACGTCACATTGACATAAATTAACGTTACATCACTTTCTTTAGTGAGCACAGTGGTCTAAGTGGATTAAAGTTAGTACCTGTAGTAATAAAGTGAAGGATTTCACGAAATTGTAGTCTGGTTTAACATTGGGACAAAGCTCTTTGGACCTAATTTAGAAAGTGAAGAATTGACTTTTCGGGTGGAAAAATGTGATATCGCTCGTAAAATGCATCTCGCCATATTTAAGAAAGACTTTATGCATTTGTAAACTGTGCAGGAAGTGTTTTTTAGGAAGCAAACTGGTTATCACCGTAGTCCAGCGTTTCCCAACCGTGGTTCCGCAGCCCCCTGGGGTTCCGTGAGAGCATCAAAAGGGGGTCGCGGGATTTCTCCCAGAGCAGGGAGAAAGCAGGGCAGTTGCTAGGGGGCTGGGCAGTTTTCTCCATCCTGACTGGCTGCTGCTGCGTAATGCAGCCAATCAGGAAGTGGTGTCAGCAGCATTAAGGTGGGGACAAGCAGGGGAGGAAGCAGCATGGGCAGGAGAGAGGTGATGCTTGGTGTCTCTGTCTGTCCTGTGTGTATTTTTTCCATCCTATTGTGTGTATGTGTGTTTTCTATGACTGTCTTTGCCCTGTGTCTGTCTGTCTCTGTCCTGTCTCCAGTGACTCTCTGGGGTCTATTCTAGTAGCTTTGATACCTTTGCTGCCAGCTCGAACGGGGTGGCATGCTCCCACATGTTTGTCATTTGTGTTATCACGGTATTCAGAAAGAATCTGAAACCATTTCCACAAGTCTCAAACTGTGAGGTAGGAAAATGCCAATAGCGCTCGTCGTAGCAGCGATGGTATCTCAGCTGCCCTCAAAGTTCTCCCCCGTAAGATCTGCCCGCAGTCTGTAAGAACTGCACAGAGAGCTGCACAGAGAGAGCCGCATCTCCCTGCAAACATCTCACAGGTGATCGCAGTGTTTTTATTTACATTTTAATACTAGTGTACGAGAGCAGGGGGTCTCCGGAGCTGGTATTACTGTGTATCAGCTCTGGAGACTCCCGGCTTCAATCAGACGACGGAAAAATTAAATAAAAAATGTAAAAAAATTCTAAATCCCAGCCTGCCACCCTTTTGGTTGCAAGATGAGATCTGTGATAAACTCGCTAGTTCAAAGCCCTGATGAGATTATCGGAGCTACTACAATAGCGTGATCTTATTAAAAGGGCGATCTGGAGCCGTTTTTCAGCTCCCGCTCGATGTGTTTGAGCGGGAACCAGACCGCTCGGGCAGATGCGCCCAAGAGAATTTGGCAGGTCATCGAAGCTTTCTGAAAAGCAAACTGGACAATTGTTTCGGGAACTGCTCAAAAAGCGTGATGAGTTAGTTATCGAAGCTACTACAATAGGCCCCTCTGCCCGTCTCTGTCCTGTGTCTTCTGTGACTGTCTCTGTCCTGTGTCTTCTGTGACTGTCTCTGTCCTGTTTCCTGTGACTGTGTCTTTCGTGTGCAGAAAAACATAAGCGCAAACTAATATCAACCTAAAGTGCATACTGACAGAGACCGTCTGTCTTTGTCTGTCTCTGTCCTGTCTCATGTGACTGTCTGTCTATCTCTGTCCTCCATCTCCTGTGACTCTCTCTGTCCTCTGTCTCCTGTGACTCTGTTCTTTGTCTCCTGTGACTCTATGTCCTTTGTCTCCAGTGACTCTCTGTCTGTCTCCTGTCTCTGTCTGTCTCCTGTCTCCTGTGACTGACTGTCCTGTTATGTGGGATAACTGAGCACTGTGATTAGGGGTGCCCTGAGAGAAAAAAGGTTGAAACCAGGTGCCTTAGGCGATAGAGAGATTGATAGTTTGCCTATGAATACAATAGGAGAATATTGCACAGAGGGGTCACAAAGTGTGACACATGAACACATTAAACAAATGTCAGTTATAAGTTTTATAGGTTAAAGCTAAGTGATTGATGACTCAATAAATCACTTTAATATTTCATTTTTTTCAAATGAACACTGGTTAGTTTCTGTCCTGAATTTATTTTTTGAACACGGCGAGAACACATTTTTATTACTACTTATTGCCTGGACATATCACTCGGTTTGTCAACTCCAATTTTTCGGGTTGAGCTGCCCTTAAAGCAGCAATTCCCCCTACTCATTTTGTTTTCTTATCGCCAACCCTTTTATTTGTATAGCCATGCATAATAATGGTATATTACTTTCCTCTCTGTTGGCAGTAAGTCCTGGTAAGTACAGGTATGCCAGCAGTAGTTATGGAGGTTTTCCCTCACACCATGGTGAGGTGCCCTATGTATGGAGGGGAGTGGCAGTATGCTCTGAGTCCCTGGATAGTGACATCAGGGATGCGCCTGCCCCCTGAAGTATATAAGGCACAACACAGTTAGTTAAAGTGTGTTCCAGCAGCTGTGGAAAGTTGTTGGGAAGTTGTATTTTCCTGCAAAGGGATTGTAGGAACACTTTGTGACCCTAGTGCAGTAACTAGTGGTCCAGGTTGACCAATCAGCCTGTCCAAAGCCACTCTGTGCCCAGGGACCTGGCACATAGAGGGTCTCCCTAGGAGAAGAGGGAACCCCACTTCAATACGGGAGGGCGTACCTGGCACAGGGACAGCACCAAGAGATGTGCGGCTAGAGCCGGCAGCTGCATGGGGCAGCCTGCTACATCACCATCTACAATAAAGATGACCTTGTTAACGAAAGCCCCACTGTGTGAGTGCGAAATTACTCAACAGTGGCAGTCACCACCAAGAAGGAGTTCCTCACCAGGACCATCTCCCTGCGGAAGCACAGATCCTGATGAGGTGGAGGCGCTGCACATGATGTAAGTTGAACTCGCACCCACTACCTCAGCTACCTGTCCTGCTGGAAATCCCCTAATAACATCAAGCGGGAGACTCAGGAGTCCTGTTGCCTACAGGTGCATCACCAAACACGAACATGTAATGGGGGTTGGTTGCTAGAGTACCCGGGCCAATGTGAGATTGGGGGGGGGGGAAACCCCGTTACATTTGCATGGGTATGAAACAGGAAGTTTTCAGGGCTGAACCGCCTTAATTTCAGCTCCGGGGTCCACACTGATTTCCAAGATACCAACCTGTAAAGGTAGCGCCGATACCGTCTCCTCCAGGCAGTTTCCATTCCCCTCATCACGCGGGGCAATAAGAAGCTGGCGCCCCATGTGACGCGGGGATTTTAAGCAATCAGTAAGTGCCAGTGCTAGCAGTGGTATATCTCAGAGCTGAAATGAATGCGGCTCAGCTCTGGGGCCTCCTGCTTCACACCTGCAGGTGCCCCGGTGCTGGAGGATTATCGCTGCGGCGGTTCCAACCCAGAAGCATGGACCCTTCCCTGGCAGCATCTCCGGAGCTGTGGCTTTAAGCTTTTTCCGCTGTGGCTCCGGAGGCCGTAAGTCTGGCTACATCTAGATGTAAAAATCAGGTGTTGCCTGTGGAGAGGTACTGATGCTTTAAGACGTCGCCTGGATCTGACAAGGGCTGTCACTCCCGGGCCCTTTATGCTACTCAGGGAACATCGGCCTTTTCTGGGGAGAGATTGTGTCTATTGGAGCAGTTACAATGAACGTGGCATAAGTAGGGGATGGTCCACTTCCATTCGTGGGTGTCATGAGGATGATAACCACGACCACGTGGCCACTACCCAATCCGTCACGTGGTCGTGATTCCGAACATCAGGTGCCACCAGACTTCCTGCACTAAAGGGTTAGAGGTAACACAGTACACCTAGCACATCATTTGAAAAGTGGCTATTTATCTCAACATATATTCCATGAAAAAAAACCATATATATCTCGAATTGAGAATTTTAAGTATGCAATGTACATTTCCTAATGATTTTTTCATGTTTACAACATGTGTGGTGTGTGATTTTTTCATGTAGCAGCGTATCGGTGGATTTAGATACAGGAATATATATATATATATTTAGGATGGATGTTCTTTTAGTGTTGCCGGCTGAAATCTCCCTGATGCACAAGGCAGTAGTTGTAGGGAGCAAGCTGTTCTGCTCATCTTGAACTATTTGCATTGGGTTTTTTAAACGGCTGGGTCTGCACTGTAGCAGCTGCTGGAGGCAGCTCTGTCTGTCTGTATGTTGTCTTTTGGGACGCAGAGTGCTTGTTTCACTAGGCAACATAATTTTTTATGAACTCACTTACCAAATAAATAATGCAGTGACACATAATGCACAAACTATATACTGTATTATAATTAGTGTGACCAGATTTTCAAAAATAGAAACCGGGACACATGAAAAAATTATTTATAAAACAAATTACATCACTTAAAAATAAATATTATAATGGTATTTGTCTAATAGCGTCCCCATTTTTGCTGTATTATTGTTGTTATATTTCCTAATAATATAACACAAACTCTCCCTCCCTTTCTCTCTCCCTCTATTTTTCTCCCCCTCCCTCCCCCATTCTCTCTCCCCCCACCTATTCTTTCTCCCTCCCCATTCTCTCTCTCACCATTCTCTCACCTGCCCCCATTCTCTCTCCATCCCCCATTCTCTCTCCCTCCCCCATTCTCTCTCCCTCCCCCATTCTCTCTGCCCATCCCATTATCTCTCTCCCCCTCCCATTATCTCTCTCTATCTCCCCCCTCACCCATTGTCTCTCTCCCTCCGCATTCTCTCTCTCCCTCCCCATTCTCTCTCTCCCTCCCCCATTCTCTCTCTCCCTCCCCCCATTCTCTCTCTCCCTCCCCCCATTCTCTCTCTCTCCACCTCCCCCATTCTCTCTCTATCCTCCTCCCCCATACTCTCTCTCTCTCCCCTCCTCACCCATTATCTCCCCCTCCCCATTCTCTGTCTCCCTCCCCCCATTCTCTCTCTTCCCCTCCTCCATTCTCTCTCTCTCCCCCTCACCCATTCTCTCTCTCCCTCCCCCATTCGCTCTCCCCCTCACCCATTCTCTCTCTCCACCATTTTCTCTCACCCGCACCCATTCTCGCTCCCTCCCATTCTCTCTCTCGCTCTCCCCCATTCTCTCACACACACTCTCGACCTCCCTCCCATCATTCTCTCTCACTCCCCTCATCCTCTCTCCTACACCTACCTCTGGAGCAGGGGGGATCCATCCTGGAGGTAGACACCAGAAGTTGTCTGACTTTCGGGTCGCTCTGGCATCCCCCACACTTTCCTCTACCGCCGTCCCTACCCTCCTCTGCCGCCGCACCCACACTCCTCTACCGCTGCCCTCCTCTGCTGCTGCCGCCATCCAAACTGTGAAAAGCCAAACAAATGGGACATTTTAACAATTTTGAGAAAATTGTCGGGACAAAGGGACGAAAAATGTATTTAAAAAATGATTTTCAGCTGGAAAAATCAGAAGCAACAGTTGAAGAGCATTGATCTGGTCCATTACTTGTACTATGAGTTGTACTGTATAATTATGATATATACATACCCCCCTGTTGTACATATTCAGCAGGTACTGAACCTATATTTATATCCTGCATCTATTAAATCCAGGTGTGCCTATTGTACCCATTTGTACCTGTGTATGAGAGCCGAGCTGATCCAATGCCAATCAATTTCTCCCATTGGTTGAAGTTTTGAACCTTCAGCTAATTACAGCAGGTTAAATCATATCAATGACTGATTTGATCATTTTATAGTAGGGAAGTCATCACTACTTATAGTCTGTGTGTGTGTATATATATATCCAATAAAGAATATCACTTGTGAGCACATTCACATGTCTTAGACAGGTCTGCAACCCTGCCTTTCAACCATTATCACCTAGTATATAGTGCTCCCACTGCAGCAAGGGATTCTGGGAAATGACATGCAAATGAGCACACGTGTCACCTTTTGCCTTTAGACAAAATTTCAACACAAATCCAGTCAGTCATTTTTGAATTACAGCTCCCAAAACTTCTCATGTAAAACTATAGGCTACAAAGTTTTTTTGTAACACACCTATGTGTGTCTCCCCTGTGACTCCAAAACATCTGACCGGATTGAGCTCAAACTTTCCACAAACATTCACTTTACCAATCCGAAATCTCAGACGGATTGGTGATTTATTGTAGAGTTATGAGCATCTAAAAATGGGGTTTATAATAGAAGTCTCGATCAAACCCTAACACAATCCTTATGTACAAAAAATTACAAATGTACATGTGTTTTATTGGTAAAGCTCCTGTATGTAGCAAAGTCTCCCTGCTAAAAATCTACAACAAAACACTGGCGCATAACAGCATCAGATTTATCAAAGACAAAGCGGAAATTGAAATATATAGGATTTTTTCCCTTTGGCCAGACATTGATATTTTAAAGCAGGGCAACTATAATAAATCACCCACTTTTGAATTTTCAGGCTACTACAATGATGATTTTGTGTGTCCGAATTTGACTCATCACATTCTTCAAATATCTGATTTGTGCTATATATCCTGTGTTTTTCTTTATCCAGTGCTTTGCTGTGCGGTCTTTGGGCTGGGTAGAAATGGCAGAAGAGGACCTCGCTCCAGGGAAAAGCAGTGTTGCTGTAAACAACTGTATCAGACAGTTATCTTACTGCAAGAATGATATTAGAGACACAGTTGGCATTTGGGGAGAGGTGAGCACACTCTGATAACTGATTCCTGTCTAACTCATGTGGCTTTTGTTTAAATACTTAAAGCTGTAGACCAAGCAATATCCTACATGTGTGTTTTTTAAATAAATCAGGTCTGTACTATGAGACACTACTTCTAGCATTTTTTTAAACAACTCTCAATTACATTTTTTACGTATTATAATTGTAACAAGCATTTTCTGTTTCTAAAGCAAACATTTACAAAGTCACACCCCCTTCCTCTTCTGAAACAAGCTCTGGCACACCTTTTTTTTAGCCCTGCCCCCTCTCTAGCAGTGCACCAATTTTAGCTAGTGACTACCTGGTCACATGATCTTCCCAACTGAACTTTGCATCTTTGGTCCTCTTCTGCTGCACTAACAGCGATTTAATGAACCCCTGATCCGAATCTTTGCCGATCGAAAACAAGAGAACGGATCGATTCGAAAAAAGATCAGGCCCAAGTAAGAAGAAAAACATCTACTTTTCCCAGGACACAGATTTTTATTTTATTTTAATGGTGCCTGAATACTGTATTTCTAAGGAAGTCAATTACATTGGCAAGTTGTTTACATTTAATTTTGCGTGCTTCATAAAAATAACGCTAACAAAATAAAAGCTTTTCTCCGAATGGGACTCAAATCTCTTCACACTTAGAGCATACTGCGCAGTACGCAGCACACAGGAATTTTTACAGACACAGTCCCTGCCCAGATGAGTTTACAATCTATGTTTCTGCTGCCTGAGGCACAGCGAGATAAAGTCACAAGGAGCTGACACTAGGTGTCCCCTGATTAACCAGTTTCCCCTAGTTCAAAATCAGTGTATAGATATGTGGGACGTGTGGATAATAACTGGACACAGTGATCGTGAATGATAATCACTTGCACTGTGCCCAGTTATTGGCCGTATATGTTCTGAGTGGATGAGTTGATCGCCTGACAAAAGCAATCAGCAGCCACAAGAAGTTAAAATGACTACATTTGTAACATTTATGAATGGTGGCACCAGGCATCTCCTGCCATTAAATCTAATGATTGTAAGACCAGAAATTAAAGCAGCAATACCCATTGTTCAACTTGACTTATTCTCCAGGGACTCCCTGCTTCCCGAGATACTTACCTCCCATAGGTGCTGCAGGTGTTCCATGGAGGTTTTAATCCCCCGCATCACGCAGCCAATAGGAAGCCACGACGGATGACACAAGTGATTGAAACCTCCATATTGTTCATCCAGCCAGGATGCTATCTATGGAGGTAAATATTTCCGGAAGCAGGGGGTCCTCGGAGCTGAAATTAACGTGGTTCAGCTCTGGGGACCCCCTGCTCCCCACCTATTAGGGGGGGGGGGAGAGAGAGCAGGAACCACACCTTTTTGTAATGTTAATTTGCCGGTTTTTCCCCCTGTCAGGAAATGAATGTGGTGGTTGGGTCCTCCTCACTCCAGCGAGCCAATAAAAAGGTTTTACATCAGCTTTCACATTAAAAAAGCTTTTACATTCAATCCAGAAATTAGATACAGCCATAAACTTTGATTCTATATCAAATGTTATATACTGTAGGGATAATTATAAGATAACCGATAATAGAAGGTTTAACCAGAGCTCTTATTTTGTGAGAAATAGCTAAAAAAAATGGTTTACAGTTTGCAATTGACATTCTGGGCTCGTCCTCCTGAAACCTTTCTAATCGGTTCTATTGCACACAGGCCTCAGAACTCCTTATACTGTATGTGTAGTCCGTGTAATATGACCTGATAATTAACCATCCACTCCTGTCAAGAGCCTCTTACCGTGTCAGCTTTGTACAGTGTCTGCTTGTGCACGGCTGTCTGTGACACAAGATATTCCAATCTTTCCTGGTAATATCTTTTTAATTAAACAAGTCATTAGGTTCAGCTACCAATAAACAAATATGTTTTTTTTTTATCAATTTGCTGAGCGCTTTACATGAAGGAAGTTAAAATAGCATTAGAAGTTTATACTTGTAGACGTGGTCCTAAGCAACTTTTCTATTGTATAAGGACCAACCATCCTTAATGTTGGTGTTGTTGCATTTAGACATTTTTTCACTGTACAAATCACAGAGGTAAGAGGCTTCACTTTTATTATGAGAGGATGTGGAAGGGACAGTGTATGTGATGTGCAACTCCAAGCTGTATTCACTGACACACGTGTAGAGAGCAACTGCAACTTGTAAGATCTTCGTGTTTGATTCCCCCCTAGTATACTGTACATAAGGGTGTAGAAAAATCCAAACTCTGTTTAAAGGCGTAGTTAATTAAGATGAAATCTGCAGTTAAGGTTTTACATAGAGAAGACAGACATATACATGTTATACAGCTACAGTAATTGCCTGTGTTGTTTTTGTGTGTTGCGAAGCATTGCCAGGATAAAACAGTATTATAAAGGCTGGTACAAACGTGGCCTCTGTGAAGCATTCTTGCTGCACACAGGTCCATATGTTACTAAACAGTGCTATGCCAAGTGACCCTTCCCCACATTGGGATGTGTCTTCTGCACTAGCACCACTTAGTGGATGTGGGCCACCATGTTTTTAAGGTATACACTGCCCCATAGAAGTCACATAATACACATTTCATTAATCCATAGAAAAACGACGAGTCCTTTCGGAACAGCAACCCGTTTTTAATCCAACAATTGTAAGCAGAACGAACCACTGTAGACAGTATAAGGATCGGGAAAGGCTGCATTATTAAAATATGTTGTTCTTAACACAGAGTGCTGCCTTCAAAGGGGCAGTCTCTCCTAGGACCAAAGTGAACGAATTCCAGTGACACGTTTACGGGGTCTCGTCTGTGTAACATACCATATTTACTAAACCGGTGCTGCTCCATGTCACACCTTCCATCTCGTCTTCGTACATATGATCCCTAACTGCCCATTCAAGACAGGTGTCTGTCAGCATGGAAGGTTCCTTATTGCGTAACACTGCTCAGTAAATATGGCCCTTGATGAGTCATTTGCTTCAACGAGGCCATAAAGGTGTCTTATGAAGTACTGTAGCACGTTTTAGAAACTATAGCCCGTTATCCCGGAATCTCTTGTTATAGGGCAAAGACATGTACCTGGTCCTGGAGAATGACATGTTGAATCTGGTTGACCACATGGATCGCACCCTTCTCCACTCCCAGCCCATTGTGAGCATCCGAGTCTGGGGTGTGGGCCGAGACAATGGACGGTGAGTAAACACACTAATTCTTCACAATATTATCAATAATGATTCAAAAAACACCTCATATTTCATGAGAAATTGCTATTTTCTACTTTTGGTGGAATAGTAGAGTATGGTATTTTACACACAAGAATTATTTGGAGGGAAACAGATAACTGTTGACTTTAACCCTTTGACCAGCAGAAAGGCCAGGAACGTATTTCCAGCAGCAAAATGGTTAATGTGCCCGAGATCTCATTGTGGTGTCACTTTCTGTACCTTCTTTGTATCGTTTTATGTTTTGGAAACCCAGTATTTTATTTCTGTAATGATCATGTACGTTGTATTTCTTCACTGACCCCAGTGACCTTTGTTGTGCAAGATGACCTCTAAATATCATGTTAAGTAAGTTGCTCACTTCCTGTGTGTGTAACAGTGATGTCATCATACCTGTGAAGAACTGAAGCTCCAGGAGGTGTGGAGGGCAAGAGGCGTGTTACAATAGCAGACAATATTTTACGTGAAAGGGTTATCACTGAACATAAATAGTTACAAATATATGCTCACCAGAAATTCCATGTCAGACATTCAGTAAAAACATGTCTTTCTGCTGTTACTGATAGAAGATGTGTTGTGTGCTATGTTTTCTGGACATAACTATGATGTAGAAGTCTAAGGTTGCCAGGTGTCCAGTATTGAACCGGACTGTCCTGTATTTGAACACTCTGTCCAGTAAAAAATGAGGGGTAATACTGGACATGTATGTATCCGGTATTACCTCTCTGGTCATGTATGTGTCTGGTATCACCTCTCTGGACATGTATGTGGCTGGTATTACCTCTCTGGACATGTATGTGTGTGGTATTACCTCTCTGGACATAGTGACCCGACTGACTTGGGGGGCTGCGGGATTTCCCCGAGCAGGGAGAGAGCAGGGCTCCTCCATCCAGATTGGCTGGCTAATGCAGCCAATCAGAAGGTGTCAGGAACCTGGGGGTGGAGCCAAGGAGAGGAGGAAACAGCATGGAGCAGAGAGAGGTCAGAGGTGTGTGTATGTGTAGACAGCACGTTGCACTTATCACCGTTGTGTTCAGTATTTTTGGAGAAGCCAACTGGCAACCCTATGTAGAACACGTGGTATATCTGGTTATGCAGAACCCCTTTTTTTTTTTAACTTTTTAACCTTGTTTGTATAGTAATTGTGATGCCATCATTAGTGAAACAGATAAACAATACAGTAAGTACCTGATATGCTTGAACTCCCACCTCTTCCACCCATCTTCACCAGACAGTCACCATCTTTGCCGTCAGGATCATTAAATGACACAACAAATATCTACAGTAGCTCCAATTACAGAGCACGGCACCAGGCGTCACAGCGTTGCATCTGTTTTTCTTTTAGTCATAAACCCCTTAGATTTCAATCTAAGCAGAAATTATTTATAGACATAATATACCATGACAATGCTATGCTTGCCTTTCACTGTACATATGGATAATGGCACTTTTATAAACATTCTAGCATAGAATTTAACATATAGTGAGTAATGTACGTACATATTCGGCAGATACCTCAGAACTGTACTTAAACCATATACAGACCGGGCATATAGTATATAACACTCTTTGTTACGTAGCATATATGATGTGAGCAATATTATGCCTCGGCCAGGCAAGGAACGGGGCGCGCTGGTGCTCAAGCGCTGCACCCTGCTCATCCGGGTGATTTGTGGCCGGCTAGGCGCGCGCTCACCTGGGGGCGCGGCCATGACGTCACGGAGCTGGTTTGCCCTCATTGGGCGAACCACTCACGTGATGCGCTTGCGAGCAGGAAAATCAAATTTGCTTGCTCGGCAAGCGGCTAAGCGCCGAGCAGGCGCGCCCGCCCGCTCACGCTGGCCACACACATTGTCGCAATGTGTCTCATCGTGGCAAGCGTGAGCGCGCCCGCCCGCTCAGCGCCACCCTGGACGAGGGCTTAGTCTACTCTGCTGCTAAATATATACACATATACATACATACACATCTTACCTATAGTAATAGTACAATACTCTACCATCTATCATTACTGACTTTATTCATCAGCACATAACAGATTCACCACAGGGTGGAGCCTAGCATCTACTGCTCACCATTAACACCCTGTCATACACTAGGAAACCCACAAGTGGGGGTTACATATATTAAATATATATATATACATATACATTATATATATATATATATATATATACATATACACAGTGACGTAACTAACGCCGGGGACACGTCCTGGGAGGGCCCAGCTTGGAGAGGGGGGGAGGGGGAGACGGGGCCGAAGGGAGTAAGGCGACCCACCCTCTGGACTCTTGATGACCCCCACAAGCGGTTACAGAGACCCCACACTCTTCCCCACAGCAATGAAACTGATTGCCATGGCAATGTGACGCGGCAACGTCATGACACCATGACGTCGCCCGGGGACCCCTTAAGGCTTAGTTACGCCACTGTATATATATTAGTCGTTTCAGAGCAATGCAACCTTGCTGCTCACCCTCCTTTTGGTTCCTTCCCATAGTCTCCTCCTCTGTCACTCCCTGAGGCACATAGCTTTTATCTCCCCCTATGCTGTCATTGTGAATAAACCTCCTTTGGTAGCAGTTGCGGTGTAACCCGTGAGAAGCCTGCCAGCCTCTCTGTCAGGCACAGCGCAGATCCGTGAGTTGCAGCACGTTGTCCCTGTTCTTTCACTCCACCTCAAAGTCCTTTTCTTATTCATGTTATATAAGAGCACTTTACAGTCTTTTCTTAGTACCTCGCCCAAGTTTGATTAGTGAACTTGTGATTTGGGACATGAAGGGCACGTGAGGAGAGCAATGGGATGTGGAGCCACCATTTTCATGTGTTGGTTTTAAAGAGCATAGTAGGTGTTTGCGATTTTCCACTGCATTAAAAAACAAATTATTGTGATGTCATTTTATAATAATATTTATTTCTTCTTATTGTGTTCTTGTTTAGTATATTCTATATATACTATAATATAGTACTTGAATCATGTGTTTTATAGTTTCCATTTTAATTAGTGAATAAATGCATAATTTTCACTATTTTTTCACTTTCTTTTGTACTAATATATTACTGTCCCTTTCAGTAGTATCTGGTCAGGGCACGATTTCTAGGCCTCTGTATACATTTTCACCGTAACCTTATGAGAAAGGTAAAAAAAAACATATCCCTCCAGAAGTCACCAGAATGGCTTATTTTATGTGTGGAGCTGGGAGCATCGTGTTTGGGGTCCGAGGGTCCTCACATCCATCCAGGTTTAAACAAACAAAAAAAAAACAATGCTATTTGCGGGAATTGCTGCTTCAAGTATAAATTGTTTGGTCTAGCTCAGGGGTCCAGCCCTCAAGGGCCACCAACAGGCCAGATTTTAGGGATATCCATGCTTCAGCACAGGTGGCTAAATCAGTGGATTTAGCCACCTGTGCTGAAGCAGGGATATCTTTAAAACCTGCCCTGTTGGTGGCCCATGAGAACTGGAGTTGACCACTCCTGGTCTAGCTACTGTCTGACAGAGAAATATGGAGCTCACATATGTCTTTTATCCATGGCATACAAGTAAGTCATGAGCCCTCAGCGAGGGGTGCCATGACTGGGGGTGTTCCCTCTCCCCCCCACAGGGTGGTTAAGGTTAGGGGTTTTAGGCATATCCAGGAAAGAAAAGGGGAAGAGTCTACCCCAGGGCTATATAGGTAGGTAGCCCATGTGAACGACTTACTGTATTTATTTATAAAATATTTTACCAGGAAGTAATACATTGAGAGTTACCTCTCGTTTTCAAGTATGTCCTGGGTACAGAGTAAAACAAATAATACTTGGTTACTGTAGATCACCTGCCAGATGTAGCAGAGAGAGAGAAGAGGAAAAGAGAACGTTTTATAAATAAATAAAAAGGCGGGGAAGAATAAATAATCCGTTGTGGTGCTGTGTGTGTCACAGTTTTTTGGGTGTCAAAACGTCTCACTTGTGGCTGGGATTTATAAGGTGTTGCATGGGACATCAGTTATTTTCATGCCTTGTTGAGTTATGAGGAGGTGGTCATGTCCTGCATGGGCTGCATGAATGGGGGTGTTCTCCGAAGGTGGAAATGTGTCATGTTTGCTAAGCTGGTAATCCAGCCAGGACGGGGGTCACACGTATGCATTGGCTCAAGACATTGCAACGTCAGCCTGGCACGGTTTGGTTGTTGTGTGGGTATGTTCTGTTGGTTGGTGTGCTAAAAAAAAAAGCTGTGGCCTTTAAACCCCTATATGGTGTTGTGTCAATGTTTGGTCTGATGTCTGTTCTTGGTCAGGTGGAGGTAGAGAAGTGGGAGGTCCACAGGTCATGAGAAGTAGGCTATTACACAAGCTCCACTCTTGGAGAATCCATACCTTGCTTTAATTTTCACCATACTCACTCACTTACACACATTCACTTAATCCTAGAGATTTCAATAGGATCAACCTCATGTAAAAGTATTATTACAAAGTGTGATATTCACTGGTATATTCAGTTCTGTATCTGCTATTTTGCCGCTTTCAGTCGAATATGAATGAACCTTGCTGAAACAGAGCAGATTGGCTCTGAGTTGACTGATGTAATGGTTACAATGTTGCCTGATGCACTTGTCAAAATAGCTCTTCACAATGTTGTGTTTATACCCAACATATAGGACTTTGGTTTAAATGATCCGGGGTAGAGCAATCTTTCTCTGATGTGATAATGGGTTGTCTCCCATGTGGAATTCCAGACAGTTCTATTAAAATTCTAAACGTTACTTCTCTATTTTGTACAAAATGCTTGAAGAGTTTCTACAGCATGTTGTTCCTTTAAAAGATTGCACTATTGGCTAAAATATAATGTGTTTCATTCCAGTTCCAAGTCCAGAGAATAACTTTCCTTAGTAGTGCAATGTAATTACTCCAGGCTGCCATGACATCCACAGATCCTGTACCACATTGTATTAAATGACCTCCTGCGTTTGCTAACTCTGAAATAAATGTTTGCACTTTTGCAAATGAGAAGCTGGAGAATAGTTCTTTGATTGTTGACATTCCTGCTTTATCGCGTATCTGTTATTTCCCCCCAGTCTCATGGAAGGTTTTATAGCACACGGCTAAGGCCGAGTCCACGGTCCCTGCTGGCGTGCTGAGGCGCGCTGAGGCGCAGGGAAAGCGGGTGCTTTCCCTGGCCTTGCGGTTGCTTACCGCAAGCGCTCTCAGCAGCCGTCAGGGGGCGGTCCGGGGGCGGTCCGTGGGCGGGCGCGTCACTGGCCGGGGGCGGGCCAGTGACGTCACGGAGCTGGTTCGCCCTCATTGGGCGAACCGCTCACGTGACCGGCCTGTCTCGCCGGCAAGCGGGGGAATTTTAAATTCCCCCAAGACCTGCGCTTCCGCAAGCGCGCGTAAGCGCAGGTGAGCCCCTACTAAAGCCGCTCTAATTGCGGCTGTAGGGGCTCAGTGCTGAGCGGGAGCGCGCCTCAGCGCGCTTCCGCCAGCAAGCAAGTAACATGGCCGAGGCCTAAGGGGTTATTCTACACACTAGAATCCCTGCTCAGGTGAAGTCGCTGTAAGCAGTACGTTCCGAGATTCACCCCAGGCTCCCAGTGGCGGAGGTTCAGGCCTCCTGTGAGCCTATCAGGTATTGCACCACACCTGTTAACATATGTAGATTTCCCCACATGGTCCCTATCTGCGATTGGGGGGGGGGGGGCCCAGGGCAAGAGTTTCCCCCGGGTGTTCCCCTCTCCCCCCCCCCACTCGGCAGCCTTGCAAGCCCCCCACCCCTCTTTCACACCTTTTTGCTCTCACTCCCCTTTATACCCCGTCCCTCCCCATGTATGTCTCCCCCCTGTCTTCCTCACTCGATCTCCCCCCCCCCCTTACCTCTCTCACTCCTCTCATTCTTCCATACTCCCGAGGGCATTTTCGAGGAGAGGGGCCATTGACTTATATATCTCAAAAAAATGAACCTGTGCTCCATGTGGGGAGATACCTGTGGACACATCCGAGATACCTGGGAAATATGCAAATATAAAGCATTTGAGTCTATCTTACCTATTTAAATTAGTATATTTTCCAGGTATTTCTCTCTCTCCGGCAAAACCCCTATTTCAGGGCCTGGCCTGGGAGTAACGCCAGAATTAAGTATGACTAAATAATGTAGCGCTATTTCTTGTAACAGAGGTTAGTGAGTATAAGATGAATATATTTTAGACTTTAATGAGCTCATTTGCAAATATTTTGAATAACAGCTATTACAAATGTCACACTTTTTCAACGGGGTAACTTCACGTTTCTATAGGGAATACTGCATTGTTATCAGGGCCGCCGACAGCTTTTCTGGGCCCAGGGCAAGAGTTTCCCCCGGGTGTTCCCCTCTCCCCCCCCCCCCACTCGGACAGCCATAGCACCCCCAAGACCCCCACCTACTTCTCACACCTTTTGCTCTCACTCCCCTTTATAACCCCGTCCCTCCCCAGTATGTCTCCCCCCTGTCGTCCTCAACTCGATCTCCCCCCCCCCACCCCCCCTTGCCAGTACCCTCTCTCTACCTCCTCTCATTTCTCCATACTCCCTCTCTATCCCACCCCCCTCTTCAGTCACTCACATCTCCCCGACTCCCCTCCTTTGCTATCACTCAATGACTCCCTACTCAATTCCCCGTGTAGCCACATATTGCCACACACAATCCCCCCACATAAGGTCCCCACACACAGTACAAACAATATACACAGAAACACCCCCCACAATACCCCCCACTATACATACACACAATAAACCTCCCACCCTCCCCGAATACTACAACATCCAAAAACAATCCCCCCACAGATAACCCCAAAATACCCACCCAATAATATCAACCCAAAATAAATCCAATAATACCCCGGTACGAGCTTTGTGACAGGCTATATAATACACCACCAATTTAACTGGTTGAACTGAACGAGACTTAGATATGATAAAATGTATTTATTCCTTGAAAAAGGTGAAACACACGAGATATACAATAACAGACAAAACTATGGACACTTATTCTGTAGCCCCCCACTCCTAAATCAGGGGCGTTGTGGCCATTCTACCATAATGGAGTGTCTGGCAATACTATGGTTTGTAAGTGTGAGTTTTAAACACTCACAAACCACTCCAGCTTCCTAACATTTGGTGCGCATTCCTTAGTAGGCAGCAGCATCTTTGAGGGTAACGAAACAAAGGGCTAGAATCACTATCAACTATTAACCCTTGCCCTCCCGGATGTGATCCCAGTGTGTGTGTGGTGCAGTCATGCAACAGAAACAATAAATTTTTACAGGGTAATAAACAGTTGTATGGCTGAAGCAAGGCAAAACCACAATTACTGGATCCGCAGTCTCAGTTAACCACTTAACCCCTTGCTTCCCAGGTGAGAGTAGAGGGTGGCCAAATGGGTGTAATACCCCTTTAAATAACCCGGGCCAAATCCTCTCTATCATGACAACCCCCCCCCCGGGGGCTCTTCCTTACACCACACTCTCCCCTCACACTCCCCCGACCACTCCGCATCATCTCATCCTCACTTCCTCCCTTATCGCTGCCACACACCAGCCACTCCTGATATTCGCCCCACCCTCACCCCCCTCATTCCAACCCACACATCAATCCCCCACCCCCCCACACCACCCCCACATACCCCCCCCCACCATACCACTCCTCCCACACACCCTCACTCCCACAACTACCCCACCACACCAACACAACCCCCCCCCCCCCATCCACACACAGACAGATTTAACTTGGTGTGATCTCCAGGCCCTAGTGCCGCTCTGGGACCAACTTCCGGTAGCGCCCAGCTTCCAGCGCACGAGGGAGGCCAGGCGGGGTATACGGATGCGGCAGGAGAATAGAGGCCCATAGCAGTGGGGGAGAACTGGGGGCCGGCAACTATCAACACCCCCCTGCAGCCACCAAGCCCGCACTTGTCCCAGATCTCCCTTCCCCCCCCTTCCCCGTCTGTGGCCTGATTTTGATTAACAGCCTACAGTAGGTTAATTGTTACTTTAAATAGGTGCTTTAGTGGATCGGGGCCTGACATCAGGTTACCATGGTACCCGCAATGCAGAAGAAATAATAAACAGGGAAAACTAAGAAAATTACAATTTTGAAAAAGTGGCAAATTACAAATAGTGCACACAAGATGAACTTGATTGTTATTAATTCGTTTTGATTTTTGGGGGGACAGTTCATCATAGTGTGAACAAAAAACCAGCTGACCGTATCATTTGCTTCCTTAGAAAATTCTGGCACACATTATTCACTGCATCTTATTGGTATCTTCCTACAAGAAATGTGTATCACTGTCATTAGAAACACTGATGATAAACATAATTGTACCATAATTACTTTGCAAACAAAGCAAATCTAAAAACGTATAATCCGTGGACTGCCAATTGTAAAAAAAAAAACAACTCAAAGCATCTGTTGACCGTGGAAATGTTGAAAGATAGAAGAAAAAATATTTGTCAAAACTTACACTTATAATTACATAAAATCAGATCGACGCTTTTTTGCACTGAAAGCGTGTGCAATTTGCAGGATAAATGTTTAATTTATGCTTAAAAATAGAAAAAAGGGGAAGGGAACACACAAATGGATGTGCCCCCTAAAAGAATCACTTAAATGCACACCACCCAGTGTAAAAATTAACTTTTAATAAATACCTTAAAAAAATTGTTTTAAGGTCTTG
>CM071567.1:283088151-283155651 GCA_036426205.1 Ascaphus truei
GTATTTATTAAAAGTTAATTTTTACACTTGGGTGGTGTGCATTTAAGTGAATTCTTTTAGGGGGCACATCCATTTTGTGTTTCCCCTTCCCCTTTTTCTGATTCACTTTCAGTTCACAGTTTGCACCCACCATTTGATTACCTCACTTATGTACTTAAACACTTCATTCAATTAGTATGGCCCTGTGATCACTCCCTACTCTTTGTTGATGCTTAAAAATATAAACTAAATGATACGCTTGTCGGTGCCAGTTTAGCATTTCTTGATGCATTGTGTTGGAATTTAGAAGATGAAAGCTTTCCTAACAACGTCAGATAACATGGTTTTCTAAGTCATGTTGTAATGAAAGATTGATGACACGAGAGAGCAGCTGATGAAAGTTTAATTTTGATCACGTGTCTCCTAGACCTAGCTAACCTACAATTGAGGAGTCTGTGGGGAGCCAGGAATAATTCCCTTCGATACTACATTATTTTCTTATGGCCTCCATGGTTAATTTATTTTTAGTAGGAAAACTTTAACCAGCTTAAAAGCTGAAATAGCTAGTAATAAAGGCGATCACATGACACGACCAGAAGGAGCAGAAGTGGAGGGAGCCGCCAGTGTGATCAGCCCCTTAAAAACAAATAAGTGCCCATTATGTACGAGGTACGTCATTAGTGGAATGGGACATTTGACCGTTCTTGGTCCCTCCGCCACCAATCCCCTGTCGGCATTTCGCCTCCGCTGGACCCTCTGCATTCAACTATAATGTGAGTTTTAGGTTAGGGGGGTTAACTTTAGAGGTGTTAGTGTAGGGGTTAACGTTAGGGGTTGTAGGGTAAGGGGTCAAGGTTTTTAGAGTAGGGGGTAGAGTGGGTATTAGGGGATTTAAGGGTAAGGTCTAGGGTTAGGGACTTAACTTAGCTGAGAGGTCACTCGCGGCGAAACGCCAGTGGAGATTTGGTCATGGCGAAACGGCCGCGATCAAATGTCCTAGACCACATAATATGGGCTTCTAGCATGCATGGGAATATGCTGTACTACGTAGGTCATTGGGGCACCAGAAAGAAGTGAAATGTGCAGGTTACCTTTAGAAAAAAGAAATGAAAGCAAAGGGAAACGAAATTTTTTTGACACAGTACAGGCATACCCCACATTAACGTACGCAATGGGACCGGAGCATGTATGTAAAGCGAAAATGTACTTAAAGTGAAGCACTACCTTTTTCCTACTTATCGATGCATGTACTGTACTGCAATCGTCATATACGTGCAGAACTGATGTAAATAACACATGTGTAAAAGGCTCTATAGTCTCCCCGCTTGTGCACAACTTCGGTACAAATAGGGAGGTGGTATTGCTGTTCAGGACGTACTGACAGGCGCATGCGTGAGCTGCCGTTTGCCTATTGAGCGATATGTACTTACTCGCGAGTGTACTTAAAGTGAGTGTCCTTAAACCGGGGTATGCCTGTATATAATATAGTCCACGGGCGCTCAACCTACGGCACATGCGGCCCGCAAAGCCAATGAACATGCCCCGAGGGAGCTCTGCTGGGCTATATGTAGCATGCTGCCAATGCACAGCGGGGATGCCGTCACTCACCAGCAGCATGGTATAGTCAACCATCAGAATTCCCCACTCCGCAACTCTCGCAAGCTTGGCCGGGACTGTCAGCATCACTGCCACACACTCCCCTCTGCAGATAGGTTACCACTGCGTGCTACACACCAAAATGCAGGAGGTGGTGTGGCGGGGAAGAGTTAAGGGCAAAGGTGGTTCATGGGTGGGCGACGGATGAAGGGGAATTGGTGGGTGAATGGGGAAAGTAATGGGGCTGGGTAAGTGGGGTAGACTGGATGGAGATATGGGGAGGGGGGTAATAGGGCTTAATGGTGGTGGGTGGGGGGTTTGAGCTCAATAGCTGACGATCCAATGTAATAGAAATTATGCGCGGCTCTCGGATCATTGATGGGTGCAGTGCTATAGAAAAATAATAATCTTATTAGAGCCCATAATACCTGCAAAACCAGACACATCATATCTTTAAAACGTTCCTTCAACCAAGTAACTTCCAATAGTCATTAAGTTATTCAATTAAAGAAGCAATCCTCCCCTCCGGAAGCCTTTGAGTGTAACTCTTATAATGTTAATATCTTGGCCCCTGAGTATGTTCTGCTCTTTAAAGAAAGAAATGTCTTTATAATGAAAAAAACAACATGATTTTAGGATACCATACAAAGCAAGGGGCTCTAGGGAGAGCTCCATTTTCACCTCCCCGACACTTTCATTTTCCAAATTCTTATACCTCCCGAACAAAGCATACGAGTAAAAAATAAATTAAAACATGCTTGAAAATGGCAAGAAAAGATCTCTTCAATAAAACAAAATGTGAAACAAAATGTCGATCAGCACGGCCTGCTGCTGTAAATGGCAGAGCCACTGGAAACAGCTGCAGGTGACAACAAATCCAGGAGAGACGATGAGGGAAGGGGAGCAGGGGGCGAGAGAAGATGAGGTGAGGGGTTGAGAGAGGATGAGGGGAGGAGGGGGGTGAGAGAAGATGAGGGAAGGGGAAGCAGGGGTAAGAGAGGATGAGGGAAGGGGAACAGGGTGAGAGAAGATGAGGTAAGGGGTTGAGAGAGGATGAGGGGAGAGGTGAGAGATGATGAGGGGGAGGGTGATGAGAGGACAAAGGGGAGGTGGGTGAAAGGAAGAAGAGAGATGCAACAGCCTTGGATTTTTTGGAAGAGGAGCATTAAGATCAGTACAGCTCAGGGGTACGCAAACTGGGGGGCGCAATATTTTTTTGGGGGGGAGCATCGGTTACAGAGGCCCTGCGCTTCCCCGAAGGCATTTAAATTAAATGGCTTCGGGCGACGCGGCGTGAAAAATGACACCGCGGCTCATGTGACGTGTCGTCATATGAGTCGGGGAGTGGGGGGGGGCGCGAGCACTGCGGCTGAGCAGGCAGGGAGGCTCAGCGCAGAAAGTTTGTGCACCCCTTGTATAGCTCACCATGGGTCGGTTATTTATAAATCATGTGACGTTTCCCCCCCCCTTAAATTTCACTCCGTGTGCACCAATTTGCACCATTTCACATTCTTTTTCATAAAATCCTCCCCACAATTTGTTTTACAAAATACAATATGAAATGGTGCAAATTGGCGCACACGGAGTGAAATTTAGAAAAGATGACATACCGGTCACATCATTTACAAATAACTCACCTCCCCACCGACTTTACTCCAACGCCTCACGCCATTCACCATTGTGTCCAGTATTTGTGGAGAAGCCGCCTGGCAACCCTAGTTACATTGTCCCAGCTGGAAGTGAGAGAGTTACATATCTACCCGAAATGGTTTGAATATTTAAATGTATTCAGATTTACACGCTGTCAGTGCCACGTTATACACCGTTTCTTACTTTCATTACGTGCAGATCGCAGCAGCGTGTGTTTTAGTCAAATGGATTTTTAAAATACACGTTTGAACTTTATGACTTATTTATTTTTTAATTGAGTTTTCATGCATTTGCCGTTTCATCTGAGCGTACACGTGGGCTGGAGGGGAGGATGTGGCTCTCAACAGGAAAGTAGGTCAGACAGCATTCAAAGTGCTGCGCGTCTGTTTAACCTCTTCTCCATTCAATGGCTCTCCGCAGCATGACTCTGCTATGTAGTTATCGCACCTTCAGCACTGGTGAGTTCAAGATGTGATGCACTGCAGTGAAATCAAGTCGGGAAACATGTTGGAATTCGTTTTTTCCCAAAAATGAGATGGCTATTATTTTTGTTTCCCCCAAACTGTTTTTATTTGTTTTTCAGTTATATTCAGGGTGGAGGGGCGGATACAGAACAAAAACAGAAAGGGTGGGTGGGGGACAATAGAACCAACATAATTAAAATTGGCAATACAATACAGAAATAATAATAATCAGTAGAAAAAATATTTAACAGTAATAATAAAAGATATGGGGGAGCGGTGAGGGGGAAGCAAGAGACACGAGTGGTAGTAATCACAATCATTTTTCTGCACTTCAATTCAACTTTGGTTTGTAACCTTGGAATTTTTTTTTAATAAAAACCTGCTTTTAATTTTTTTATATCTTTAAATTTGTTTAAATTTGCTTATCTTGTATTGTCGATATATCTTCTGGAAAGGCCCTTATTCATGGGTTCCAAATCTTTTCCATTTTTTCTGTAGAGTTGTTCATAAAAGTCGTGAGTTTTTCCGTTTCTGGAACATGTCGGACTTTTTCCTGAAAGATCTGGAGAGATGGTATATTTGTCTGCTTCTATTGAAGTGTTAGGCTGCGCTTTTAGTCCCGGCTTCGGCGACGCGACCACGTGACATCATCCGTCGCTATTGTAATAGTGATTCCTGCTTATAGCGCGGGAGACGAGAGGGCAACCGGGGGGCGTGGCGATACGTGGCCGCGAGCGGTTCGCCCTCATTGGCTGAACCGCTCACATGCCGCTGACATCACGTGGCGATCGGCGAAAAAATTAAATTCTATTGAATTTAGCGATTTTGGTTGCTGTGGCGCGCTCGCGACCACTATAGGCGCACGCGACGGATTACATCAACTTGTTTTTAAGTGGCGCGCCGTCACCGGGACTATAAGCACAGCCTTATTGTACATCTTGCTGCTGTCAGAAGACGTGCAATTAATGTGTTCGTGGCATATGATACATTTGGTACAGGTTATCCCAAAATCATTATTTCAGCATCCATTGGTACAACACCAAGCACTCTGGTGAGCTCTCTCTTCATTTTTCTCCAGAAGGGAGCAGTCGTTGAGCATGTCCATAATATATGGTATAATGTACCTCTACATCCGCAATTTCTCCAGCACAGAGCCCTTGCTCCTTTATAAGTGTGCGCTAATCTACATGGTGTTAAATACCATCTCATCATCATCTTGTACCTGTTTTCCTTAATTATAGTGAAAACAGACGAGCTCTCCGCAGGGACGGCTATTATTGAGGATTAACCTCTATTCACTTAATAGTAATTACACTTGAATTAATATTACCTCTTTGTATCAAGCTTAAACATTGGGATAAAACTCATGCATAAAAGGTCATTTTAATGTATTTTTTAAATAAAATCTTGATTGCATAAATAAAGGCTTCTTTGGTAAAAGTGTAGTTGATTCATAGGACAAAACCCCAGGACAGGTGGTGGAAATATACAATAAAGGAATGCAAAGCTGCTCAGGATAGATACAAGAATATTCTCAGTAAGGACTATGGGAAGATGCCAGGGAAGAAGAGGAGTCTTGAGTATTCACACCATGTATCAAAGACAACATTTAGAAGCACGGTCATAATTACGTCGCAACTGGCGCTGAGAAACCTGCGCGGCAGACTGCCGCTATGTATTTACCTTAGCTGTGCCATTATCTGATATGTCTGCATCGGTCTGTGATGAGATGATTGATTTATGGATCAAGCAGGAGGGGTTTAGGGTGGAGTTATGTTTGTATGTAGGTGCTGGTCAATGTATTAAGAAACATTCTTTTAAGTTTTACTGCATTGCTTTTCTCCGTCCACTTACGGGTGGCGTAAATAGTTTTTTTTGGGGGGGGGGCGCAGAATCCTAGGGCAGCGGCGTGTATCAACATAACGCGAGTTCTCATTAATCCTTATAGAAATTGGCCACATTTTAAAACTGGATAAATGCTAATAATACATAGGGCGTGTAACACAATTTGAAAATGCTAAAAAAAATAAAGGCAAATGATCATAAACATTTTAAAGTTGCTGTGCCCACAGCTTAATGTTCGCAGGCGGAAGTATGAATAGATGCATTGGTGATGGAAACACTGTGCGTCATAGCACTGATTGACGTGGGGATAAAAGAACCAAGACACTGTCCCAAGCGCCGGAGTGTTTTGCTTCTTTGACCGCGGCGCTGGGGACAGTAAGTCTTGCTACAGCTGTAGGATTGGTTGTTGCTTGAAAATTAGGCCCAAAAAAACACCCTCTATGTGATGAGCTCCACACACTCTCACTGCCCCCTGACAGGTTCCTCTCCAATGTTTCTTGGAGATGAGGAGGAGCGCAGGCAGGTGTAGCAAAATTATTAGCCAAAAAGAAAATAACTATATAGTGCAGATGGTAAAACACTGTGCAAGTAGGTGGTAATCTATAGTATAGAACTCACATAGATCGCAGAAATATCACATGTCAGAGATCCTTCTCTCTCTGACTGGAGCCCTTTAAATGGTAGCAGGGAAATCCCTCAAGGCACGGATATGTATGGATAAGAAGAAAAGCCACAATAGTGCTACTATTCCAATATTGTATTATTCAAACAAATAACACGAGTATATTACACTCACATTCGCCATGTAAAAATCAGGTCTGGTACCTGGGGACTGCTGCTCATTCTCCATTGCAGAGGCCATGTCCTGGTTCCTGTGCTGAAGCGGAGGTCTCTCCAGGGTTGACTTCAGCTCGGCAAGGGTTACTTCGGATATGGCACCAGAGTTCGGGGAAGATCTTTTCTCGGGACAGAGTGTGTTTTATCAATGGCTCTTTTAAGTGACGCGACGGCTGTGACACACGCGGAAGAGAATCCTGGTTACTGTGAAGCTGCCTACACCTGAACAACTATACAACGAGACTGCGGTTCTCTCCTCCACCTGATTTTTACATGGCGAATGTGAGTGTAATATACTCGTGTTATTTGTTTGAATAATACAATATTGGAATAGTATGCACTATTGTGGCTTTTCTTCTTATCCATACATATCCGTGCCTTGAGGGATTTCCCTGCTACCATTTAAAGGGCTCCAGTCAGAGAGAGAAGGATCTCTGACATGTGATATTTTCTGCGATCTATGTGAGTTCTATACTATAGATTACACCTATCTGCACAGTGTTTACCATCTGCACTATATATGTTATTTTCTTTTGCATATTTTGCTACACCTGCCTGCGCTCCTCCTCATCTCCAAGAAACAATCTACCCTTCTGGGACCCGGAACTGTCCCATCAGAGGAAGTTGAGCTGCACTTTACACTTATTTATTTTTCACTATTGGTGTTTATTGTGTGATATTAGTTGTATTCCCAACAACATTATTGGTTCACTTGGGAGTGCCCAATCCACTTCCCCACCCATCCCCTTCACCTTTCCCCACATTCCATTGTTTTGCATCCTCTCCAATGTGCTTTGGACCTGTGACTGTCATGGACATGAGAGCAGCCAATAATCACAGCAGTGTAAGAGGAGGGATTATGAGGGAGATGAGCCTTTCAAAATGGGGGGGGGGGCAGCTATGTTGAGTCAGATCTGTGCGGACCTGAGTGCTGTCAGGTCCGGTCGAGGATTTGAGAGAGTACATATGGCAGCAGGAGCCGCGCATTACAGTCAGGACGTGATTGAGAGTTTGAGCGCCGTCGGAGAGAACCCTCAATGGCTATAAAGACCTGCAACAGTCAGTACACAAAGAGCTCCCACAGTGTGCAGGCACCATCATAAATAGCCAATATACCCAGGATTGGGTGGCTAACACACCACTGACACTAATTTACACCTGCGCCGTGTTATTTGGGGATTGTGTTATATTTGTATACTATGTGTATTGATCCTTGGCTGAGGATCACAGGGTACCCAGTTATTAGTGGATAAGTAAACTTGTTGTATCACCCATATACCGTGTCCGTATTCTTTTCTCCGTCTCACTGTAGGCCACGTGTGGCCTGATAAGTTATTAATAGGGACTCGGGCCCCTGTCTCAGCAATATTCGTAAGTCAGAGCTACTGTAAAAGTGGAGGGGTTACATAATACTGTATAATAGGTTAATAGGTTAATATAATAGAATGTAGTTGTATTTATTTCATTTTGTGTGTGAAATTGCCTTCAACTGGTTGTAACATACATTGACTAAAGATCCTGGCATCAGCTGTATTACACTTGGGGAAGAAAATTGTCTCATTGTACAGAAGCTAAAAAAACTGCATATGTAATAGTTTAGTAACTGCATAGCCTCCATACAGTATGCCTGATACATGACCACAGACTGTTTTAAGAAAGAAACGCATCAATAGACTCATAATTATGGATGCTCACTGAAAACAGCTGTAAATACCAAGGCAAATGTAATCAGGAAACATTTTCTTGCTTTTCTCTCATACACAAATCATGCACAGCAGGCATTTCAATAAATCTGACATTTATTCAGTAAGATTCTCTTTGTTATTTAAATAAGCAGGAATTGTGCACTAGAAAATATTCCCTCCCCCCATAATTTGCCATTGTGTACCAGAAGACTCCCCCAACCAAATCAGTCATAATTACGGGGGCTGGAGCAGGGTCGGACTTGGACCTTCTGAGGCCCTGAGCTATGTCAAGTTTAAGAGGCCCTCAAAATTAGAAATAAATGTATTATTCTGATTGAAGGGACCATTGGAAATATAAACCTCACACTGCAATGAATGAATGCATTATACTAGCATTGGTATATACTGTAAAAGATGACGGTGTAAAGCTAAAATGAACAGTGTTATCACATTGATTTTAATATTAAAACATTTTCTTTCATGAGTTTGAGAGCGAAGTCCTTGATGATGTCTTCAAATGATAAGTTCCGAAGTTTGTCACTTTCAATGCACATGATGCTTAGGATAATATTTGAACGAAAATGTCCATATTTATACAGAATTGTCTTTTTCCCATATCTTCTTTAGATTTGATCTGGATTTGAAAACTTGAAATGCACACATTGTTTTCTATTTTTGAGGCCTCATGTTGTGAGGCCCTTACACTGTAGCTTACTTATGCTTAAATCTGACACTGGTCTGGAAATACAAGCAACTACAAGTTTAAACCTCCTGATATTTGGAACGTGTTCCGCTGAATTTGGTTTGTTACTGAATGTGTCGTCTGTGCAGAACTGCTGAGTAATCACATTTCTTCTATCTCTGGAGCCAGGAGTCTGTTGCAGTTAAGAACAATGTGATGATTTATATACTGGGAAACCCACCAGTTCAAGTTATGTGAAAAAGCATACTAGAGACACAGATTGCTGCTTCAAGCGTTTAAGGTAAGGGCTGGCCAACTCCAATCATCAAGGGCCACCAGCAGGTCAGGTTTTAAGGATATCCCTGCTTCAGCACAGGTGGCTCAATCAGTGGCTCTGTCAACGAGCAGAGATATCCTTAAAACCTGACCTGTTGGCTTGCCCTTGAGGACTGGAGTTGGCCACCCCAGGTTTGAGGGATAATGCTGCAGGAGATTAACTAGTGTGTGTGTTGTGAACTTGCAGGAAATAAACATGAGATCATCCTTTTTTCCCAGTTCATTTTTAGGGTGTGTGATATAGTGCAGCAGGCTGTTCTGGAGGAGTATTATAGTCCAATACAGTGCATTATTACATTGTGTATAAGAGCTTGCGAGCTAATGAACAAAGCTTAATCTGCAATACAGTGAAAGCACTCAGGCTTATGGGCCCATATTTGCTAAGAGGTTCTATTCCATAAGACACCTTCCGGCTCTGGAATACACCTTACAGCCCCTTCAAGTGAGCCATGGGAGTCTTTTAATAAATATGGCCTTGGATACTAATTTTAAGGTTTGTGTTTTAATATAATCCCCCTCCCCCCGTTGTTTTTTCCTCCCCTTACAGATTTGAACCGGGGATTCCTCCAGAGCTAAATCACAGTATTTTTCACTTTTGTGAACTCCCCCCTTTCCACTGGTTCCTAAGGTACTTACTGGTGTTTTAGCTCCATTCCAGGAAAACAAAATGGCCACCAAATCCCATGGCCCAGATGAAAACTGCAACCTCATCAGGGTGATGAGACTGCGGTTTCCTATGGAATGACTGCAGGAGCCATCTTTGAAAAACTGTGAAGGAACACTGGCAACTAAATAGGTTAGGTATCTTCAGGGTAAGGGGGATCCCAAGAGCTTAAAATACCGCCATTCATCTTCAGGGTTCGAATTCTGTAAAATAGGGGGAATTACTATTTTTATAACTTTTTAAATAAAGCCCATAAACTAATTAAAATATAATTCATATTTTCATTATCAGAATTAAAGCTACAAGAGGTTAAAAAAAATTAAAAAAAATTAAGCAGTACTACCCATTTTATCTGGGTTGGGTTACAATACATTTTTATAGAAATGTTGAGATTAAATATTGTCAAAGTAACATTCCTCCTACTCGTTTTCTTTTTTTCTAGCCGCCAAAATGGCAGTATTTTGAGCTCTGTTGACCCTGCTGTTCGCGAAACACTTATCGGTGAAGTTACCGGGTTTAAATTTCCCTCAGGAGAAACAAAATAACTGCCAAATATCAGGCCCATAGGAAGCTACATCATCAAATCCCCTTTAAAAAACAACAACAAAAAAACAGAAAGTAATACCGGTAACTTCACAAGTAAGTACAGGCATACCCCGGTTTAAGGACACTCGCGAGTAAGGACATATCGCCCTATAGGCAAACAGCAGCTCGCGCATGCGCCTGTCAGCACGTCCTGAACAGTAATACCGGCTCCCTACCTGCACCGAGGCTGTGGAGACTATAGAGCCTGTTACAAATGCGTTATTTACATCAGTTATGCACGTATATGATGATTGCAGTACAGTATATGCATCAATAAGTGGGAAAAAGGGAGTGCTTCACTTTAAGTACATTTTCGCTTTACATACATGCTCCGGTCCC
Source organism: Ascaphus truei (assembly GCA_036426205.1). NCBI lineage: Eukaryota > Metazoa > Chordata > Amphibia > Anura > Ascaphidae > Ascaphus > Ascaphus truei. The sequence continues at coordinate 283,098,814 of CM071567.1, forward strand.
ATTGCGTACGTTAATGCGGGGTATGCCTGTATCTTGCAGTCCGTAGACCTGAAAATAGTGTGGTTCAGCTCTGAAGGAGGCCCCGGTTCCAATCCTGTTAAAAAAAAAAAAAAAAAACACAGGGGAGTGGATTGTGCCTTTAAGAGGCCTTGGAAAAATAAGTTAAGACAAGTTTTCTAAAATATTGAACCATCTAATTGGGACTGAAGCTCTTCTGTTTCTATCATGGGGGGGGGGGGGGGGAGTAGGTGAAACACAGTTGCATATACACATTCACGTCTCATCCTTTGCTGCTAAAGCAGATAGATTGTATCATTTTGCACTTTCCAATCGGGATCTTAACACATACACAGCACTCTAAAGAGTTCAACGTTGCGATCTGTGTCCCCTATAAAAACTGTGCACTATTTCCAACAGAGAAGGCAGAAGCGGCCTGTCATTAATTTCATTTCCAGCTAAAAGCATTCCTTTTATACTAAAACTGAGCCTGTAAAAATAACACCAGCTGTGCATTCCCAGGCCCATCGCGGCAGCTCACAGCTGATGCCAATGGGAGTGCTACAGTATGCGCTTCATAGTATGACACATTGAGTCTTCTTCTGAGCCACTGCAAGATGTGAAGTGCTTTCTCTATCCTTTTTATTTATTTATAAAATATTTTACCAGGAAGTAATACATTGAGAGTTACCTCTCGTTTTCAAGTATGTCCTGGGCACAGAGTTAAATGTGGTTTAAAACAAAACAATGTATTACCCAAATCAGTATGCCACCACATTGTCTGAAGTCGATCAGTTATTAGCAGTGTTAAATAACTCTCCACTGTGCTTGCCACAAACACTATGAATATTCACAATATGGCGACCGTGTACTACAGCCACAGTGACTGCGGTGCTGGGAGCGTACAATCTAAGAGAGATGTTTGAAGAGCAGCTCTTCAAAAAGGGCTTTGCGATTTGTGTACATTTTTTGCCAAAAAATAAAACAACTTTACAAAAATTAGTAAAATAAACAAAATGGCAATTTATAGCGGCATATAAAGAGCCAAGTGACCTTGCACAATGACTTTGAATGATTGGCAGATTTTTAAGCGAAGATTGCGAATTTATGCAAAAATGTTTGATGAAAAAAAACCCTCAAATTTCTCCTGGTTTGTCAACTTGAGCAAAAACTTCACAGATTTGTAAAGCGCCAACATATTCCACAGCGCGGTACAGTGGGGGGTACAGTGTGACATCAATGACATACAAGTAAGGACAGACAAGTGCAAACAGATACAGAAGGTAACGAGGGTCCTGCACGTGAGAACGTACATCTGTACAACCTAATACAGGCGGTCCTCGGTTATCCGCCGGAATCCGCCGTCAGATTGCGGACCAGCAGATTGCAGATCCAATGTTAATCCGCGGTGGCGAGTGTCGGATAATGCGTTCAGCGGAATGCTTTACCCGGCGTTGGATAATCCGTGCCACGGATAGCGGACTGTCGGATTGCGAGGACCACCCTGTATGTGGTAATTAACAGCAGGTCCTCCCACTGAGGGCAGAATACATCTACCTCTTATTTTCTATTGTGCTTGCTGAGATTTAACATTTGTAACAATACAGACTCTACTCATATTCAGTTACATCCCTAAACAAAGGTGTGTAGAATAGTAGCATATGGGTCCGATTAAATGGAGAGAGGAAACTATACCCGAAACCTGACAAAATAGCGGGGAACACTGAAAAAACCCTTCCCGACAGTACATAGGATAAGCACGGGACAAGCAGCGTTATATTATCTGTGCCCATCACAACAGTAAAACACATAGCACGTCTGCTGCTGCCATTGATTTTTCTGTGATTCTCACCGATTTGGCGTCAGTCTCATTGGAAACAATCAGTACTTTTCCATTACAACCTCCGCATGTCACTGGTTGCAGTTCTTGTAGGTTGACATGTCTAAGCGAAAAAATATATATATTTAATGTGGGATTACATTTTTTTTTTTATATTTAAAACAGAGCCATCATTGTTATATACACACACACACACACACACACACACACACACACACACACACACACGGTCCTTTTGAAGTCAATATATATAAATAAACTTTCTCCCTAGTTAATTTTTATAAATAGCTAATATTTCTGTTCTTTCATATAATATCCAACATGTTTCTAAAATTAGGATAGTGTGGGCAAGAAGCATTTTTCTCAATCTGCTGGCAGCTTTGAATTGTGCTATTCTGTTGCTTTTTTACATTTTCCAGATTGTAATATGATGCCAATATACATACAGTAACAACTTTTTTTTAATGATATTAAGAACTGGCTCAGTCCAAGGGCCTCATGCAGAGAGCAGCGCAAAAAGTGAAAGCGGCATTAATTGGCGGATTCTGCCTTCAGAAAGGCAGAAACCGGCAAGTTTAAAAAAAAGCGCCATTTTTTTTTTTTTCCCCTTCAAATTCGCCGCGCGCCTGGAGAGTTTAAAATCTCTCCAGTTTTTTTCTCTGCCGTATGCAGAGAGCCGCGATCGCCATCTAGTGGCTGTTCGCGGCAAAAAAATGGCGCGATTTTCAACATTTTCCCTCTCCACTAAGCAGCTGGCGCTCCGCGGCCGGTGGAGAGGAAAAAAAAAAAAACGCGATTTTTTCCCCAGTAGTTTCAACAGCGCTCATAGCGCTGGTTGAAACTCTCCATATGCAGAAAGGCAGTTTTCTGCCCTTTCTGCATATGGACATAAAAACTCTCCAAAAAAGGTAAAAATTTTCCCCCTCTCCAATTCTGCATAGCGCTGCTCTCTGCATGAGGCCCTTAATGTACAAATGTATGCACTCAGAGTGTGAAGAGCAGTTATTGTGAATTTAATTTACATTTTACTACTATACTGTATATTGTTGCAGTAAAGTGTCCACAGTCTGTACTTGTACTGTAACAATACTTTTAGGGGTATATTTTCCACACAAGTAAACAGAAATATAAAGGTACTGTACCATCTCTTTTAAGGCAAAACAAAACCGTAAACGAAGTCTACTTCATGTCAGGGAGACAGACTAACTGAACAGGCCCTGAGTAACCAACTGGTTTTCTAAGCTAATTACCAGTTTAACTAGAACATAGCATAACACAGTACATCTATTACCAACATAAAGTTCTTATCTGAGGTGCTCGTAATCCGTCCCAGGACTCTCCAGGTTTTTGCTTGTGGAACCGTTATGCCTTGCACACCGGTCAGTCATACTTCCTCAGCAGACTGTGGAACTCAGGTTCCTCGTAGACAAGCCCTGCTTCCTTGCAGGCATGTGCAGCTTCTTGGAGCGTCCTGGCCAACCGTTAGGGAAAGATTCCATTCTGGCAGGCTTCTGACTGCGTTTTAAACCCCTTGCAATCAGTAGGTAACTGGAACACCCTAGTTGATTGCCTAGCTAGAGCAGTTTAACCTCCCGCATCCTGGAAAGCATGCATACTGCAACCTCTCTCTACCATACACAGTCTATGACTCTGTCACAATATAAATATATATGTATTATTAATATATAATCTAAGTAATATCTAGGAAATATATATATATATATATATATATTTTTTTTTAATTATTATTATATATTATGATATTTAATTTTGTTCATTTTAAATCTTAATTACTGCTTAGGGACAGGAATAACATGCAAAATGCACAAGCACAAACCCTGCGCGCCTCTTGTCTTCCCATACTTGCTGGTTCTGTTTTGCCTTCTGAATAGATTGATTCTACAACAAAGATTATGTTGTATGGTGAGCAGAATCCCCCTTTAAATTGATTGCCACTTGCACGTCTCTTTATAAGCCAAAATGTGATTGGATTTTTATAGAATAGAAAGCTTTTTGAAAGCTCTTTGCCCCCTCCTGTGAGTTTCGCTAGTGGCACACTGCCACCCACTGCCTCTTTGATCCTCAATCTACTTTTTATGAAGGCAAATGTTCCCTGCTGGAGCAATGTGGCAAAGGGCTAAATGTACAAGTCAAAAATATTTAGTACAAATATGACATGTGTTTCTCACTTCGTTTCAATAATAGTATATATAACTTAACTATATCATAGCACAGTATACGGTATATGTGCGTGTGTGTGTGTGTGTGTGTGATATATGTATGTATATATATATCTTTTTATATATATACTGTATATATAGTGTATGCATACTCTGTATACACACAATATATTCTGTGGTGTTTGTTGCAATGCAATCTGTGGTGTGTGTGTATATGTATATATAGCAAATGGAAATATTACTGTTTGTTCATTTGCATGTCTTAGATAGATCTGCAACCCTGTCTTTCACCATTATCGCCCAGCACACAGCACTTCCACTGCAGCAAGGGATTCTGGGAAATGACATGCAAATGAGCACACAATGCCACCTTTTGTCTCAAGCTCATATTACACGAGCAACCCTTAAGCCAATGGCGTATATATATATATCTATATATCTATATATAGATAGATAGATATAGATAGATATATATAGATAGATATAGATAGATAGATATATATAGATATATATAGATATATATATATATATATATATATACCATCACGTTTTAAGTTATGGTGGGTGAAAAAGGCAACAAGAAACCTCCACCGTATTGCATATAGCAAATAAAAAGATCACTTGTGAGCACATTCACATGTCTTAGGCAGGTCTGCAACCCTGCCTTTCACCATTATCAACAACACAGAGATGAAGAACCCCTATGGTGAGAGCACTCAGCGGCCTGTGATACTGATGATAATTATAATGATAATTATGGACCTGATGGAGACAGTAGGTCTTATAATTGATGTGTAATATGAAGTGGGTTAAAAAACAAGTTTAATTGGAGAAATCCTCAAATAAAATAAATGGTCCTCAATATGGGATAATCCTATGTGATTAGCGAATTAAAATAAAATGGAGGTAAGAGGTAAAGGATATAAAGTCCTATTCAATAATAGGCTCTCTTTATACAGTAGAGGCAACGTTTATTCTAACATTTGCCGTAAACTAGCCGGGTTACATTCTGGGTATGTGCTGGGTATGTGCTGGGTATGTGCTGGGTATGTGCTGGGCTAGTTTGAGGCACGTTTAAGGCATTTCTGCATTGACTAACGACCCATAGGATTAACACAGCAGGGATCCCTGGCAGTCCAATTCAGTTTGAATGGGACTGCCAGGGACCCCCGCTGTTAATCTGATAGGCCATTAATCAATGCAGAAATGCTGGGGCTAGTTTAAGGAAAGTTTAAGGCATGTATTCAGAATGTACCTGGGTGTTTCCTGGGTTTTTTGGGGAATTGCCACTGGTTTTTGTTAGAATAAGAGTTGCCTCTACTGTACACTTCAACAATGCAGGTAAGTATATACACAGTTCAGATATGGGGTTCAACATTGTGTATAGAATTACAGCGTATATGACTCCAAAAGCCCTTTACCTATATTAGTGAGGGCTCCGGGCACAAGTCGTTGTCTTAATACACCTTGGCAGATATTATTTACCTTCCAATCTGTCGGACTCGCAGCTCTGGATCTATACAGATAGAAACAGCTAGTGTATATATGGATTATGTCTGAGCTGAACAGACGGTTCACATTCTGAGCTACCTGTATATCCTATTACTATATGTGTTTATGTTACACCGTATATGATTCATATAGTCCTCCAGCTATATCAGTGAGGGCTCCGGGCACAAGTCGTTGTCAAAACACACCTTGGCAGATAATAATTACCTGCCAATCTGTCGGACTCGCAGCTCTGGATATACACAGATTTAAACAGCCAGTGTATATATGGATTATGTTTTGAGCTGACCAAGCGGTTCACATTTTGAGTTACCTGTATATCCTATTGCTGTATGTGTTCATGTTACACATTATATCCCACCATTTGAGGATATCAGCTTACCCGATAACTGAACTGTGTATATACTTACCTGCATTGTTGAAGTGTATAAAGAGAGCCTATTATTGAATAGGACTTTATATCCTTTACCTCTTACCTCCATTTTATTTTAATTCGCTAATCACTTAGGATTATCCCATATTGAGGACCATTTATTTTATTTGAGGATTTCTCCAATTAAAATTGTTTTTTAACCCACTTCATATTACACATCAATTATAAGACCTACTGTCTCCATCAGGTCCATAATTATCATTATAATTATCATCGGTATCACAGGCCGCTGAGTGCTGTCATCATAGGGGTTCTTCATCTCTGTGTTGTTGTTCTATAATTCCCCTGATTGTAGCACCTGTGTCATTGGCAGTAGCGAGGGCTCCCTCTACCCCTTTTCCCCTCCCTTTCCCTTACCCTGGTGATATACTTTCACCATTATCCCCAGCATACAGTGCTTCCACTGCAGCAAGGGATTCTGGGAAATGACATGCAAATGAGCACACAATGTGTCACCTTTTGTCTGAAAAACCATTGTTACATGGAGCCCATATAAGCTAATGTTTGCTGTTAACACAGCTTTAAAAGCACAGCATGGGAATCAGATGCAAAGCCAGAGAAACCATTCACAGACATGTTTCAACCTTAATGGGTATCATCAGTGTGAAGTTGGTTGTACTGCTGGCTTTGCATTTTCAAGACTGTAGGGTTTACCATCACGTTTTAAGTTATGGTGAGTGAAAAAGGTAACAAAAACAGACATATAATCAGAAGACCATATACAGCCCCCTAAAGTTGCACTCAAGATAGATGACATATAGGTATAATGTCAGAAAATAGAAGGCTAGGTCTGAGCCAAATCCAGAATAAATAGGATATAAAGCTGAAAGGTCACACTCAAATGAAAATAATAAAGACTTTAATGTTACTACTATAAAAACGACGAAACACAATAAAAATGCACAACAGGTGCATAAATAAAATCCCCTAATGTGTGTGGTAACGGTGCGAATATGGTTAATAACTATAACCAAGAGAAAAAGCTGCTATCAAGTTAGGAGCTAAATCGACAGGTGCTATGTTGTAAACAGAGGGTTGCAATAACCAATGGTTTGAATACACAGGAGACCAAATAGGTAGTAGATGTTAGATGTGTACACAGTGTGTGATTGGCAGTCACTAAACACACTTAGATCAAAGTAGCCATCTGTATATATAGAGTGTAGGTAGCCTCCACATATATCTCAGTAATGGGTGCCTGAGGGGTAGCGCAATATAATTAATTAGCTGCAAAATGCACAGTGGCAAAACCCCCCACAGAACGTGTACATCAGCAGATGGATATATGCTTAATACGACCTGATGTCCCTGGTGCAGCCTGTAAACTCCATAGGAGAGTTAGGAGTTGCCGTTCCTCTAGACACACATGCCGCGCGAACGTCAACGTGATGACGTCACGGCGTACCCCGATGTACGTTTTGCGCGTCACCGCGCGCTTTCTCAAGGGGGAGGAGTCAGGTGTCTTTTTTATTGTGTTTCGTCGTTTTTATAGTAGTAACATTAAAGTCTTTATTATTTTCATTTGAGTGTGACCTTTCAGCTTTATATCCTATTTATTCTGGATTTGGCTCAGACCTAGCCTTCTATTTTCTGACATTATACCTATATGTCATCTATCTTGAGTGCAACTTTAGGGGGCTGTATATGGTCTTCTGATTATATGTCTGTTTTTGTTCATTGATTTCTCCCTTGCACCATGTAGACTGTGTGTTTTTGTTTGTATGTTTGGTGTAGCGACGTGCCTTCTGTGTATTTAGAGTAAAAAAGGTAACAAGAAACCTCCACTGTATTGCATATAGCAAATAAAAAGATCACTTGTGAGCACATTCACATGTCTTAGGCCTTGCCCCCGCTGCCTACTACAGCGGACGCTGCGCGCACGAGAGTCCTCCCCGCAATGGCGCCGGGCCCGCTGCGAGGGGGGGCCGCAGCGCTCGCGCGAGAGCTATACCTGCTCTCAATAGAATTGAGAGCAGGACTCGCGTCGAGCGATTAGGCACGCCCCCCGGCGGTTCAGCCAATGAGGGCGAACCTGCCGAGTGACGTCATGGCCGCGCCCCCGTCACTCCTCCGCCACGCCCCCCCCGGTCTCTGCTCCTGCAGTGAGCTGCAGACCGGGGAATTGGCTGAACGCGCCGCCAAAAGCGCGGGCGCGCGTTACAGCGGAGAGACCGGGGCCTTAGCCTTAGGCAGGTCTGCAACCCTGCCTTTCACGGTATATACACATATACATATAAAGTGTTCAGGAAAAAAGGGACCCCTTTCGTTTTTCATCCTATTTTATATATTTCTCGCTCAATCCCCAAGGGACTTTGTATAATTGTAGGTCTGTTCTGTAGATTAGCGGTATATAAGAAGCACAATGTAGACAATCAACTGATGTTAACTAAATTGATGTCACTGAATTATGCCAACAAGTATAAGATACACTACGGTGGGTTCATGTTAATGAAATATAGGACCTTTCAGTGTGAGATGGGTAGGCAGATTATTGGAGATAAGGAAAAAGCTGAGGTATTAAACAAATTCTTTGCCTCTGTGTTTACCAGGGAAGAATCAAGTTCAATAATAGTGCCGCAGGAGGAAGCCGTAACCTCCATATTAATGAACAATTGGTTAACTGATGAAGAAGTTCATAAGCGACTTGAAAAAATTAAAGTAAATAAGGCACCTGGCCCCGATGGCATACATCCAAGAGTTCTCAAGGAGTTAAGCTCAGTAATAGCCAAACCATTATCTTAATATATAAATCTGAAAGTTGTGGGGTTGTAGATGTGGCCAATCAGATTGCTCCGTATCCCTGCCCCGCCCCGCACGCCTCTCATTGGCCTGCGTGGCTCTATGGCTCTGATGTCACCCAACTGCCACTCTCTTCTCCTCCTCACCCAACTGCCACACACACACACGCACAAGCACCCGGCCACTGTCCTCTTCACCCAGCTACCCTCCCCAACCCATCCCCCCCCCCACCCATCACCCCCCCAGCTCACCTCCCCACCAGGTCCCCCATCACCCGCACCACCGGGCTCCGCCGCTCCCTTCTGTCCCGCTCACCCCCTGCGGCCTCCTCCTTCACACGGCCGCTTCTCGGTGAGGGTTGGCCTCTGGTTCCTCTGCCCGGCTCTGCTCCCGCTGCATGGCCGCTGTGCCCGCCGCACTCTCGGCTCCTCCTCCTGCCTCTGCCGGTGTACGTTGAGGATGGCGGCGGAGGAGGGTGGGGGGTACAGCGCCCGAGAAAGCCACCGCTGAGCGCCGCACGGGACTGCGGGCGGGTCCTGCCCCCGATATAGCCGCCGCTGAGCGCCGCACGGGACTGCGGGGGGGCGGGGCCTGTGCCCGAGAAAGCCGTCGCTGAGCGCCTCGCGGGGGGCGGGGCCTGTGCCCGAGAAAGCCGCCGCTGAGCGCCGCATGCGACTGACACCTCTGTGTGTGTGTCTCACTGTTTGTGTGTGTGTGTGTCACAGTTTGTGTGTATGTGTGTGTGTGTGTGTCTCTCTCACTGTTTGTGTGTGTGACACTGTGTGTGTGTGACACTGTGTGTGTGTGTCTGACAGTGTGTGTGTGACACTGTGTGTGTGTGTGACACTGTGTGTGTGTGATACTGTGTCTGTGTGATACTGTGTGTGTGACACTGTGTCCCCCCCTCCTGTACGCTGTCCCCCCCTCTCCTGGCAACTGTCCCCACCCCCCCTTCTGTCCACTGTCCCCACCCCCACTCCTGCCCACACCCCCCCTCCTGTCCACTGTCCCCACCCTCCCTCCTGTCCACTGTCCCCGTCCCTCCTGCCCACTGTACCCACCCCCCTCCTGTTCACTGTCCATCCCTCCCTCTGGGGGGGGGGGGGGACGGAGAAAGAGAGCGAGCACAGAAATAGGGGGAGAGGAGGGAGCGGGAAATTTAACTCACGGGCAATGCCGGGTATATCAGCTAGTATTTAATATTCAAGGACTCCATTTCCACAGGCTCAGTACCACAAGATTGGCGTAAAGGTGCCTATTTTTAAAAAGGGAGCTAGATCACAACCGGGAAATTACAGACCTGTAAGCCTGACTTCAATAGTGGGGAAACTACTTGAAGGTTTAATACGGGATAATATTCAGGAATACCTAATGGAAAACAAAATTATTAGTAATAGTCAGCATGGATTTATGAAGGGTAGATCATGCCAAACTAACCTTATTTGTTTCTTTGAGGAGGTAAGTAGGAATCTAGACCAGGGTAATGCAGTTGATGTTGTCTACCTAGATTTTGCAAAGGCTTTTGATACGGTTTCACACAAGAGGTTGGTGTTCAAAATAAAGAAAATTGGACTCAGTAATAATATATGCACCTGGATTGAAAACTGGTTAAAGGACAGACAACAGAGGGTTGTCACAAATGGAACTTTTTCAGGTTGGATCTAAAGTCGTGAGTGGAGTACCTCAGGGATCGGTACTGGGACCCCTGCTTTTTAACCTGTTTATTAATGACCTTGAGGTTGGGATCGAGAGCAAAGTCTCCATCTTTGCTGATGATACTAAATTGTGTAAGGTAATACAATCAGAGCAGGATGTAATTTCTCTTCAGAAGGACTTGCAGAGACTGGAAACGTGGGCAGGTAAATGGCAGATGAGGTTTAATACAGATTAATGTAAGGTTATGCATTTGGGATGCAAGAATAAAAAGGCGGATTACAAATTAAATGGAGATATATTGGGGGAATCCTTGATGGAGAATGATTTAGGAGTGCTTGTAGACAGCAGGCTTAGCAATAGTGCCCAAAGTCATGCAGTAGCTGCAAAGGCAAACAAGATCTTATCTTGCATCAAACGGGCAATGGATGGAAGGGAAGTAAACATAATTATTCCCCTTTACAAAGCATTAGTAAGACCACACCTTAAATATGGAGTACAATTTGGGCACCAATCCTAAGAAAAGACATTATGGAACTAGAGAGAGTGCAGAGAAGAGCCACCAAATTAATAAAGGGGATGGACAATCTAACTTATGAGGAGAGACTGCTAAATTAGATTTATTTACATTAGAAAAGAGGCGTCTAAGGGGGGATATGGTAACTATATATAAATATATTCGGGGACAATACAAGGACCTTTCAAAAGAACTATTCATCCCATGGGCAGTACAAAGTACTCGGGCCATCCCTTAAGGTTGGATGAAAGGAGATTTCACCAGCAACAAAGGAAAGGGTTCTTTACAGTAAGGGCAGTTAAAATGTGCAATTCATTACCCCGTGATGGCAGATACAATAAATTTGTTCAAAAAAAGGTTGAACATCTTTTTAGATGGGAAAGGTATACAGGGATATACCAAATACGTATATATGGGAAGGATGTTGATCCAGGGATTAATCCGATTGCCAATTCTTGGAGTCAGGAAGTAATTTATTTTTCCCCTTATGAGATATCATTGGATGATATGACTCTGGGGTTTTTTGTTTGCCTTCCACTGGATCAATAAGTAAGTATAGATATAGGATAAAGTATCTGTTGTCTAAATTTAGCATAGGTTGAACTTGATGGACCTACGTCTTTTTTCAACCTCATCTACTATGTAACTATGAAATGAGAAATAGGAGTTTTTCCTTCGTAGCTCGTAAATGTGTTAAACTGCTGTAATCTAATCTGAAACGCTATGGCAAAGGCCCCACTGAACGCGCCGGCCCACCCGCCTTGCGTCCTGGCGGCGCGTGCACAGCACTTCACCGTGATCTGCGGTCTGCAGGGATCGTTTTTGAAGCGCGGGTCGGTGGGCACGGCCATGACGGGGGCGGGGCCACGACGCCGGCTCAGGACCCATATCTACTCGTCTTATTTTCTGTAACGCTCAGCTCTTCAATAGAAATACTATTTACAGAAAAAGGTAAAAGCAGCCAGCTCATTTGCATGTCACCTGCATCAATCACGCATTTAACCTATTCAGCAGTGAATGGTGAAATCTAAACCGAAGTGGCTCTGTGCTGCTCTGCTCTGTTGCTCTGCTCTGAGCTGTTTGTAAAGGATGATGTCACATACCTAGCCTCTGATTGGCTCCCTGGCGCACCACGTGACGCGTCGCCGCTCAGGATCACAATCCTATTGTAGCCCCTGCTGGCTGACACGTTACAGTGCGAAGTGAGCCTGGCAGCAAGGAGGGACTGGGGCCGACTAGGGAGGAAGTAAGGAGCTGGTGAGTGGCACGCACGCAGTTGCGAGTGCCGCCGGATTAAGCGGGACCCAAGCCTAAGGCCTCGGTCCCGCTGCGCTCGGTGGCGCGGGCGGCCACACGCGAGTTCCCCACCAGCAGGGGAATCCTCCCGAGCCGGTCCCGGTCCCCCCTGGCGGCACAGCGCACTACACGCTGTGACGCGTCAGCCGCTATGAGACACAAGAGAATGGTGATCCCTAGCGTTGATGCGTCACGTGGTGTGGCTGTAAGCCAATGGGGAGGGGAGGCTTCGGGAGGAGGAGAGGCTTCGGGGAGCGGGGAGGAGTGTGGAGTGAAAGCAGCGTGAGTGCCTGTCTGTGTGTGTGTCTGAGTGCGTGCGTGCCTGTCTGTGTGTGTGTGTGCCTGAGTGCCTGTCTGTGTGTGTGTCTGAGTGCGTGCGTGCCTGTGTGTGTGTGTGCCTGAGTGCGTGAGTGCCTGCCTCTGTCTGTCTGTGTGTGTGTGTGTATGAGTGCCTGTGTGTGTGTGTGTATGAGTGCCTGCGTGTGTGTGTGCCTGCGTGTGTGCGTGTGTGCTTACCTTCAATCAGCAGCTCCAGCCCGAGCCGTGGAGGGAGGGAGGGGGGGGGGAGAGTAGCGGGTCCCTCCGCTCAAGCCACGCCCCTCCCCTGTCAATCCTCCCACTCCCGCCCACCTCCCGCTCCGGCTCCCGCTCCCTACAGACCACATATCACGGTCTGTGTATGTCAGCGCCCCGCCTGTCTGCAGTGCGGGCGCGCTGACTCTGGGAGCGGGGCCTTAGCCTAAGATTACTATAAAGTTTGAGTTCAAAGTGTGTGTGCAAAATGTCCTTCTGCCAGAATGCGCACCCGAAGCTGAGAACGCCACTGTCTGATTGCATATTCGATATGCTTTGAAGGAGCAATCTAACCCATTGATTTGTTTGAGGAAGGAGGCCTCCGGAGCCTAACCTCATTAACTTTAGCTCCGGGGATCCACTGCTTCCAAAGATACTTCTGTAGTAATTGCCGGTAGCTGCTCCGGCTGAGCTAGCTGGGCTTTAAAGTTTAAATCTCCCGCGTTACGTGGCCCAATAAGAAGCCGCATCGATGATGTCACGGCTTCCTATTGGCCCACAGGGTGTGGGTGCTTTGAACAGTGGCTATTACATGATCCCTGGTAGCTGAGCAGAGCGGCTACTGGCACCTACTACAGAGGTAAAGTCTCTGGAACCAGGGGATCCCTGGAGCTGGAAGTAACGGGGTTCAGCTCCGAAGACCCCCTGCTTCAATGAGAGATATATATATATATATATATTCAAATTAATATCAAGAGCGCAATAACTTAGGGGTTAAAAATGTCTAAATAATGCAGCCACAATGCTGGTTTTAACACAAAACCCAGATATCAATGATACAGAGAGCATCCGGCACAATTAGAAATGGTATAGTTTTGCAGGAGTCCTATTAGGAGTGGGTTAAGTAAGACTGTATTGATATACTAAGAATGGCTCTTTGAACCTCTACCCAATTTAAATCAACAGTATTTACCCAATAAAGGGCACCAGTATTAAAACAGAAACACATTTGTAGCATACAGTGTTGCTAATGGGAGTCAGGAGTAGATCGGATGGAAATAAAGATATTATGACAATGTCACTGTGCCTGCTGATTGTCATAATATCTTTATTTCCATCCGATCTACTCCTGACTTCATTAGCAACACTGTATGCTACAAATGTGTTTCTGTTTTAATACTGGTGCCCTTTATAGGGTAAATACTGTTGGTTTAAATTGGGTAGAGGTTCAAAGAGCCATTCTTAGTATATCAATACAGTCTTACTTAACCCACTCCTAATAGGACTCCTGCAAAATTATACCATTTCTAATTGCGCCGGATGCTCTCTGTATTATATATAGTTACATAGTAGATGAGGTTGAAAAAAGACGTAGGTCCATCAAGTTCAACCTATGATAAATTTAGACAACAGATGCTTTATCCTATATCTATACTTACTTTTTATATATATAACTACGCAAAAAAAATTGCTGGCTTGGATTGCTGCTTTAAACAGGTCTATATAAAGCGTCCCGCCTGCAGCCAAATTCAACGTCCGTGGTACAGAAGCGAAAGTATATCGGTTTATAAGCAGGTCTGTTCTCTTTATATAGACATGTTTAAAGCCTGCATTGATATACAATGTGGTTTGGGATATGTGCTATGCATGTTGACTATGCTTTGACTGTGGTCTGTTATATGCACTGTAACAGTGGCTCTGCTAAATCTAAGCTAGATTGACTCAAGGGTTTGCTACTTTATGTCTATGCCTTGATTGTGTTATCTCTGTGTGACAGGCAGATTGTATAAGCGTAACCCCGCTATGTGGGATATTTATACGCCCATTGATACGCAATGTAGGTCATGTGCATTGGAGTATATACATTGTGCTATTGATATATTGTGACACCATTATATATATCAAAAGAAAGAAATGCCCAATACTACATCCAATGTGACAAAATACATACTGCAATACTTCAGTGCTGATATTCTCAGGATTATGGGTCATTTAGTTAAACTCTTTGGCCAAAGCGTTATAAGCCTGCAGCCACTTTACAGCATGACCGGTATGCAGGTCCTAACACTACCTGATAAAATTCTCTTTTACCTCTCCTGGAGGGAGAATGACCACATTGGGTCTGCCATAACAGGAACATGAAAAAAACTGCTACTTGGAAAGTGGGACGGGGCGAGCTTAAACCCTGGGGGCCGGGGGGGGGGGGGGGGGAATGGCGCTAACCTCCAAACAAATGATACCAGTTGAAAATCAAAATCAATAAACATACAATATCCCAGCAAGCTCAAGAACCCCAAAACCCACCACATCATTTCTAAAGCATATATATACAGTATAGTGTCAAAAAGGAGATGTCATTATATATATTATCCGTTTTCCTATGCTTTGAGTGTGGTTTGTGTTATATACCCTAACAGTGGTTCTGTTACATTTGCAAAAATAGGGGAAGGGGACAGGTATGGATTTCCACTACTTCAACAGTCACTGAGAAAACAGGGTGCTGGGGCTAATATAAGATATGTACTAAACCTTGTAAGAGAACAAGGGAAAAAGAGGCCCCTGTTGTAGCACTCCTAGTATATGAAATGATGAAGTATTTAAAATCAAACTTTAATAGTATCAGTAATATAAAAGAATGTTGGACAAACTAACTATAACACACACAACAAATAAGGACCAGGAACTGGTATGATCAACTCCTCCTGAGCTGGTATATGGGGGAGTGGACGACCTGCCTAGTAGCTACAGTATGTATACTGCAAATCAGAACTAGTCTCTGCTGAGAAAGTCTATGCAGAACCACATGTGGGAAAATGATGTAAGTAAATCCCAATGGCATACCAGTGAGGTGAGGGTATATATAAAAACTCTTACTATAATAAGAGTGAGGTATACATGTCCTCTGGTGTCAGACTGATGACAACAAACGAATACCGAAGTCTGCTGGTGATGAAACCCTAGTTCAGTCACTATAGTTGACTGTGCTAATCATGGGCTAGCATAGGAACATTAAAGGGTTCATATATGACTTGTGTAATACTCAAAATGCACCATATTGTTAGGTTAACTTGAGAAAACCCTTCCCATAATAGGTGAATATATTGGATAGCTATGTTGTTACAAATGGTAGTGTTGTATGAACTTCACCAGCTGTATGTGAAAACAAGCCACAATGACTCAACTTATTGTTATAGAGTTCCTATAAATATAAAGCTATGCCCTTTAGGGTAAACCAGCTGGTGGCGTAAGTTAGCAGCATGAACTGAGGCCACCTTGAAGAAGCGTCATCAGGACGCAAAACATCCGTTGGTGAGTTACGTCATCACGTTATAGTCTGATATGTGAACCTGGAAGCGGCACATACACAGTAGCCGGCTTATTAGCTTTCAGCGGCATGCGGGCTCCCTCTGAGCCTTGCAAAGGAGTTATTCATCATTATCCCGTTTGCGGCACGAACACAGTAGCCGTTCTAGCAGCTTATAGCGGTATGCGGGCTCCCCCTGAGCTCTGCGATGGGAGATATTGTTCTGAGCTCTGCGATGGGAGATATTGTTTTGTAGTTTGTAGCGGTATGCGGGCTCCCCCTAAGCTTTGCGATGGGAGATATTGTTTTGTAGTTTGTAGCGGTATGCAGGCTCCCCCTGAGCTTTGCAAGGGAGATATTTATCAATTCTATCCGTTCCTCTACATTTATCCATTAATTCTCCTGTACTTACCATGATAGGAGCACCAGAGTTTGAGGCATTTAATTTCATACATTTGTGCGCTATGGTGATGGGAATTTCCATGCCTGGTCAGGTAATCCAACAGTACTAGTGCCTTTAACAAGCATGAACTTTTCTGATGCTATGGAGGATCATTCACCCACCGTAGCGCTATCATTAGGGCTAATACTTGGATAGATTAACCCTATGATGGTATGTATTCTGGGGTATTTAACCCGTCAGCTTTTATAATATTAAACCAACATGCCATTCAGTTCATGCTGCTACCTTACGCCACCAGCTGGTTTACCCTAACAGGCATAGCTTTATAGGAACTCTATAACAATAAGTTAATTCATTGTGGCTTGTTTCCACATACAGCTGGTGAAGTTCATACACCATACCATTTGTAACAATATACAGCCATCGGCAGGAGAGGGACGGGTGGTTGATGGAATGTCACCCAACCGCGCCTAAAAAAACGCTCGGCCCTAAAAAATTTGGCTGGCTCCGTAGTATTTTATATTTTTCTCCACCCCTGTTTTAAAGCAGCAATACGGGTTAACTTTTTTTTAAAAATATTAATTTGTGTTCATTTCAGCTCCGGGGCCCCCATGCTTCCAGAGATACTTACCTCCATAGCAGGCGCCGGTATCTCTGCGGAGTTTAAAGGTCCGGGTCACGCGGGCTAATAGGAAGCACACCAGATGACATCACGACTTCCTATTGGCCCGCGTGATGCGGGACAATTAAGCCGCCATTAGATTAGACAAACCATTTCTCTGCCCGCAGGGTTACCAGCACCACGATGGAGATAAGTATCTCTGGAAGCAGAGCTGAAATTAACCTCTACTTCAAATCTGCAATAAAAAATAAAAACCTTTTTTAAAAGAAAGTTAACCCATATTGCTGCTTTAATGTAGTAGTTATTTGTTTATCTCTTTATGTTTTGCTACCAAATGTAAACACAGTATTTAACTTCAGTCACAATCTGCTTCTTCAGTAGACAGGCGGTCGGTTTCAAGTTACGCCAACCCCCCTGATTCAAACACCCATTTTTGTACCGCTTTTGCAGACTCACAAGTTAGTTGTCTTTAAAAGAGTCTCACTGTAACATAGGTGTATATTCAGAAAGGTCCGAAACGTTGGTGCTGTAATAAACTTTCAAACATTTGAGATATTCCCAAGAGTGCCTGACTTAATCTACAAGATATATGGATATTTGCAATGTTTTGCAGGTCCATCTGGCAGCAAATGGGTTAAGTGGTGACTGTAAAAAGGGACTTCCATTGCTAGTTGTGATGCTAGCCTAGTGCAAGCTTCATGTGACCTTGCGGAAGCCATTTTGTAGCCTATTATGAGCCCGGTGCATAATAATGGAGTAAGTTCCTTGTATGACAGGACTTCCTATACTCGTGTGACAAACTGTCAGTCCTTATACAAGTAAACCTCAGTTATCTGTTTTGTTTTAAAATTACAAATATTATTATTATCATCATCCATTATTTATAAAGCACCAAGTATAAAAAGAATAAATGCTTCACATGAGATTATCGGATTCTTTGGCTTCAATGAAATGTTTTTCAGAAAAACAAAGGTCAATCGATAAATAGATTTATTTGAAGTAACAATATTGATTTTGCAATAGGAGTCAATGCAATTACTGAAGAGGATGTCATAGTAATATTGCATTTCAATTGACTGTGTCAATTACAATGAAAATAATTACTTTCAAGGTTACCTGCTATCTAATGGCTAAATTCACAAACACACTCCCTTCGCACATGCACACCGCTCCTCTGAACGCCTCTGGAGGAAATCTCGCACTCATCCTGATTTTGTACACCATAAATTTCTCCTCTCCTGTTTTAACTCTGCCCTCTCTAATGCAAAACAACACTATTTCTGCTCACGAATCAGCACTCGCAAATCCAATCCACTTCCTTTCTCTGTGTTTGACTCCCTCCTCTGACCTTCTCATCCTACTGCTTTTGCTTCCTACAGTACCCTTCTCCTCAAGCGTTTGCCGACCAATTTAGAGGCAGGGTGGAAGCTGTCCACAGTGACACTAATTCTTCCCCTCTGTCCTCGGCCTTGCTCCTACTCGGACCTACTTCTTTCACTCTCGTTACGCAGTTGGAAGTTTCTCAGCTGCTCTTGTCCCTCTACCACTGGCTCTCTCGATCCTATTCCCTCACACTTTATCAGACATTTTCCTCCGTCCTAATCCCCACTCTCACCCATATCTCCAACTCCTCCCTCTCCTTTTGCAATTTCCCCTCATCCTATCGTTGTCACAACTATTCTCAAAAACAAAGCCCCTAATTATCTTATTAAGCTAACCGTCTTTTGCCTCTTAAACGTTAGAGCTTTCAACCTTTCACACATGATTTATTTTCTGAACTCCCATGCCCTACTAAACCATCTCAATCTGACTTTTGTACAGCTCTATTAACAGATACAGCTCAACCCCGTTACAACGCGATCCGTTACAACGCAAATCCGCTTATAACGCGATGCAAGCGTGGCTCCCAATTTTCGTATTTATGAATACTTTACAACACGATTATTGGTGTCTTAAATACTTTATTGTTCACTGCATGCAATTGTACATTATTTCTAACGCGATCCGCTTATATCGCGATGTGATTTTTTGGACCCCAAAGCACAGCGTTACAAGGGGGTTGAGCTGTACGTCCCCCACTAAAGTAGCCAATAAGCTCCATGGAGCCAGATCCCTATTTATCCTACTTGATCTGTCTGCTGCTTTAGATACTGCCCACCACTATCTTCTCCTTTGGATTCTACACCCTCTTTGTATCCAAAGCAAAAACTTTATGCTGGTTCTCCTGATATTGCCCCTACTGCTCCTTTTCTGTCTCTTTTGCAAACATGTCTTCATTTCCTGTATGATCTGTCTGTTGATGTACCGCAGGGCTCTGTTCTGGGAAGTATGTAACACAGATTCAAGCACTATACTTCTATCATGTGCATTTTATACAGAGACTCTTGACAAAGGGCTGCTGCCCGAAACATCAAGTCTCTTCAGGTGAGCGTATCAGCTATGTAAGTGTTTTTTCATATTTGCACCAGGTAATTTTTAGCTGTTAGTATGCTTTATGTTTGTGTATATGTATTATTCAATAAAAATTGAATTATTTTTAAAGACTGGTATCCTTCTCATCTTTACATGTTTAAGATAGAGATCTTTTCCCCATAACTGTTTCAGCATTTTAGACACACGCACGGACGCACACACATATACAAGTTGTACAAGAACTGATTTCCCAAAATAATGAATACAATCTACCACTTAGCTTTGTATTCGTAGATTACAAAAGAGCATTTTATTCTGTCTACACCTCAGCAGTTCTAAATGCATTCAGAAGACAAAGCATTGAAAAAAGCATACATTGATATTATAAGGAACATTTAGGAGAATGCCACATCAACCATTAAATTACATGAAGATACACCCAAGATAAGGATCAGCAAGGGAGTGTGACAGGGATACACCATGTCACCAAAGCTTTTCACAGCAACACTTGAAAAATTGTTCAGGACATTACATTAGGCAGAAAGAGCAGTCAAAATCAACAGTGAATACTTGAATCACCTACAATTTGAGGATGACATTGTGATTTTTACCAAAAGACCTCCAGCAACAAATTGGAGAACTTGTTCAAGAAAGTAAGAAAGTGGGCCTCCATATGAATCTCAGCCAGAACAAAGTGATGTTCTACAATTGTGTCAACTCTACAAAGATTGAAATAAATGGAATAGAAGTAGAAGACTGTCTACTTTGGCCAGCAAGAAGCAATAGATGGGAACCTTTCTAATGAAATCATTTAGAGAATAAAAATGGGATGGAGTGCATTTTGAAAAAACAAGACAATCTTCCAAAGGAACTTTCCACTGTGCCGAAAATAAAAGTATTTGACCAGTGTATCCTGCCTGTGCTAATACAATGGATGTGAAATGTGGAACCTAAATGCGAAGACGATTCAGAAGTTTCAGACAACTCAAAGAAGTAGGGAGAGATGTATGCTGATTGTTACCCAAAGACAAAGGAAAAATACTGCATGGGTTTGAACCCAAATAAAAGTTTTTTACATCGTCACAAGGGGGAAGAAATTAAAAAGACAGTTGGCTGGACATATTGCAAAAAGAAATTACCATCCGTATATAGGGATGGTGCTAGACTGCATTCCAAGGGATATCAAAAGACCAAGATGACGTGCAAAAGTAAGATGGGAGAATGTTAGTATTCTCATGAGTAAGGGTAATTTAGTTAAACCCTTTGCCAATGCGTTATAAGCCTGCAGCAACGTCACGGCACGACCAGTACGCAGGTCCTAACACTACCTGTGAAAACGCTCATTTACCTCTGCTGGAGGGAGAATGGTCTCAGTGGACCTGTCCTGCACAGGAACATGGAAAAACCTGCTACTTAAAAAGACGGGAGGAGCGAGCTTAAACCCTGGGAGGAGGGGCCACCAACCTCCAAACAACTGTTACCAGTTGACAATTAATGAACACACAATCCCTGTAAGCTCTAACCCCAGCACCTACCACATTATATATATATATAAATTTGTGTCAAAAGGAGTGCCGCTGGGCGTGGCCAAATACAACAAAAGACAAAAATACCCAATGCTAAATCCAATGTCACAGAAAAAAAATACATAGCATATATGATGTGGTGGGTGCTGGGGTGAGAGCTTGCAGGGATTGTGTGAGGTTTTATATTAGTCATTAGAGCAGACCTGTCAAACACGTGGCCTGGGAAACTTTGTCATGTGGCCCGCCAGGTATGGAAATTTCCTGGGTGACCATTAGCTTTACTAGCGCGACATCAAAGCAGGATTGGGTGCGCTCAGACCAGCCGCGTCGGGGGCTAACAGGTCAGTCAGAGAGGCACTCTTTAGTGTGGAGTGTGGAGGGTGGGGTGGTCGGAGAGCGGGTAGGAATCAGTCTGAGGGCTGGCGGATGGAGCAAGATGGATAACTCTAGTACTGTGCATGCCGCTGCTCTCCTGTGGGGTAAAGGGAGGAGTGCCAGTGTCGGCGAGTGAGAAACCCTCAAGAAAAATAAGTGATGTTAGATCGTTGCAATCTACGTCCGTTTAGTGTTGAAAACTAAAGGTAAGTATTTTAATGGTGGTTCGATTTATTGTTAAAAACGTTACCTATTCAGTCCAACAGTAGGCTACTTTCTTTTTTTCCTTCCGCCCCTCTGATGATGCGGTCCCAGTCTTGCAGTTAGATTTAAGAGTTGGCCCCCAACCTATTCTGAGTTTGAATGCATTAGAGGAACATGGATAATATAGTTATTGGGGGTTTCTGTTCTCACAGACCAACCTTTACATTATTAGTGCTTTGGCACACCATATATTGCAGCATATTCACTTTAAAGTCACAACACTCCCTATCTGAATTATTTTTTGCAAATATTGAGTAGACTGTCACGGGATACCAGAACTTAACCCGGGGATGAAGGCACCAGACAGGACCAAGCAGTTCAATAAAGAATTTTTATTCCAGGCAGCGCCAGCAAGCACAGCACAAAAAACACAAGCAGAGCTATACTCACAAAAATTAAAATGGGGCATACGGGGGGAAACCTAGCTTGCTACAGTAGGTGTTGAGTGCGACATCAAAGGCTTACTCGGGGCTTGCTTCCTCTGTGCGATGAGGTTGGGACCATCCAGACCTCTCTGGTACAATTCGCAGCAGAGCACTTTGAAAAGTCCTGCTAAACATTCCTGTTCTTCTCTGGCACAGCTAAAATCCCCTAGCAAAAAGCACCTTTCAATTTCCCGCTGGCAATGCCTCGTTTTCGAGTGTCTCCGGCAAAGCCTCAGAGTACACCACTTAGATCACTTACACATTAGGATCCGACTGAGCTGTAGAGCGCTGATCGGGTTTTCCTTATCTAGCTTCCCCACTGCCATAGGAAAGCATGGTAGAGAGTCTGGCACCCAATCACAGCGCAGATGCTGTTCATAGACCAATCAGGAGCCGCGCGCTCGCCTCCATTGGCCAATTAGCACAGGGGCATGTTTCCATAGTTAAAGGGCTTGTGGATGGAAGTTGAAACGGGCCAATGGGAGCAGTGCCTACCGCTTCTCCTGGCTGACAGGATATCTCCTGCCGGGCTGGTGCCACTCTGGCTGTGGAGGCAACCATTTGCTCCAATTTTTTGGTGGATGGCGCCCGGCCTGATCTCAGCCCCTGAACACCATCTCCTTTGTCACTGGATCCCTCCTCTATTCCAGACCCAGCATCAGCCATTTTCTCTGGACATGCGGACAGCACAAAAGGGTTTCTCAGCCCACATGTCCACAGACTTTGGCTCTGCTTTATTGTAGCACAAAACACATTTTTATACTTGCAGTTGCATTACACACAGGCATAAAGAGTACATTTTCACATCTGATGCAAGGGGCTATCCGGGCATGTAACAACCAGGTAGCCCCCGGGTCGGGGGTCAGGTGAGCTCCAGGGAAGTACGGCAGGGGCCAGGGACCGGGCTTAACCTTTATTTTACTGGTCCCTGAGCCTCTTTGCCGTCACATAGACATAGACAAATGAAAATAATAGAGCCGCCACACTATTTTATGGAGCAATAGAAAAGTAAAACTTGATTTTGAACTGTAGGTGGTCTCCTTTATCACAACATGAAAGAAAACAAATAGCAGACATTTCACTTTCAAAGAAGCGGAGCATGCAGCATTGCTACAAAAACAAGATTTTCATGCCACTCACTATTTTTAATTTGCTCTACCAAGGACAAATATGTGTATATAACAGATTATATACAAGCTGCTACTTTTATGAAATACACTGAAGGATTTGTGTATCCAGCTCAGGATATCTGCACTGTGCAATGCACCAAAAATGTCCTCCACCACCTGCTGGCCTCTTTCAAATGTAAGGCCTCGGCCATGTTTAGTGCTTGCTGGCGGAAGCGCGCTGAGGCGCGCTCCCGCTCAGCACTGAGCCCCTACAGCCGCAATTAGAGCGGCTTTAGTAGGGGCTCGCCTACGCTTCCGCAAGCGTGCGGAAGCGTAGGTCTTAGGGGAATTTAAAATTCCCCTGCTTGCCGACACGACAGGCCGGTCACGTGAGCGGTTCGCCCAATGAGGGCGAACCAGCTCCGTGGCGTCACTGGCCCGCCCCCGGCCAGTGACGCGCCCGCCCGCCCCAGGCCCGCCCCCTGACGGCCCGCTGACAGCGCGTGCGGTAAGCAACCGCAAGGCCAGGGAATGCACCCGCTTTCCCTGCGCCTCAGCGCGCCTCAGCACGCCAGCAGGGAGCCTGGCCGAGGCCTAAGAAAGGTCTTAAACAGGTTGCTTCATTTTGATGCAGATTTGCTACATTTACACAACACTACGACCTGTAGGATGTTCCTACTCCTAATAGTGGCGTGGTACAGACACATTATAAAGCAGGACTGATACATCATGTATTGTTTTACATTTAGATCGTTGATGTGAGCGTTTCTCATGCATCTCCTCAGGACACCACAACCAGACCAGATTTTTAGGAATAATCAATGATTTTACCAATCACACATGTTTACACTTCTATGTGAATGTGTGATTAGCTAAAACATGACCTGAATAGGTTGTTGTGAGGAAAAGGTTATGAAATGCTGGCTTAGTCTCTAGATACCTCTTAGTAGATCAGCGTGCTGGGTTAGCTACTTCCATACTGTATGTGATATGGTTTTAGCCTTCTAACAGGGAATTCCTATCTAATTATAATATGTGTCTCTTAGCTCGACTTCTTGACACGCTGTAAATAGCAAGCCAGCGCAAGCGGAGCAAAATTAGAGCAATATCATTAAATTAGCTCTCTTAGGCCCAGATCCACAAAAGGGTGCTAAGCTTTAGCACGCCTTAACGCTCATTTATATAAATGTGAGCATGGCTGCCGACCGCTTTCAGGGACTAGAGTCTTTACCTGCCCCCCCCCCTGACAATCGCCCTGCGAGTACTCCCTCTTGCTCTCCCTTTCGCCCTGTTTTCCCTCTCCCCCTCACTCAGCTGCTCTTTCTTTCCCCTCGGTCACTCTATACCCCCTCTTTTATCCCTTCTCTCACTCTGCCCTCCTCTCACCCCCTTACCCTGCCCCTACTCCCATCCCCCCCTTACACTGCCCCTCCTCTCACCCCCACCCCTTACCCTGCCCCTCCTCTTGCCCCCCCTTACCCTACCACTTCTCTCACCCCTCTTTACCCTTCCCCTCCTCTTACCCCCCTTTCCTTGCCCCCTCTCCCTTGCCCTGTCCTCTCTCCCCCCACCTCTCTCTCACCCTCGCTCCCGTTCTCTCACCCTTCGCTCTGTCACGCATCCCTCTCCCCCCTAATAATTTTAGCTGTAGGGAGGGTTCTGCTCATTAAGGGCCCTGCGGCAGAGAGAAGCTGGGGCCCCGCAGCCGAATACTAAAGTCGGGCTCAACGTCCGGCGTGGCAGGGTGCGTTGGGGAGGGAGTGAGGGTAGTTTGGTGAGAGGGCCCGGTGGCACACAGAGGATCCAGCGGCCGGGCCCCCCCAGAGCCACCGAGCCCAGGACAGTTGTCCCAGCTTTCCCCACCTGTCAGCGTCCCTGAATGGGAGTATAGGCGTGCTAAAGCTTTGCACCGTTTTGTGGATCTGGGCCTTAGTGTCAGTTTAATATCAGAAGTGCCCCACGATATTTATGTCTGAAGTGTCTGTGTTTAAGAGAGGGTGTTCTAAAGATGTCAGCCCCTGGTTTGTGCTCTTCAGCTCAGGCTGCCATAGTGCTGCTAATACTAAGACATTCTTTTCAAATGTGTGTAACGGGTGCTCCCTCTGGCCTGACCCACCCAATCTCATATTGGCCCGTGTAGTCTAACCAGTCCCCCATTACAAGGCGTGTGTGGTGGTGCACCTGCAAGTAACAGGACTCTTGAGTCTCCTGCTTGGTGTTATTAGGGGATGTCATCAGGACAGGTAGCTGAGGTAGTATGGGATGGCCTAGTCCAACTTACTTCATGTGCAGCGCCTCCCTCATCAGGCTACTTGTGCTTCCGCATGGAGAGGGTGTCCTGGTGAGGAACTCCTCTCTGGTGGGCCATCCACAATTCTGAATGGAACTTCACACTGACAACCAGGTGGAGGTATCTTTAAAACAAATGGCATCTTTCAGGTTGCAGTGGTGGTACAATGTGTACCAAGGCTGCCTCCTCACGAGATAACAGCTCGACCCACCCCACCAATATCTCTGTGCAGAGAACTCGGATGTAGGAACGAGATCCCTGGTGCTCGCATAATAGAGACTGCTTCCCAAATCCACGTTACTCTCCAAGAGATTCCCCGCTTCTTCTGGCTGACCTTACTGCTCGCTCTCCTGAGCTGCTGGTATGTCTCCATCTCAGTTTGAACATCCTCTACTCTGCAGCTCCTCTCTCTGCTGCGTCTGCTTATCTGCTGGCGTATGCTTACTGACTCACCGCTATCAGGATGACACTGCAACAATGTTGCAGACTTCAAACGTGCCCTTCAGTGAACAGATGGCAGGGCAACAACAACAGGACACTTACTGATCTACAACAATGTATTCAGAGGGGGAGCAGTTCTTGTATATCACCCCCCATAGAACAAACACAGATGCTAACTGTCCAACTAATTGGTGGGCAACAACTGCAAATGTTGATACACTGGGAAGAAAAATCCATTTGGGGACATATGACACCTCACCAGGGTGGTGAGGGCAACCTCCATATAGACTACTCTGGCATTCCTGCATACTTACCAGTGGTTACTAGTGCCAGCATGAGAAAGAGATATGTACACCAATCTAACCATGGCTACATTCTCCCTGGGTGGAAACCCCAACGTCCCGCTGGGATCTAATTTGAGGAACCTCTCCCTTCAGGTAGCCTGCAAATAACACATGAACACACACATAGTACATATCTTGTCACCTGCATAAACAGCCGATCACATAGACGTACGGAAATCCTAACGTTTTAAGATGTATAACACTAGGATTACCTCATGCTGGTAGTATGCCTATACTTGGGATACTTATCCTCGTAAGGTGGCTTTGCGCAGAGCATGTTCCACTGGGCTTTAGAGCATTCAATGCTGTAACACTCTAGGGGAGCATACTGTACAACCCATCCCAGCCCATAAACTCTGGCGCCTGGGATGCTAGGGATGGGGACTGTAGAGGAATAATGCCATACACCTCCATAAGGCCCAACAAGGTCGGGGTCTGGGGAGATGTAGACTACCGGGGCCCCTCTTTGACATTACAAAACAGCGTCTCACTACACCCCCAGGATCCCAATGTTTACTGACAATCACTGTAACCCATTGGGCAAACAAATAAAGTTCAGTTAATCAAGCCAGGGCTGCGATAACAAATTACGACCAGGAAAACTTTATGTGGGGACAGAGGTACCCTAATAAACATAACTATTCGTGACAGGAGCGGGCCTATGGGGACTCGGGGCCCGGGGGGGGGGGGGGGGGGCAAGGTGGGGGCACCAATATGAGCAACATTAAACCAACAAATCGCCCAACATGGGAAACGTGCCAGATGTCCCTGTTGACACCCAAATGTGTTTGACCTCAAGGCTCTAGAATCACAGGGTCCCAACCAATATCGAAGGACAAAGTAACATTGTCACATTGTTGCAGTATCCACATTCGTTGCAGATAATGACCATTTGCCTCCGCCGGCTAGCCACATCTAACAGGAGGTAAGATCCGGCACAGTTCACAACCCCAATCCAGAGTTTCCCCAGATCCATTCTTCAAAGGTGGCTCGGGACTTCCCCAGAAACAACCCGTTGGCTAGACGGGGTGGGGACGCTAGGAAAAAATTGACGAGGGCGACGGAGTGGTGTTAACTATTGGGGCAGTGGGGTTGGTGCAAGGAAAGCACACGAGCCGGCAGGTAGCGGGCGGTGCGGTAGGGACGACCTCTCAACGTGGGGTCTCGCTAAAACGGGGGGGGGTGTGCGGCCGGTGAGAGCCGGACTCGGACTTGGGGTCCCTGGCTGTTTGCACTGCTCTGCCTGTACGGTCCAGGCTTCCTACGCGAGGCCTGGGCTAGGCCTCGTTCTGGGGGGGTCTGGCTGTGACCCAGGTGCGGAGACCAGTACAGGTCTGCTTGGGTGCCGGAGGGAAGCAGAACGGCCATTCTCGCTGGAGCGTCGTCGCGGTCCATGCGGGTTGCGGTTGGTGTCCCGGGAACGCAGGAAAGCCTGTCTTCGCTCGGAGGAGCTCAGTCCGCCGCCGGACGTTCTTGTTGCTGTTGCGTGTCGTTCTCATCCGCTCTTCATCTGGGAAAGGGGGGGGGGGGAAGCCCTGGCTAAGACCTTTCTCTCCGGCGTTGCCCACCCCCGGCTCCTGTGTTGGTTTTAGTGGGGGGGGGGATGTTGCGCTCCGCGCGGGACTCCGGTCTTGGGGACTTGCGATAGGGTTCCCTCTACCCCGTCTGTTCCGTCACTGTCACACACGGCCGTTGACTCGAGGAAACCGCCTCTCAGGTTGTTTCTGCAGGGAAGGCCGGGCGACGAGCTAGACGTGCCGCTCTGCCGCTACAAAAGTGACAGGTAAGTGGATGGGCCCGGGGGGTTGTCTTTTCTGCCCTCTGTAGTAGGGATTGTCAAACCAGGTGGCCCCGATCATCCCCACCAAAGATGTTCGCCAAGAAATCGGTGTCCAATAGGGCTAATTGTACAAGTTATATACCTGGGCTCGGTACAACGACGGAAGTCGAAAATGTTTCATCGGAAATATAGGGCGAGGCAACATGGCCCTGGCGGATAGACACGCTCCGACAGCTGATGTAGGAATGAATTCTTTAATCTGGTGCATCTTACACGGTTGTCATCTGTGGTCGGGCCTTTTAGTCCCGAATCGTGGGAGACCAGGCGGGTTAAGGAGTGGAAGGCTCGGAACGGGTCCACGGTCGTGTAGTTGCGGGTCTGTAGAACAGTGGCTGGTTCGGCCGCGAGTAGCATATCGCTAACGGGTGGGCCGTAGCAGCAGGGGGACAGCAGCAACTTGGTATAAAAATGTCAGGAACTGTAGCAAACTGACAGACAGGTACCAGCAACGTTAGGGTGCGCCCGAACAGCGTCAAAAGTGACCCGAGTCGACTGGTGAGAAGGCGGGCACGGGAAGCTTTGGCGAGGATCAAAGGCGAAACCGAACGAGGAGACAGGAGGAACCTTTTGATCCTTCAGCCATTTCAGACCACCTGAACCCTCTAGGTACTCAATTGATCTGTGATTACACAAGAGTTCGAGGTGATTCTCTAGCGACGCGGGAAGGCACTGAGTTTAGGGGGGGAGGGGGTCTAGGGATAAGTCTGAAGCCGACACAGGTAGCTACACAAGACTGTAGCATACAGTCCCTGAAAGGACGTGGCTTAGCCAAAGCCCCATACAACTGGCGGATGTGGTTCGCTGCATTCCTGTTTGCGTTCCATAGAGGGGTGTGAACGACATAAGTGTGCTACTGGCCTGATCACTGTGCATGCCAGCAAAGCTGCCCGGGGCGGGGGCGTGAAGAGGTGACTAGAGCGGGGTCTAGGAGTGTAGATGGTGTCTCGATAGACTTGGGGGGTCGTGATGTGGCTGACCCTGCAGTGTCACAGGGGCGGACGGATGAGTCATAGTCCCTGAGGGCGCGGCTCATCTTTTCGCGCCAAACTCCCCAACAGGGTGGAGTTTTTCTCTTCGTTGCGCCAATCCTGGCCAACAATTAGCAAGCTCAAATTTGCAAGACTTTCGCAGTGGCCCACGCGGGTGCCCGGAACGCGTGAACCGCCATTTTGGGTCGTATTATCTTTCTTCATCACATTGAGGTAGCGTGGTGTGCTGTTGTATATTGAATGATAACAAAGTCCATTTCGTTCCTCCCATCTAGCAACACTGGTTCGTCCTCACTAGTCTCGAGGTGTACTTTCCGAGAGCTAGACAGGACAAACCGGCGCAGCCACGGCTGTCACGCAGTCTCCAACCGCTCACAGAAGTCTCTTCTGTGATCTTGTTCTTCTTCCACGCCCAGGTCTATGGCATGTTATCTCGTTGTACAACACGCCCCTTCTGGACCTTCTGCGCTCTGCAGATCCTCCAATTCTGCGGTTTCTCTCTAGAGGAGGGGCACTTTCTACCAAGGAGTGGTTCATGACTCTGTTGCTGGACTACTCACATGCAGGGGGGCGGGTTTCATTTTTGGCACCCACACCCACACCCACCCGACATACTCTGCAACATTTCTTGTCCAGTCCTGGTGCTCTCCCCGACTTGGCGGGAGCCGCCATCTTTGGTGTGTGATCACTCGTTAGAGAAGCTCTCCAATCTTTGCGGTCGCCATTCTTTTCTCTGTTTATATTTGCGTGTTATCGCACTGGAGCTCCTCTCTGCGGGGCGCTGCCAACCCAGCCTATATCAATGATAAATGCCTTGTGCACCACCTTGTGTCCTAATGTAGATCTGACTCGTGTTTGCACTACCTCAGGCTAGGCTCACTCTTTCTGTGTCTACGTGTAACCTTTCCTCCAGTCTGTGCTCCTTGGTAGTGGTGCTGGAATGGAGACTAGAGTACTACTGGCTCTTCCATGCAGTACTGTTGCGGCTGACCTACTTGGCTACCTAGTGCGGACCCTTCCCAGGAATTCCTGCTCTCAGTTACCAGTTTACCCCGGCGTCAAGGCGTCCCCGCTATGCGCTAGAAGCAGAACAGGACTAGACAGCAGAACCCGGCTCCAGACTCACTCACATAAACGAGTCCCAAAGGCGTCGTTGCGGCTATGCATCTCCAGCATCTCCCTGACTACCCCTGCTCCGTCCCATTGCAGCCACAAGTGGCGAGCAGACACTTTCCCCGTTTCCTATTGTGTGCCTAGCAAAAGCCTGTCCTGGTTGTGACAGGTTCTCGCACGCCTCCAATTGTACGGGTGCTCCCTCTGGCCTGACCCCACCCAATCTCATATTGGCCCGTGTAGTCTAACCAGTCCCCCTGTAAAAGGGCGTGTGGGTGGTGCACCTGCAAGTAACAGGACTCTTGAGTCTCCCGCTTGGTGTTTTAGGGGATGTCATCGGACAGTAGCTGAGTAGGTGGGTGCGAGTCCAACTTACTTCATGTGCAGCGCCTCCACCTCATCAGGATCTGTGCTTCCGCAGGAGATGGTCCTGGTGAGGAACTCCTTCTTGGTGGTGCCATCCACTGCTGATTAACTTCACACTCACCCCAGTGGAGGTATCTTTAACAATGGCATCTTTATTTGCATGGTGGTATGCAAGCTGCCCCCTCACAGATAACAGCTCAGCACTCATCTCTGTGCAGGAACTCCATTAGAAGGTCCCTTCTCCCTAATAGAGGCTGCTTTCCACCTTTACTCTCAAAGAGATTCCCAGCTTCTCTGGCGGCTGTAATCTCCTCTCCTGGCTGCTTTTGTCTCTCTCTTTAGCTCCTCTAACTCTGCCAGCTCCTCTAACTCTGCTGCGTCTGCTTACTCTGCTTGCGTATGCTTACTGACTCACAGCTAGCGGAACACTGCAACAATGTTGCAAACCTTCACGTGCCTCTCGGTGAACAGAGCAGCACAACAACAGAAACTGACTTCTAACTTTAGGCAGTGCTGTGTCTTATATCACCCCCCCAGAGAACAAACCTGCTCTGTACCACTAATGTGGGGCACAATGCATTTTGCACTAAATGCCTTGTGGGAATATGACAAGGGTCATGACACATCCGTGCGGAAGCGACGAAGGGGTGGTGAGGTGGGGGGGGAAGTGGGGCAAGCCGATCCCCTACCCATACGCTCCCCATGAATACCTACTGGCATTCGCTGCATCTTCCCATTTTACTGCCACATGAGAAAGAGATATGTACACCAATCTTACACATGGCTACATGTGCATTATATTGAGATTACTGAAATGACCCAATACGGGTAAGTATGTTGAATTCAGGTTTTGCAGAAACTATTTTTGCTAGTGTTCTTACTTTAGCCATGATTTATCCAATAAAAATATAGCTTATCCTCAAGCAATTGCATTTTGTTGTTTGCAAACTATCTGTCCATGTACTAGGGCATTACAGTATATGACTGTGCTTGCTACCACTCTATCTATCCATCCCGCTCTACCTAAAGCATGGTATCTAATTCAGTGTGGAAGGAGCCTGCAATGCATATTAATTGCATTTAAATATATTCGGATCCAGCATATTATGCAGTGCCATAAAACTAATAGTACAATCCTAGCAGCCACATTGATCATGCATTAACTGGACTATTTTATAGATCCTAGGAGGATAGTCACTGGACTATTTTATAGATCCTAGGAAGATAGACATTTAAGGTACTGGTCTTGGAAGTGGGGGATGTTAAATCAAGTGCACCTGCCTGTTCCATGTGTCTCTTTCTCAGTTGCTGATTGTAACCTCTTTTGCTGGACCATCAAGCAGTGAAGCGGTTAAATAACCACATTCCAGAGGTCTATATTGCAAACTCCACACCCAGCGCACTGGTCCAAAACAGGTTTATGCGTGTGTCTGTCTCACTTTGCATCACAGTGAGCACGCCAAGCAACAGTATGGGGGGTGGGGGGTTGTGTTTTTTTTAATAGGTTTTAAAGCAGGGGGTCTTCGGAGCTGAACCCACTGCTTCCCGAGATACTTACCGCCATAGGTGCTGCCGGTATCTTTATGCAGTTTAAAGCTCCCGCGTTACATGGGCCAATAGGCAGCACCTGGCTCCGCTCCGGAGACGCCCTGCTACTAAAGAAAAACATACAGTACTGCCGCTTGGAGTGCTTCCGTGCTTGCTGACAATTTCGGTTACTAATGCATACAATACTGATGATGGCTATTGTAGATGAATATGGTGCTTGGGTAGGAAATATAGAAAGTGGATATACCAGTCTCTACATTTTTGGGGGCGTTCGTTCTCCTCCCTATTTTGCGCTACATGTAAACTGACAGGACAGAGCTGCATACATTAGCTCCAAACGTGGCAAAAAAGTATTCCATTTGAGGCAGACGCGGGGGGGGGGGGGGGGGTTGAATGTTAACCCCATCACTGCCAGGGCCTAGCAATGCAGGGGTCATTCACTAACCGGCGATGGCCATTGTTAACAGCCGTTCACTTGAAGAGCTGTTAGATATCGCTAACGTAGCCGCTGTTTCGTGGCCAGCGCTGATGAGCACTGTTGCGTGCGTGTGCAAGTTCTTTTGTGTAACGAATGCATCCAGCCTTCTTCTCGAGTCACTTAACCTTCAGCGAGGCTTTATTCTGAGAGAGGGATTGGGAGCCCTCCGAGCGCTGGAAGTATTTTTGGTGTGGAGGGGAGGGGATTCGCAGCAGTTGCTTCTCACAGTTCTTGATTGAACGCCGGAGATGCTGCATGTGCCCACATCAAGATCTCTGCTTCCTATCTGCCTTGTGAATTACCTGCTGCTGGTTGTAATCACAGGTTTGTTATTAAATGACTAATTTGTTCGTTTTATGGATCTCAGGTGGCATTTCTTTCTCCATTATCTCCACTGTGCGTGTTGGGGAGAATCAAATTGTGCAAGAGCTGTAAATTACAGAAAAGCTCATTTGCAGGAGCTGTGACAGGGCTGTAATTCTTTGATTTATTTATTGTGCATAACCTTGGTGATTCTTCTTTGATCGGAGCTGGGACAATGACTCTCCAGGACATTTTCTTTCCAACCAGGTTGTTTTTGATGTAGCCTTTAAAATAAGTGTAACCCCTTCAATGCTGAGCATCATGCAATGGATTGGGTATAGTCCAGTTCGAACTAGATAAGAGAATGTGAATGGGTTTCTGTTGGCAGAAGAAAGGCACTGTTTCCCCCATCACATTGCAAGGTGTTCACTGACATTGTAGTCTTTACATTTGTAAAATCAGACATTCTAAAATCACTGGAAATGTTCTAATCGGATTGTGGAATGACATAGATTGGGGCTACATTTGAATACATCTGGTGAAGTCCCTGAGGTGTCCCACTCCTCTTATGATATCACATGGATTGCTAACTTGTTTTGGATTGTAAAATCATTGGGATTGTAAGAATTCTGGGAATCTTAAATCACTTAACCCCTTCCGCCCTCCGTATACTCTCCGAACTTGTAACCTTGCTGGGAATGTGAACTCGTTGTGGATGTTCCATTGCTGAGATGGTATACTCGCCGATTTGAAATATGCGAAACTGTCCCAACAACTGTGTTCACAAATTTTTTTTTGCTAGTTTTTAAAAATATGTTGCCCAGCTTTGCAGATCTAAAAAAAAAATCCGCTAAATTCGTCTTCAATGCTTCAGGAATTTGCAAAATTGCGCAACACTGAGAGATCCAGGTTCTGGATCAATGTTGAGATTTTGAGCAAAAAAGGCAAAAAATGCTTGTAAATTTATTTACACAAAAAAATAGGTCAATATTGCATAGTTCACAGAGAACATCTCGCACATCTGGTGATTTGGTGTATTGGAATAATCTCCATGAGATTGCAAACTCACTTAGACTGTAAAGTCACAGAGATCGATAACCCACGGTTACCATACACTGACTTTGAGATTTTGGAATACAAGATGTACAATACATGACATGACTATACACACAGCTAAAAAGATCCCCTTGCACAGAGGTGCCTGCAATGTAATGGGACAATGAAAGGTGCGTTTCTTTCCTTTGACGCAGAATTCTCTTACAGGAGCAGTGCATAACTCACCCAGACCTGGAGCATCCAGCTTTCCCCTTGTCATGGGAAATGTCTGATTCTAAGTCAGCGCTGTTGTTGCTAAGCACATGCTCTTAAATAGAAGCCATTGCTTTGTGAGGCATAAAAGGCGTTACTTTGGAAACCTGAAACGGAACTCCAAACATTTGCCCTGATGAAACGAGCAACTGTCCCTTTTATCTCACTGGAAATTAAATTGAAGGCTTATTGGGATAAGGATTTTTTTTTTAAACCCTATCTCATACTTTATTGCCCTGTTAGGTAATGATTACTACTATATACGCAACACAAAAAAGAATTGCAAGAAAGCACTTTCACACTTTATCCAGTGCGGATAAAATCACTCCCCAGCAATCCCTTAATAGTCCTATTAAAGGTGTGTTATTTTCTTTTTTAGGCGTGAAGCAAGGGGTCTCTGGAGCTGGACTGTGTTAATTTCAGCTCCGGGGGAAACCTCTGTTTCCAGAGATATTTATCTCTCAAAGGTGCTGCCAGTAGCATCCCCAGCTGGGTAAACAAAATGGCGGTTTAAATCTCCTGCGGTACGGGAGCCAATAGGAAGCAGAGGCGGATTCCTATTGGTCCGCGTGCCGGTGAGATTTAAGAATCATGGAGCACCTACAGAGGCAAGTACAGTATCTGGGGAATCGGGGGGTCCCCAGATCTGAAATGAAGGCGGTTCTTCACCGGAGAACGCCTGCTTCATACCTATTATGTTAATATATATGTGTGTGTGTGTATGTAAATGTGTGTATGTATATATATATATCCCTTTTTTCTATATACAAATTATTAACTAAGTGGATACAACACTGGTTATTTTTCTGCTAATTGTTTGGGAGAGTGATTGCATCATTACCCTCTCTTTTCTTATGATATATTTTGAATGCCATACTCTGTAACATTAATTCAACACAGTTACATTTGTTGTCAATGAATCCTCTCAGTGCCCCAAGCACTGCAAAGCAATCATTGGCCGCGCATATAGTGCCCGCGACGGGCGACGCGTGACGTCATCCGTCACCGTCGCCGCTAGCGAAAGTTATATTTCTCTTTGCAGCGGCGTCGCGGCCTTTCTGGCATTTGATTGGTTATGGGGCTGTCACATGAGGCGACAGCCCTTGAAAAATCCAATATTGCCAGCTTCCAAATTTGGCGACACGACGTCGCTCCGTCGCAGTGTCGCCGTCGCGCTTACTATAAGCGTACACAGCGACGGCGACAATGTATTTGTTTTTGGGCAGCGTCGCCGTCGCCCGTCGCGGGCACTATACGCACGGGCCTAAGGCTGCGGCCATAGTGAGCACAACTGCGCAAACAAAAGCATTCACCTCAATGAGGGCCGCCATAGTGCGCACGATGAGCGACCGCGCGGCAGAATTTTGAGCCGACAATTTTTTTTTGTATTTTCGCGGGACGGCCGCAAACCAGCCTAGTGACGCCTCCGCCACGCCTCCCCATCGTCTCCATCCTAGAGAGCACACATTGCTCAGGCGACAGGCGCACGCGCCAACTATAAACGCAGCCTAAGGCAGGAGCTGGAAACTTTCCAATAGGACAGTGGAGACGTTAGGTTTAGATAAACGTGAGACCCTCTTCTAGAGTTAGGAATAAAGCATTGGCATTCAAGAGAGTGTCTCTTTTGGAAACATACAGAAGAGCAGTGATTTATTAATATGGAATTGCAAACGTGTCTTTATCCTCTTGAGAAAGAGGAGGGGGGTATCCCTGGAGCACGAGGTAGCCTAATTCTGCTGGCAAAATTCTGTATCAGAAGCAGCAGCATTAACTCCTTCATTACGGCTTCTGCAAACCATTGCTTTCCAGCACTTTAGAGGTTTACGCAGGGGTTCTCAACTCCAGTTCTACAGACCAGATTATCAGGATATCCTTGCTTCAGCAAAGCACAGACTGAGCCACTGAGTGAGCCATCTGTGCTGAAGCTGGGATATCCTGAAAACCTGACCTGTTGGGAGGTCTTTAGGACTGGAGTTGAGAACCGTTTGGTTAAGAGCAAAATCTGTTGCATGAAAGCATCTTATTGTTCTGTTTTTTTGCTTATGTGGGGGTGATAGTGCAGCATTGATAGAGTGTAACTACTATCTTATAGAGCCATAAAAATTCCACTGGAGATAAAAATGTAACACGCTATGGATGATTAAGTACTTCAATATATATATATTTTGCTGTGCAAAAAATCCTCTCTAGCACCACAGTTGGCCAGAGTTAGTGAGGGATTCAATCTGGGTAGCCATCTTTCTTGTTTGGTTAAATAGCAGAGTGTGTTAACAAGGGTGCATTGAAATTTAGAAGGGTTTTGATTTTGTGGTTTGGTTCAATTTCTGTAAAAGCTGACCGAGCCGGAACTCTACAGAACACCTGTGTTCTATGCATTAGCTGAAGGGTGACCAGCGCCAGTCATCACGGATCACCAACAGGCAGGGTTGCCACCACTCCGGGTTTCGCCTGGGAATACAGGTTTTGCCCTCGTATCTCCGGGCTACGGGTTTACCTGGTAAACCAACAGGTGGAGGCAACCCTGGGCGGGCGGCGGAGACACGGCATGCTCCGGCATCTTCCACCTGCAACTCTACTCAATATGGCCGCGCGGCATCAAATTGTGCCGCGTTGCCATGTCGACAGGAACGCAATGTGACGTAACCGTGTCACCCGTTTCCATGACAATGAGACGCTTCCGTGTTGTCACGGCGTAGCGTGGCGCTGTCATGTGACGCCTAGGTGTCCCATTGCCATGGCAACTTGACTCCACTCCTGTTTGGTCCTATGACAGGGTGGAGTAGGACTTGACTAGAAACATGGATACTACATACAGTAGGACTTCAGCTGTATATACAAATGTTCTCAAACTGTAAAAGTACCATTATCCATTTATGAATGAAGACGTCATGTATGTATGTGTATCTTTATTTACATAGCGCCATCCATGTACACAGCACTGTACAGTAACACACGTGATGTAATAGGAGTAAGCGCGCTTGATACATAAAAGTACACATTAGGAAAATGAGTCCCTGCCCCGAAGAGCTTACAATCTAAGTGATTTTAAGGAAGCTAATTACTTTTTAATCAAGTTTTCAATGTGTTATTTTTTATTTTATGAGATAGTTTGGACTAACACCTTTAATTTCTTGAAGACAAGATTGCAATAATTTACCATTTAAAGCACTCGCTGCTAAATATTCCGATTATGGGATTTTTACACCATGTGGTTTTTTTTATGGGGCAAAAACCATAGGGACCAGATTGCATCTGTGGGTTTCTGCTTTTGTTGCCTTGAGCGCTTTTTCCTTGTCTTTTCTCATCTTTAAAGGAAGCTTTTCCCATCCCTGAGCCATTTATCATGATAACATTGGTGAGGCCTTACTCCTTCCCACAGTTGATGATAGAGGACCAGACTCTGATACTAAAGGCCACTTCTACTGTCTGTACATGGAGGGTAGGGACGCTGTGGTAGATTTCAGTTAGGTAATACAAAAATGTAGCTAACAGGTCAGGTTGAAGAAGAATGCAAATGCTGTCCTTGGATGGGTTGCGGGCTCTATACTATTCACAATCTAGCTCTGGACGAGCTCCTCTACGCAACGTGCTAAAGCCGTAGGGCAATTTCAACTGAGATTTAGGAGTCTATGCATCACACTCCAATACTCGCAAAGCAAAACACAATCTGACGCAATAGAGATCTGGCGTTATCGCCTTTTTTTCATGAAGTATTATCTATGCAGAAAAAAAGCATGAAAAGAGATCTCATTTTCAGGAAGAACAAGGATGAAGAATTCTTATGAGCACAGTCACATGTTTCTGACAGGTCCCCAAACAGAAAGAGAGAGCGAGAAAGCATGTGGTGAGACAAATTATACCTGGAAAAAATGCAAATAAACCTTTCAAATATATGTTGTATTTGCATATTTCCCAAATAGCGCTCTCTCTATCTCTCTTTCTTTTTCTCTCTCTCTCTCGCTCACTCTCTCTCTCTCTCTCTGGTCTCTCTTTCTCTCTCGCTCACTCTCTCTCATCTGTCCTCGCAGGTCTGGTCTCTCTCTCTCACTCTCGCTCACTCTCTCTCTGGTCTCTCTCTGGTCTCTCTCTCTGGTCTTTCTCTCTGGTCTCTCTCTCTCTGGTCTCTCTCTCTGGTCTCTCTCTCGGGTCTCTCTCTCTCATTGATCTGTATCTATCGGTGTAATTTTGGGAGATATGCCGATTGACGAGCTTTTCTTTGAGTTGATCCTCAAAGTTGCAGCCAGAAAAAGATTGCATCCCATTAAAGCAATTTTTGCACGATTTGCACAGCTCCTAAGTATGCGAGATGCTTTTACATACGACCAATGGCTTGGAAATGCAATTTTGGGACACTGGGTCCTCTTCCTTTAATGCCGTGTCATTGTTTTACTCTTAGAGTCACTTTTTTCGTCCACTTAAAGTGCTTATATTCATATCCACTCGCAGGGAGAGGTTTATTATGGCAATTTGGGACAAAGATAGAGAACATTATTTGCTCCTTTTCCTCAAAGACTCCAGCTACGTTGCTCGAGTTTACCAGTTTGGGGTTTGGGGAGGGCAAATTTAAGTTATGAAGTGCACATATTATAGTGCGATGCAGGACCACCAGCAACGGGACGTGGGGCCTGGCATTTCGTGTCCTCTGGGGCCTCAGAGCCCAGCAGCTGTCCTTGCCTGGGTCAATGGCTGGAGTGGTGGGCCCTGTTAATACTCTCCATGGGTCTACACAAGGAAGAAGATCCTGAGGTGGCATAAATCTCTCTGTTTAATAATCTGCACCAAATGTAAGAAGCTTGGCAAACACTTCTGTTCTTGCAAATAATGCAACGCATTGCGGAAAACGTGAACAATTGCGCTGAAATACACATTTATACATTGGTACATCTCACCTTTATTCTCTTAATAACTGGACTTTCAACCATGGATAATGTTTGAAGAACAGGCCTGGCAAAACCTGTCAAAGATGTTGAGTTTTTTTAAACTTTACTACACATAATACAGGTCCAGATTTCGTTGTAATTTTTTTAAATCACCCTCCTATTGTGTCCAGTAAAAGGATGGTATTATATCTGATAACTATGACTGGCTGACCTGCATATAATAAGTAGGGCAGTGGGAGTGAGGGCTTTCTGAGAGCAGAGGGAGCTGAGAGCGAAATTCTTAATGAGGTGTCATCATTTTGAGGTGTATAAATGAGGTGGGGAGTAGCAGGGAAAGGGATGGCAGACTTCTTATGGAAGTAGGGGGGAAAAAAACAGTAGAAAGGAAAAACCCACAACGAGTATTATAAGAGATTAGAATTGCAAAATAAAAGAGAGAAGGAGGTACATTTTACAAGTAAGGCTGCGTCCATACAGGGGCAGACTGCACGGGCGCGTCCGCACGCTGAGTGATCAGACTGCCTAAAGGCAGTGATCGCGTCTATACAGCGTGCGGATGCGTGCGCGCGGAAGCGGGAGGGGGCGTGCGATGCGCGTGAAATCAGTCAAAACTGATTTCTTGTGCGATAGGGCGGTCACATGAGCGGTTCGTCCAATGAGGGTGAACGAGCTCCGTGACGTCACTGGCCCGCCCATAGACACGCCCCGGACGGCGCGCGTACTAAGACCAGGGAAAGCACCCGCTTTCCCTCAGCCTCCGCACGGCTGTACCCTCTATGGACGCAGCCTAAAGAGGGACACCACAGAAGGATCGAAGAAAAGTCTGACCCCAGAAACTGCAGTGAGAGAATTGTTACCAGTGCTCTCAATTTTAGAAACAATGATAGTAGGGGAGGCCAACTCCAGTACTCAAGGGCCACCAACAGGTCAGGTTTTCCGGATATCCCTGCTTCAGCACAGGTGCCTCAATCAGTGGCTTAGTCGTTCACCAAACCCCATATGTAGGCGCTTGGGAATATCGTGGACGAAATGAAACTACCGTACAAATGAAAAAATGCAAATTGTCCCTGGACACTGCAGAGCAGGTAATTGAGTTGTGCATGTGAAATGATTTGCACAGTAGTTGTACTGCGTGCGTTCTCAGTGCTATCATAAAATCATGTTGGCTTTATTGAGCCTTGTTGCAATTGCACTCTCACAAAGAAAGGGAACAAAGTAATACTGGCAGATTACCTAAACACTGGCACTTCGCTTTCTATTTCTCCCTCATGAAGTACAGTGTATTATAGTAGACTATTTATGGTTCATATAGTGTGTGTGTGTGTGTGTGTATATAGTTATTATATATATATTGTAGTATAGAGTATATATATGTATATATATAATATATCATATATATATGTAATCTTATACTATATGTATGAAAGCACGTATGCCTGTCTGGATGTCCAGTGTCCCTAGGGGAAATCTCATTGGTCTTCCGCCGCCCGCCCCCACTCTCATTGGCCTGAGGCGGAGTGACGGGCACACACACACACACACACACCACACACCACACACACACACACACACACACACACCCACACCAAACACCACACACACAACACACACACACACACACACACACACACACACACACACACACACAACACACACACACACACCACTCTCTATACACACACACACATATATACATACACACACACCACGTACACACACAACATAATCACACACCACACACCCTATATACACACACACAAGCACACGGGGGGAGGAGAATCGCGACCACCACCACCACGCTCCTCCCGCGCCCATCTCTCGCTTGTGGGGGGGCAGGCCGAAATCATCCCCCCCCATACCTCACGCAGGCGTAGTGGAAGCTTTGAGGAGGTGGAGAGTAGTCACGTGGCAGGCGCCCTAGGTAGGGGGGATGTTACATACATTAGCTTGGGGCGCGCCCCCTTGGGGGGGGGCGCACGATTATGTAGGGGGGGCGAGCAGCTTGCAGGGAAACCTGCGGGCGCTCCGTGCTGCTGCTTCTATGTCTGTGTCTTGCAGAGGGAGGGGGCGGGGCAGAAGATCCGTGTGCTGCTTCTAGTGTCGTGTCTTGCAGAGGGGCGGAGCTTCTCTCTGCACACAGACAGCCCCTTCTCTTCGTCTGCTCCCGTTTTTCAGCAGATGGGGGGTTGGGGGATGGAGCATGTCGCCCCCCCAGGTGAAATTGTGGACTGATAAGTGTGTGGTGTGTGTGGTGGTGTGGTGGTGGGGGGGGAGGGGGTGATTGAGTGTAAGGTGGGGAGATTGAGTGTGTTGTGGTGGGGGGGTGGGGGGGGATTTTGTGTGTGTGTGTGTGTTGGTGGTGGGGTGTGTGTGGTGTTGTGTGTGTGGTAGAGTGTGCTGGTGTGGGTCTGGTGTATGTAGTCGGGTGATTGGGGCGGGGGGGTGGGGGGAAGGTGGGGAAGGACGCGGGGGGGGGGGCGGGAGGCGGGGCGATGGGGGGCCGAGGGGAGGGGAGACTTTGGGGGGGCGGGTGGGGGGGGGGAGGAGGATGGGCGGGAGGCGGGGGGGAGTGTGGGGGGAGGGGCGTGGCGGGGGGGCGACGGGGGGGGGGGGGGGGGGGAGTGGGGGAGGGGTTGGGGGGGGGAGGTTTGGGGGGGGAGGGGGGCGGGGTGGGGAGTGGGGGGTTGCGTGTGGGGGGGCGGAGGGCTCGGCCCGGGGGAGGAGGGGAGCGGGGTGGGTGGACCTGGGAGGTCTGGGCACGAGGGGGGGGGGGGGGGAGCGAGGAAAAAACCACGAAAAAGTAAGGAGGAAAGGGCAAGAGGGAAAGGGGGAAACAAAAAAAAACAGAAAATAGAAGGAAGAGGAAGAAAAAGAAACAAAAACCCAAAGAACCAGAAAGAAAAAATAGAAAGAAAAAAAAAAAAACAACAAAAAGACGTACAGAGAAAGTAATGAGACATGGTAAAAAAAAAAGAATCAGAAAAAAGACCAAGTAACAATAGAAAAGATAGGTAAAGGAAAATAAGAAGCAATAATCACCCGTACAAACCAAAAAAGAAAAAGTAAAGGCCCAAAAAAGAAGAAAGTGAAAAAAAGATGAAAGAGAACAAAAAAAAAGGCAAGAATAAAAAAAAAAAAAAAGAGCGCCCCCCAACCATCCGCTTTATTTTTTTTGCCCATTTTTTGCCCCCCTTCCCTGCCCTTGCCCCCCCCTTCCATGCAATTGCCCCCCTGCCCTTTGCCCCCCTTCCCTGCCCTTTGCCCCCCCCCCTCCATGCCTTTGCACCCACTCCCCTGCCCTTGGCCCCCCCCCTACCGACCTTTGCCCCCCCCCTTCACTCCCCCATGCCCATGCCCTCCACGCCCGGGCAACGCCGGGTATATCAGCTAGTATATATATATATATATGTGTGTATATATATATATATATTTTAACATTACATACACACAGCGGTGGTTTTGGGAAAAGGTTAGGGCCAATTTTCACACGTGCCGTTTAAATTGGTTTCTCACCCACTACATACTGTTCTGTCTAAAAAAAGAAATGTTATTTTGATGGAACAACATGGCAGATAGATGTGACAAGGTGTCCATGCCAGGCTTGTGATGCCCTCATGTGGGAGACAGAGACAATATCCGGTCAGGATGAGACAAGCTGGTGATATTTTTCTTTAGAGTGCGGGTATTTTTAGTTGAATTTTTTAAGATGACAAAGTCCGGGTTGCCTGACCTCCATGTACCTCTCCTGGTTCCTTGGACATATAGAGGAACATGAGTTATTACTTCATTTATTGTGCTAGTGCTGATGCAAGTTTAAACGCGCCATTTCTCACCACTCCAGTCAAACAAATTACAAGTAACCGTATTGCACAATTTTGCCAGCAAATCCTGTGTTGTCGAGCATTCCCGTGCAATTACGGGAGTGATAATATCTGCTATTACCTCTGTAAGTGACCTTTAGAACAAAAATAATAAAAATACTTCCATGGTGGACACAATATAGCCATTAGGGTAAGCCGAGCTCCGGCTCCAATAGAAAGCTACAATGTCATTGGAAGATGATGTTGCAAAACCAAAAAACCCTACTAATATAAATAGATTGTAAGCTCTGCGGGGCAGGGATTTCCTTCTCTATTGTCTGATTTTGTTTGTTGCGCTTAATGTATTCTCAGTACTGTATTGTCTCTTTTGTAAAGTGCTAATTACATCTGTGGGCACTATATAAATAAAGGTACAGATACAAACATGGCCATGTGATCATGAGTAGAAAGTAGCAATGTCCTCTACCGACATTACAACTTTGTATTGGCTGCTGTCGCTGTGGAATCCGCGGGCCCCTGAAGGTCAGGCAGGACCTCTGACGGGGGGAGAGCCAAGACAAGTGTCCAAGGACCGGTGGCTGCAGGGGGGAGGGGCCTGGCAGGCCGGAACTGGAAGTCGGGCCCGGCCAGAGGTTGGGCCCAACAGTCTTGTTGCTGCG
Source organism: Ascaphus truei (assembly GCA_036426205.1). Lineage (NCBI taxonomy): Eukaryota > Metazoa > Chordata > Amphibia > Anura > Ascaphidae > Ascaphus > Ascaphus truei. The sequence continues at coordinate 283,142,311 of CM071567.1, forward strand.
CCTGTGGTTGTCCCCGGGCCTCTGGCTGTCGCACGCTGAGGCGGGTCTCCCTCACTCTCCCTTGCTGGGTTTCTCACATATGCCAGTGCGTGCCAGAAGCTGGGCCCATCTTCCGGCGCACACCGGCGTGAGAGAGTGAAGCCCGGCGCAGGCGAGTGAAGGATGCCCACATCACTGTGGGAGAGCCGGGGACCCGGCCACAACCAGAGGTTCGTCAGCAAGACAGCCCAACTTCCAGCGCTGGCCGGGTCCCCCGCAGTGAGGAAGAGAGAGACGGAAGAGAGGGGGGGAGTGAGACTGGGAGGGGGGGAGAGAAATACATAGGGAGATGGGGGAATTGAGGAGGGGGCTCGCTAGGTTTGAAATGGGGAGGCTCACAAGACCGCTGACAGGGGGTAGGGTGGTGGGAACTTTTGTACTGGGCCCCGGGAAATCTGACTGTGGCCCTTAGGTCAGATGACTATGAACCTGCTTTGGATGGCCCCCTGGTTCAAGAAAGTGGGGGGGAGGATAGGAGAAAATAGGAAACAGATGGGACTGCTGCTTTAAAGGGACAATTTCAGGAATTCTTAACACTCTCTTAAAAGAACATTGCACTAAAAAAATAATTATATATATATATAAATATTCTCCGTCAACCAAAGTGGGAAGCAGGGGCTCTCTCCCCCTCCTCGCCTGAGATACTTGCCTCTAAAGGGGCCACCAGTATCTCATCTGCTTAAAGGTCCCACGTTACGCGGGCCAATAGGAAGCCGCAAGGGATGACTTTGTGGCTTCATATTGGCCCGCGGGACCTTTTAAAAAGAAATTTCTTGTGCAGCCCCTTCCAAGCAATGTATCTAGGGAAGCAGGAGATCCCCAGAGCCGATATCAACTTCTTTTATACGGACGTACATACAAAGTTTTTTTTTTTTTTAAATGCTGTTTTATTTAGAACGATTATTAAAGGCATTAATCATTAGGCACCCCCTCCCCACTCTCCTCCTTGGATAATTCCACAATTCGAGGTTGGGATTAAAATAGCACTGCCAGCGAGCCAACGTTTGTATGACGTGCAGCATGCAACATCTGTATTGGATCAGGTTACGTTATGCCATCGCTTTCTGCCATCAAATAATACATGGATGCCTTGTTAGAATATATCCATGTTAAAGGATCTCATCCTCAACATTAGAGCTTTTTTACACTGGTGTTATTTTCCTTTTTAGTGCAAAAGTGGCCAGTTATACACAGAAGAGCAATGTCTTGTAAACCTCCTTGCATTGGAAGGGTTAATTGTTGCTCTTTTTTTTCAGTTACAATTTTCTCTACTGCAAATAATACAATTTGATGGCAGATAACAACCAGTTACCCCCAACCCCCTAGTCTGTCCATTCGCCTCTCTATAGTAATACTAATTGTAATAAACAATATTGTAATAATTGCGATAGTAATTGTTAAAAAAGTAAGTTTATTTTCACATCTTTTAAAAGGACATCCCCATTACTTCGGGCCCAGCCTAAATTCCCTTGACGTCTCTTCAAAGTGGTTGAAAGTCCCTCGTTAAATAGGGATAGAAGAACATGGCCCTCACTCAGGACGGAGAGCCAATAAAACGGGAGGTTGACACAAGCAGTGGATTCTTAGAAAATAAATAGTTCTCATACAGTCTTCCTGATACAGCAACAACCCCTAAAACTATCAGTGTCAGCAGCTTTGGGGATTCTTTTATAAAACACTATTACGGGGCGTGTGATTGTCCACTTTGGGCATTTCTTACATTCGGAATAGTGGCATTGGGTTGGAATGGAGGAACATGATAGCTAGATGCTAAACATAATAGCGTCCATATTGATTTGTAACAAATAACTCCTCTACCCATTTTTACTGCTCCATATGATCTCTATCCTAAGGTGTACACAGGCTCAAGCATGGTAAAACTGGATTAATGTCCCATAGCATACAGTATTTGCAGTAAAGAACTCACAATCTTCATTTTAACAGCACAATACTCATTTTCGCTCCTTAATATGTAATAACCAGAGTTTTATAAAGGCTGATGACATTTTTTTTACGCGTCATTCTATTCGTTTGTACGTTTCCAGAAATAAAGACTTTCAGTTTTATCAATATAGTGCACCGGCTGTTTATTGATGTACATATTTATGTCTTATTATGGGCTAAAAACAAATTGTACGGGGCTACTGCCGACTGTTTGTATAGCGGGGGATGTTGGGGAATCATGGGGCCCTGGGGCGAGAATGGAAACGCAACGTATTCTAGTGGTGGAACATTTGTATAAACCTATATTTATTGTATTGTAAAATAGTGACACCGTTTTTCACCCAGGGATAATAAAACGGAGAAGGGCTGCCGTTTATCATTTGGCAAAAGCCACATGGAAAGAAGTTTTATTTGAACATAAGGAACGTCTGCTGCCTTGATGCACCGTGATCTCTGATTTATGACATGCTGCCCACCTCCCCCTCGTTCATCGCTCACATGGAGAGCCTGATGTGGTTACGCTGCTCACGGTGCATATGCTGCATCTCCAAATCCAGCTGCTTCATTCTCACTTTCCACAATTCCGCTCTACAAACCTCTGCAGCAGCACAGTCATTAGCAAGTGTTTTAAATAATAAGTGTCCATCTATGGTAGCTATTTTTTTTTTTTTTTAAACCATCATCTGTTCTGTTGGTTTAACAGCCAAACCCAAATGAATTCAGTGTTGGGGACCTGAACCTTGTTTTAAAGCAGTTTGTGTGTATGCGAAGTGCATAGAGCGATTGTTCCTCAATGCTCCTTTGTGCTCTGGATCGCATGCCTTTTGTGAAGGGTCCCTCCTAACTTGCCTTTTCTGCTCTGTTTCTTCATGCTGCCATGGACACAGGGAGAGGTAACTCGCTTTCTCTTTCTTTGCATGGTGTGTGTGTGTGTGTGTGTGTGTGTGTGTGTGTGTGTGTGTGTGCTGTGTGTGTGTGTTGTGTGTGTGTGTGTGTGTGTGTGTGTGTGTGTGTGTGTGTATATATATATTTATTTCAGGATGAGTGTTGGACCATCTGTTTTATCTTTAACTGATAGGATGCATGAGTAATCTCAATGATTATAGATGGAGAAGAGAAGTATCACTAAGGATATTTCTGACTATACAATAATGCTAACAAGACAATATAGAAGCCATAGGAAGAAGATGTATCTGCAACTTCATAGGATTTGGCATTGCAAAGTAACTACTTTCTAGTAGAAAAGAAAAAAAATCCTATGCACTGATTATTGCATTTTTATCTCTTAAATTTGTTTTTTAATATGTTGGGGACATATCTACTCCAAAGTTGACGTAAGCGGGAGTTTAAAACATGTCTGTCTCTCTATTCATATTCTGTATTGTTAAGGATATTAATTGTAGATATGAACTGGTTGAAAAAAATGTTTTGTAAAAAATGTGCATGGTCGACATTAAAGGGGAGTGCTTATATCATATGCTTGTTTATGTCTGTCGTTATGACACTAAAAGATGGTGAAATAGCAAAGTCTTAACCTAATTTCGCAACATTTTCAGCCCTTTGAGGCTTGCCGAAAATGTTTAACAAGAAATTGAATTTTGGGGGAAACTACTTAAAATTTAGCAAATGCAGTTTAGACCGTTTCGCACATCTCTAGTTGGGACTTAGGTGGGTGCTAAACTGGTTTAAACCAGGGGGGTCTCCTGTTATAAAAACGCGGGTGTTTTAGTATTCAAGTATAGTACATGGCTTTTGTGTTTTTTCAAAGATACCTGCTTGGCAGCTTCCTGCTGACTTGGCAATGAGCAGCACTGACCTTGCTAACGTCGACTTCCTGTTAGGGGCCATTTTAAATTCCCAAATTTGACATATCAAAGGTGAATATTTGTTTATGGGGAGGTCTCTGTTGGTACCATAGGGGTGACCCTGCACTTAGTTAACTGCAACAAGAATGAGGCATGATAGAATTCATTTTTTTAATATATATATATATATTTTTTATGGTGCAAAACTGATTATTGATGCTATTGCTGTGTTCGCAGTGGATTTCAAAGCATACACTAATACAGGGTTGAAATACGGTTTAATACCCTGGTTTGTATCCACTGATCCAGCTACAGTAGGGATTGTGCAGAATAACAATTGTCCTTTCTTCTCCTTTATTCTTTGAACATTATTTTGTTGCAGACTTGACAACTCTCACTGATTTTTTTCCTATGTCCCACTGATTTTTAGCATAAGCAATTTCAGAGACTTCAGTGGAATTTCTCCAGTTCTTTTCCATAATAAATTTTTTTTATTATTATTATTATATACATATATACAACTCAACCCCGTTACAACGCGATCCGTTACAACGTGAATCCACTTATAACGCGATACAAGCGTGGATCCTGATTTTCGTATTTATGAATACTTTACAACACGATTATTGGTATCTTACATACTTTATTGTACAATGCATACAATTGTACATTATTTACAACGCGATCCGCTTATAACGCGATGTGATTCTTTGGACCCCAAGCACAGCGTTATAAGGGGGTTGAGCTGTATATATATATAATATAATGTGTGTGTATGTATTATAATTTATATATATATATATATATATATATATATATAAAATCATAAGAAAGGCGCCACAGATCCTACTAAAAAAAGTGCATGGGTGTAATTGTGTATGTGTAATAAATATAAATGACATGAAAGAACGCTACACAGAGCATATATATATATATATATATATATTATATTATATATATATATATATAGTAATATATATATATTATATATATATATATATATATGAGACACAGTGATATTAAATGTAACATGGATATAGAACAGTGATACAAATGAACTAATATATATCACAATTAATATATAATACCAAAACCAATCTGAATTAAGCACACAATTCAATAAGTGAATCAAGTTGTATACTAAATGTATAATGGAAAAGGTATGATCACCAAGAAAAATATAATGACAAGAAAAAATGGGTCAGGGGAGAGTAATGGTGTGGAGTGGGCATTTGAGAGCATATATAAGTCCAATAGTCCAAAAAAATATATGGCAGCTTTCTTGAGGATGCACAAGATCTGTGGAACAAATCTATAGGAGAAAGATAGAAAGCACACGCTCCATGGTGTATTAACATAATAAAGAATAGTTTAATCAAGCTAAAAAGTGGTACGATAGTCACTCGCATCAAATAAAAAGAAAAAAAAGACATTGGAGAGGTCAATATTCACCACACTGGTTACTCGATTACTTAGTCCAGAAAGGAAGTCCCAGATAGATGGTGTCTACTGTATATGTAACGCAATGGCTGTGTCTGTGAGAACCTTGCCGACAGGCTGGCAACCAGGTAGACATAGTCCTTAACAGGAGAAGCAGTGACGGATCCCTAGTGTAGAAACAGGAAACCGCCACGTAGAAAAACTGCTAGAGTCCGTCCGTCGTGTGATGACGTTTGCCCAACGCATTTCGCTTGTAGAGCGACTTCCTCAGGGCAAATATTGATAAACAATGCCATGGAGCCGGGTTTAAATGAACTGAGGTAACTATGCAAAAAAATGGGCCAATCATAAAGAGGCCCGCAGAACCAATAGACACTTCAGAATATACACTGAAAATTCATATCAGTATTGTGACTAGTAACATACCATGAAATTACAGATAAAGTGATATGAAACAAATATAAATAACAGATCAATACAACATGTGGTGAATCATCATATGAATAGAGTCAGAGATTGAAACCATTCAAAACAATTGAAAACATTTTGTAGACAGTGGGGATTTTTTATAATTTTGATAATTTAGTTAATGGAGTCGAAATTTTTGAGAAAGTTTTCCTCTTTATGAGCTCTATCAAAGTTAATAGGGATATTGATCACTATGCCAGCAATCGGGTCACAAGCTGGAAACACCCTAATAGACATTTTCCTTCTCAATCTAGCTCTAATTCTAGACTGACCATATTTGTCCCGTGGAAAAAACGGGACTCATTTTGCGCATGTGCGAATAGTAAGCGCCTATTGCGCAAACGTTGAGTGCAAACCATGCATGCGCGGCCTCCGCCAATAAACGGACAAACTATTCAGGGGAAAAGGCCTAAAAATAGTGACGTCTGGTCACCCTATCTAATTCACACTCTAGAACATTTTTTCACACTAAATCATATGATGGATTTGATCATAATTGGCTATCTGTCCCATACAGAGAATCGAAGGGCTTGGCCCCCTATGGTATGAAAACCTCCATGGCTAGTTCTGAATTGCGAGTGGACCTATGTGAGCTCACTGTGTCTAATAGATTTTCGATCTTAGAACAGGATTTCCCTGCTGATGCATACAATGGTGAGCCCACCCCTTCTGCACCCATAAGGGGAGTGATATCTAAAGGAAAGACTACATTTATACCATCTAGACAAACATTTTTAGCCAAACAGGTGTGGAGAGAGAACTACGGAAGAGAAAAAAAACTTATCTCCTTTGGGATTATCATTATCCACATCCCCCCCGACACCTTCGACACTCTATACAGGAGAAAAAGAGGAGCAGAGGAGTCAGAGCAGGGAGACTTACACAGAAGAAACAGGTAATAAAATGTGAATCTTATTAAACTCAGTGGTATTTTTAATTTATCCACTCATTCACTCGCCAGTCACCAAATCTTCCTGCTAAACAAGGGGTTATACTGTTCCTCGAATTGTGGGCCCAATTCTTTTAATTTATTTATAGATCTTAATAGTTTCATTAGAAAAATTACCCTCAATATATTTCACAATCCATGAGTCAAACAAAGAGTATATGACTGATTTTAATTCTCAGAAATTGGAATGTGTACAAGTTCTCACTTCACTATTGTCAGAATCCTATACCCCACCTTCCTCTTTTGAAGACTCTTGTCTAGTCATTCTCATTTACGTGATTCTATATCTGATTTAGGTCATTCTAGCAACTCTCCCTATCTTTCTGATATCCCTAATATTATTCATTATCTTTTTAAGGCCCAAGTCCTTGTTTTTCCACATGAATCTAAGGAGGGACTTGTTGAAGCATTTTATTCTTTAGTCCTGTGTGATTTCAATTCACTTTGTGCCAAGGATCAGATATATAAACAACATCTTACATGCAGTGAAAAAGAAGCTTTAGATGAACTAAAAGAACCACCAAATTATTATTAGACAGGCCAACAAGAGAGGAGGTATTGTCCTCCATAACAAATGTAATTATTTTAAGGAGGCTTTCAGACATCTGAGTGATGCTGGATCATATCGGAGACTCATCTCTGATCCTACAAAAGAATATCAAATAATATATTATAGTAATTTACACAGGGCTTGAAAATCAAACATCATAACTAAGAGCGAATACACATTTTTGTACATTGAACACCCTAGGGTGCCGATCTTATATCGCTTGCCCATGGTTTACAAAAATATTACAGATCGTCCAGGTAGACTCATCATATCCGGGGTGGGATCAATGTCAAGCCTGTCCCAATATGTTGACCCCTTTCTACAACTGTGGTCAAACTCAGGTCCGGCCTGAAGGACACGCTACACATCATCGATTCCATCTCGGGGATAAAAAGGCAAAAATCTTACTTTTGGGCATTGTTTGATGTCACCTCCTTGTACACCTGTATCGGTCACTCAAAGGGTGTCTCAGCGATTAGGCTCTTCCAGGCTCTCAGAGACAGTTTATTTTGTCAAGTATTGATTTTATTTTGTGGCACAGTTATTTTTATTTGATTATTTTTATCTTCAGATCTGTGGAACGACCATGGGCACTAGGTTTGCCCCCATCTTTGCTAATCTCTACATGGGATTATGGGAAGATACGTTTGTGTGGAATAACACCTGATTTGGGGCAGGCCTAGTATTCTATTGCTGTTTCATCAATTACATTGTTATTTGGGAAGGCGATGAGGCCACTTTACTTGAGTTACTGGCACTTTGTCATGAGAATGACATTGGGTTAAAATGTACTTTTACCACTTCTTGTACATCTATGGTGTTTTTGGGTTTGCTCTTATCCATTGATAATGATCTTAACATCAGGACTGACACACATTTCAAACCTGTATCGGTGAACAGTTATCTCCATTCCTCCATTAAACATCAGAAGAAATGGCTTGATAACATACGGGCCAGTTCAGTAGGCTATGGAGAAACTGTTCTACTGCAACAGATTTCCTGAGACAATCAGACATTCTTACTCAAAAAAATGATTGAGAAATATAATCAATTTAGCCTTTGATAAGACCAGACTCATGGATAGGGATATTTTATTGACCTCCCCTATGGCTAAACGTGATGTTATCCAGGATATTTCTTCAGGTTGTCATCCTTTTCTCCCCGGTCACAATAAATCACAGAACCAGCAGAATTAATTGAAACTCATTACAATTCATTATTCAATATAATCAATCTGCACATTCTGTTCAAAACTTTTGAAAAGCACTGGAATGTGCTACCATGTGACACCCCTATAGGTCCTGAATTACCTATTTCTGTTCCTCTTGTGTTCAGAAAAGCAAGGAAAATAATTAGCTTTTTGGCTCCTAGCAAAATAAATTAATCTGCTTCTTCGGCTACTTCCAGTGGTTCTGGAGTTCCAAGTAATTTCTGTTGTGGTAGCAGCAGATGTCTAAGGCCTAGGACATAGTGGAATCAGCATCGCTGAGGCGGGCTGAGCCGCGCTGAACAGATGCACAAAGCCCCTGCATCTGTAATCAGCGCGGCTATAGTTTCTCCCTCCGCATGCGTGCTGATGCGTGCGGAGGCTGAGAAAATCAAAAGAGACAGGCAAGTTTGAAATGTTGCCGCTTGGAGGAGCGGTCACGTGACCGCTCCCATCCAATGGAGATGCAGCCGGCATTTTACCTACTGTGTCGGTGACATAGCAGTGCCACCAGACCAGACAGAGTAGAGGCAGCACAGAGGTGTGTGTGTGTGTGTGTGTGTGTTGTGTTGTGTGTGATGTGGTGTCACTGTGTGTCAGTGTGTGTGTCACTGTGTTTTGTGTCACTGTGTGTTGTGTGTATGTGTGGAATTTTTATCAAAGTTGCACAATGTTAATAAATAATTTATTCTCACGTCTTTTTTTTAATTTGTAAAATATTTATAATATACACACCACACACACACACACACACACACACACACACACACACACACACACACACACACCACCCACACACACACACACACACACACACACACACCCACACACACCACACACACACACACACACACACACGTTCCCCAGTGACACACAAACACACAGACCACTTCAAAGTGACACACACAGTTACCCAATGACACACACACACACTGACAGCTACCAAGTGACACACACACAGTGATACCCGCCTCCCAAGCGTGCTTGCTGTCTCCTCTGCCAGGACAGCAAAAAGCTCCTGGTAGAGCGAGCGGCAGCAAGCAACAGCGAGCAGCAGCACTAAATTCTTTACTATGTCCCAGGCCTAATGTGCAAACATAGTCACTAAGAACTTCTTCTGTTCACACACAACAGGTGAACCATTCAAAGTTAAGGGACATATACATTCTTTGAGTACCCATGTTGTATACGTATTATATATTATAAAGGTTGTATTCCTTGTTTTGTTTTTCCATCTACCGCTAATCTAGTTTTTTTAATGGGATGATTCACCGTATGCGGTATTGATCTGTTATTTATATTTGTTTCATATCACTTAATCTGTAATTTTGTGGTATGTTACCAGTCACAATACTGATATGAATTTTCAGTGTACTGTATATTCTGAAGTGTCTATTGGTTCAGCGGGTCTCCTTTTGATTGGCCCGTTCCGTTGTCAAGTTACCTCAGTTCATTTAAGCCCCGCTCCTTGTCATTGTTTTCATCAATATTTCCCCTGAGAAAGTAGCTGTACAAGCAACGAAAACGCGTTGGGCGAATGTCATTGGACGCAAGTGACATCATCATCACACAATGGATGGAGTCGAGCAGTTTTGCTACGAGGTGGTTTCCTGTTTCTCCACTGGGGATCCGTCATGCAAAACTACTGCTTCTCCTGTTCAGAACTTTCTGTCTACCTGGTTGTCAGCCAGCCTGTCGGCAGGTTCTCACAGACTCAGCCACTGCGTTACATACAGACACCATCTGTGTGACGGTGCTCGTCTCAAATCAGGAAGCGGACCCGCAGGGCTGAGGTAGGAATGCAGAATAACCGACCAGAGGCCAGGGACAGAGTCCTGTAAGAGTATCCGTAGTCGGTAAGCAGACAGGGGTCAGGGCTAGCGGCAGAGTTGCAAATTCCAGGAGACAGCCAGAGGTCAGGGCAGGCAGAAAACAGTGAGGTCGGGGTCACGGTCCCGGGTTAGCAACAGGGGAATCAAAACAGCCAAAAGGGTAAAGTGTGACTGCAAAGACCAACAAGAGCTGCAAACGATATAACTTTTCTCGGCGACTCCCACTAGCCTTATATAGCAGGCTGCCAGTACCCAAAATGGTCACAGTGAGCAGAAAGGGCAGGTGACTTGGAAAAGCTGAACCGCAGCAAAACCCCAGCACGGATCAAGCAGAATCCTTACAGTACCCCCCTCATAAGGAGAGACCTCCGGGCGATCTAAGCCAGTTGGCAGGTAATTTCCGATGAAACACCCGGACCAGGTTTGGAGCATGGACATCCCGGACTTTGATCCATGAATTTTCCTTGGGTCCATAACCCTTCCAATGGACCACTAAGGATATATTTGGACTATACAAAATGCTAACAAGACAATATAGAAGCCATAGGAAGAAGATGTATCTGCAACTTCATAGGATTTGGCATGCAAAGTAACTACTTTCTAGTAGAAAAGAAAAAAAATCCTATGCACTGATTATTGCATTTTTATCTCTTAAATTTGTTTTTTAATATGTTGGGACATATCTACTCCAAAGTTGACGTAAGCGGGAGTTAAAACATGTCTGTCTCTCTATTCATATTCTGTATTGTTAAGGATATTAATTGTAGATATGAACTGGTTGAAAAAAATGTTTTGTAAAAAATGTGCATGGTCGACATTAAAGGGAGTGCTTATATCATAGGCTTGTTTATGTCGTCGTTATGACACTAAAAGATGGTGAAATAGCAAAGTCTTACCTAATTTCGCAACATTTCAGCCCTTTGAGCTTGCCGAAAATGTTAACAAGAAATTGAATTTTGGGGGAAACTACTTAAAATTAGCAATGCAGTTTAGACCGTTTCGCACATCTCTAGTTGGGACTTAGGTGGGTGCTAAACTGGTTTAAAACCAGGGGGTCTCCTGTTATAAAAACGCGGGTGTTTAGTATTCAAGTATAGTACATGGCTTTTGTGTTTTTCAAAGATACCTGCTTGGCAGCTTCCTGCTGACTTGGCAATGAGCAGCACTGACCTTGCTAACGTCGACTCCTTTAGGGGGCATTTTAAATTCCCAAATTTGACATATCAAAGGTGAATATTTGTTTATGGGGAGGTCTCTGTTGGGTACCTAGGGGTGACCCTGCACTTAGTTAACTGCAACAAGAATGAGGCATGATAGAATTCATTTTTTTAATATATATATATATTTTTTTATGGTGCAAAACTGATTATGATGCTATTGCTGTGTTCGCAGTGGATTTCAAAGCATACACTAATACAGGGTGAAATACGGTTTAATACCCTGGGTTATCCACTGATCCAGCTACAGTAGGTATGTGCAGAATAAACAATTGGTCCTTTCTTCTCCTTTATTCTTTGACATTATTTTGTTGCAGACTTGACAACTCTCACTGATTTTTTTCCTATGTCCCACTGATTTTTAGCATAAGCAATTTCAGAGACTTCAGTGGAATTTCTCCAGTTCTTTCCATAATAAATTTTTTTTTATTATTTATTATATACATATATACAACTCAACCCCGTTCAACGCGATCCGTTACAACGTGAATCCACTTATAAACGCGATACAAGCGTGGATCCTGATTTTCGTATTTAGATACTTTACAACACATTATTGGTATCTTACATACTTATTGTACAATGCATACAATTGTACATTATTTACAACGCGATCCGCTTATAACGCGATGTGATTCTTTGGACCCCAGCACAGCGTTATAAGGGGGTTGAGCTGTATATTATATAATATAATGTGTGTGTATGTATGTATATTATATATATATATATATATAATATATATATATATATAAAATCATAAAAAGGCGCCACAGATCCTACTAAAAAAAGTGCATGGTTGTATTGGTGTATGTGTAAATAATTAAATGAATGATAAACACCCACATTCTATATATATATAATATATAATATATATATATATATATATATATATAATATATATTATATATATATATATATAATATGAGACATGATTTAAATGTAACATGGATATAGAACATGATACAAATGAACTAATATATATCACATTATATATAATACCAAAACCAATCTGAATTAAGCACACAATTCAATATGAACTAAGTTGTATACTAAATGTATAAGGAAAAGGTATGATCACCAAGAAAAATATAATGACAAGAAAAAAGGGGTCAGGGAGAGTAATGGTGTAGTGGGCATTTGAGAGCATATAAGTCCAATAGCCAAAAATTATATGGCAGCTTTCTTGAGGATGCACAAGATCTGTGAACAAATCTATAGGAGAAAGATGAAGCACACGCTCCATGTGTATTAACATAATAAGAATGTTTAATCAAGCTAAAAAGTGGTACGATAGTCACTCGCATACAAATAAAAGAAAAAAGACATTGGAGAGGTCAATATTCACCACACTGGTTCTCGATTACGTTAGTCAGAAAAGGAGTCCCAGATAGATGGTGTCTACTGTATATGTAACGCAATGGCTGTGTCTGTAGAACCTTGCCGACAGGCTGGCAACCAGGTAGACTAGTCCTTAACAGGAAAGCAGTGACGGATCCCTAGTGTAGAACAGGAAACCGCCACGTAGAAAAACTGCTAGAGTCCGTCCGTCGTGTGATGACGTTTGCCCAACGCATTTCGCTTGTAGAGCGACTTCCTCAGGGCAAATATGATAAAAATGCCATGGAGCCGGTTTAAATGAACTGGGTATGTACTATGCAAAAAAATGGGCCAATCATAAGAGAGGCCCGCAGAACCAATAGACACTTCAGAATTACTGAAATTCATATCAGTATGTGACTAGTACATACCATGAAATTACAGATAAAGTGATATGAAACAAATAAATAACAGATCAATACAACATGTGGTGAATCATCATATGAACGAGTCAGAGATTGAAACCATTCAAAACAATTGAAAACATTTTGTAGACAGTGGGGATTTTTTATA
>CM071567.1:283160685-283202970 GCA_036426205.1 Ascaphus truei
GAAACCACTTTTAACACTTTTGTAATTCATTGTGGCCTTTCACTGTGTTAACATCTTTTCTACAAGAAAGAAAAGTGGATTACAAGGAGTATTGTTATATGTTCACCATATCTTGTCCCCTTGCTGTGAATGAGCACATTTAGGAGCATCTCTCTGGCATTTTTAAACGGCACAAGGACCAAGATCCTCCAATGTGTTCATTTAACGTGTTGAGAATGGTAAATCATGCTAAGTATTCATCATCTTTATTCTTTCACTGACCTTTGGTAAACACTGCTGACATGTGTGCACAGCTTTAATGTAGACACCCCATAGGCCTGGGCTTTTCCTAGATTGTTATGTTATATTTTAACAAAACCATCAGCAGTCAGACCCCACAAAGGGCTGTGCAAAAAAATCAATAGGACAGCAGTGATTAATCTCCCTGTCTGAGTTGTCATGAGGCAGAGAAAGGTCATGTCTGCATGACCCCCAAAGGCTTAAGCTTGTGTTTTTTTTTTTTTTTTTTTACATTTTCTATAAGAAAGCACAATTTAGTGTTAGTGATATACAAGCTCCCAGCATGGGACATATTCAATAGTAAATTGTTTTTTTAATAAACCAAAGCATTGATTTTTTTTTTGTACCTACAATGTAATAATCAGCCTGGTGATCTACATCTCCAAGATCTCTCTTTCTATGATCTTCTCTGCCTCACGTATAATGCAAATGAGAAGCAAGCAGCACAGGTCAAAACCAAACAAAATTCCATATGTTCCATATATTCCCGCGATGGTATGGGGGATGACAGGATCAGGTTTCTGGGGTGAATGCCTTCGTCTCATTTAGTGGTGCAGCGCCTCCATCTCTGGTAACCCCTGGGATACGGGGTGGAACCCTTCCAGAGAATTCCCACTCAGGGAAGAGAGATTCCAGTCTCACACGATAGCTCTTTCTTAAAAGCAGCAGGTCTTTATTCACCCAGCAGCAGCAGTAAACACAGCAACAACAGCAGCAGTACGTCAGGCAAGTACAGGTTTAGCTCCTCCAGACCGCTCTCCCTCAGGATGGTCTCTTTTCCCCTCCCACCACCCCAGGCCAAGGGCACCCAGGGTGGGGCTAGCTCTTCCCTCACCCCCTAAACAGGGTGAGAGGAATTGGTCCACCTCCCTGACTATACTTCCATCAGCTCTACTCATAGGCGGCTGGCTTCTCCAACTGTACACCTCTACTCAGTCACAGAGTCCTCTGCAACCGAACACACTAGCTAGAATGACACCCTAAATATGCAGTGCCCTGCTCTTTATGATTTTAGCAGGCTCCTCCCCTGTGTCTCTTGCCTTAGACACAGGGTCAGGTGACCTACCTCCACCACTCAGAGCAGTGCTTGAAGTGGGGGAAACCCATGATAACTTCTGGCAGCCTGCCCTTACCAGGGCTTATACCAGAAGGAGGAAAGACATATAGCCCGATTTCTTACCAGGGCTACACATAATTGAGGGCAACACATTTCCAAATCATGTATTGTACATGATACATGTAAACCTCTGCCCCATTGTGGACAATAGCCTTGAGAAGGAAGAAAGCTATATTAAGAACTGATGGAGTTTATAAAAATGTCAGTTTTCAAGGAAATTGTTAACTTTTTTTTATAAATTGTTTGGGAGGTTACTTATGTTTTCTTTGTTATTACTTAATGTTTTTTTGTTTTTTACTATAGCCTACACCAGTCGTTCTCAAACTTTTTTCTCTCGAGGTGACCCTAATCACCGTGCTTAGTTGCTGAAGCACCCCCACAACAGGACAATCAGTAGCAGAAGAAACAGGACAAGGACAAGCAGAGTCACAGAAGACACAGACAGTCACAGGAGAAACACACACAACAAGATAGAACAAATACACACAGGACAGACACACTGACACAGGACAGACACACTGACACACACTCAGAGCCAGCCTCACATCTCTACTACCTATGCTTCTTCCTCCTCTACTTTGCCACACCACCCCAACATGAGAGACACACACAACATGAACCCCGGTTGGGAAACATTGGCCTAACACATTGAAATATTGGGTTTCCTTCACTTTATTTTCATTAGCCAGCTCCGTTTTGTTTTACATGTTGCTTTAGCTTATCCATTTGATAAAAACAAATTTTACAGGGTCTCTTAAAAATAACCACCATTGATCATATATTTAAACTTGAGAGAAACTTAGGAATTCACACCTGTTCCACGAATACTGTTGTAGCACTGTTTCCCCCTCCTCCCCACCCCCCCCTCCAGCTTCAGTGGGTATCCTGGAAGTACCAGGAGCAGTTCCCTCTGAAGCACTCTCACACACCTTCTCACTGACTCAGTCCAGACAGGTGTATAATAGAACAAGGGGATCTTTATTTGAGCAGTCACTGCATGATGATCTTACAGCGGTGCAAGGTCTCAGAGGCTCCAGGCCTCTGGATGATGCTTGACCCCAGCTAGTACAGGGTCTCCTCTCTTAGATCAGATGTTCCCCCAGCCCCTCAGGACTGAGGGTGAGCACGCTCATCCAGGATGGGAGAGACTCACAGCTCTACTGCTGTCTTTCTCCTCCAGAGCAGGACTGAGTAAATGTTGCACTGCCCCTCGTCACGAACCAGAAGGGGCGGGCTCATGGTATATACCTAGAGATTATGCAGGGGGCAACGTTAAAGTTTTGGGGTCCACAGCTCCTTCTAATGGCCCATTCCCACAGTCCCCCACAAGAGGGACTATGGTACTTCCCAACACTCACTTCCAACACTACCCTCTAAGTAAAAACAATAAGCGATAAAACAGCGCTGATAATTTATAATATGCTACAGTATGTAGTGAATTACTACTGTGTTGGGATAAGCCACATAAGTTAAATCTTTAACAGTATACTGTAGACAACACCAAATGTAACACTGTACTACCGATAGAGAAGATCACAGTCACAGTAATAAAAGTAAAGATATCATGAGGTATAGAGCAACAGGTAAAATTAACCACATTTGCAGAGGTTCAACAATACAGGGATCCACACCAGCATAAGCAATTATGGTCATATAGGTAGTCCATAGATAGATATATAAATGAATCAGTCACTATAATGATAGGCTATATGAGTTCTATGGTAGGACCTGACTGTGATCTTCTCTATCTTTAGTACAGTGTTACATTTTGTGTTGTCTACAGTATACTGTTAAAGATTTAACTTATGTGGCTTATCCTAACACAGTAGTAATCCACTACATAGCATATTATAAATTATCAGCGCTGTTGTATCGCTTATTGTTTTTACTTAGAGGGTAGTGTTGGAAGTGAGAGCGTTGGGAAGTACCACAGTCCCTCTTGTGGGGGACTGTGGCAATGGGCCATTAGAAGGGGCTGTGGAGCCCGAAATGTTAATGTTGCCCCCTGCATATTCTCTCTCATGTTATATAAACTCCTATGTTACTTTTCACTTCCTTTCCTTGTCTGTGTATTCACCTTTTCCCCCTCCCTCTCCCTTCCCTCCCCCTTACGCTTTAGACCACGCTTGTACTTTCGTTTATCCTGCATTGCCCATTGCATCATATCGTGTTGTTACTGCCATTGTTTTGTCAATACATATTGATTCCTTTTTTTAAAACGTGTCACGTACCTTTCTTGGAGTGCTGGGAACACTCACTGTAATCTACATTGTATTTGGGGGAGATTGGGGGTCTCCCCACTGTTCCCTTTGCACCCACCAAACAAACATACTTTTTCATTAAAGGTAGTGCTACCTATACCGCACACTTTCTACATTTATTTTAATGTCACTGCTTTTGGTTCCCTTTGGTCCTAGGAGGAACGGCTCCTTTCATCACTCCCCTCTTTTTACGTCAAAAAACGTTTCCCCATATCAATGTAATGACACAAGTAGGACAAAATTAGCACTAAGGGGATCACCACACTGAAACTTGTGTTGACACGCTGCCCCTTTTGTGCTCCAATGTGTGTCATATGTAAAAAGCGTGTTGCTCCAGTTTCTTACATATCTGGTGCAGATTTGTAAACAATATGGCTTATGCCACATCAGACTTGGCGTATTTTTTTACGCAGTTTGTAGGGAGAAGAGTAACACACAGAGGGGCAGGATTTGATATATACCATTGTACTCGGTCATGCAGTGCCTATTGAACCTCCGCTTTTGACACTCCGTTAATCGCAAGCTCACACACACAGGGCAAAAATTGGAGCAAAGTGCTTGATTCATTGACGCTAAGTGCAAAATGAAAATGCCACTCTCTAGGGCACATTTATGAAGTGCCAGTAAGGGTTATTGCCCCCATCCGTAACTCCCATATACTTTGACGCTGGAACGGGTGCGCTAACCCGCCCGGCACTTGATAAATGTGCCGCTTTGTGCCAATTTTCCTCCAAATTGCCTTTAATACATTGATATTCTTAATAACTATTAGTGCCTTTTTAATCTCAAAATAGCCAGTCTGGAAGTTTATCTAGATCCTGGGGCATGATCTTGGTTTCCCTCTTTTTGCTGTGACATTAGGCTGAGTGTGCATTTCAGATTTGCATGCTTAGAGAAAATAAAAATACCACTTGTGGTGCTTTTGCATGTCTGAGACAAGTCTGTGTAGAGAAGCATATATAGAACCAACAATGGGAAATAATCCCAAAGTCATTCTATTTTGCTCATTGCAAATTATTTGCTTAATTGCCATTTTATGGCTCAAGAGTTTGCATGCAATGAAATTTTCTTGGATGAATTGCCTTGTAATTATTATAGGGTTCATTACTAAATCTGGAAGTATAGGAACGTACTGTGCACCAGAGCAAACATTCCAGATGAGGAGCGAGAAATGACACTGCATGTGAACTCGACCCTTCCAGGCGCCTCTGGCAGTGACTAAGATGTGTTTGCTATGAAATCCTTTTTCTACTCAAGTGTTGTTTTTATGTCGAAAGCTTCTCTCTCTCTCTCTCTCTCTCTTTTTTTTTTTTTTTTCTTACACCAGCTGGAATATTTTATTTATTTATTTTCTCCCCACATTCTGCAGAAAATGAATTGTGATAGGAAAGAAGTGATTTTGTGCTTTATCGTAGAAAAGAAATAACAATATTTTGAAACGCAATGACACCATTTTTAAAGGCATACCCGACAGTATATTTGTATTGTACAAACAAAAAGGGAAAGTGACCTTCTAAGATGCCTCCTCTTTTCTCTAAAAAAAAAAGAAGTGGAAGTTCAGGTTTGTTAAAAGAGAAGTAATGCCCATTTTCCAAGCCACCAAGCATTTAAAATCACAAAGTATTAGATTTTAAAGTAGAAAACTGCTTTGGAAAGGGCAACGGGATCTCTTAAATAAAGTAAAAAAAAAAAAAAAAGGCGATAGGTGGTGTCTGCCACTTTAAGGAGCTGTAAACAAGGAAGTATAGACCTACAATGGAATGATGTCCTTATTTGTGATGTCATTTGTTACATCGGAAACATCACAGCGCGTGCTGTTAATTAAGGTAGTAGTGGGCACCAATCTTTTTTTTTTTTTGCACTTTATTTTGACTTATCTCTTCTTTCTCTTTCCAACTTTATTTTAATTTTTTAAATCTGATGCTTTGTTTATTAGATAGAAGTGTTTGAAATATTAAGTGTCTGCGAGGTTGAAACGAAGCTCTTCCCCAGAGCCCAGTGCAGTCTGAGGTTACCAAAGCTAGAAATTGGGAAAATCGTGATTTTTAAATATATGTATTTTAGTTTTTTTTTTAAAAGAGCAGGACATCATAACTCATATAGGCTTCTTGGAGGATTATAGGCTTCTTGGAGGATTGCTGCTTAAAGATCCCTCACTGCTCTCTCTGAGTTCAGCGTCTTTACGTATTAGCTCAATTAACTGTCTCTTCCATCCTTTTAATATCACAAATTACATCCCAAAGTCAAGATGCTACTTTCTAGGCCCCTAGCCCCGAGCATAGGTTAAGATCTGCCTCTTTTCTGCCCAGAGACAGAGTTTGGGGTTGAGTTATAAATAGGAGGGACCTAGAGCTCCACCTTCAGATCCCAAAAGGAACCAGAGGATGGGGTCTCACCTGTATATAGTTAAGTAATGATGCAACTGGGGTAACAGTTTACAATTAGATTGTAAGCTCTTCGGGGCAGGGACTCCTCTTCCGAAATGTTCCTTTTATGTCTGAAGCACTTATTCCCATGATCTATTATTTGTATTATTTGTTATTTATATGATTGTCGTGTGTATTACTACTGTGAAGCGCTATGTACATTAATGGCGCTATATAAATAAAGACATACATACATACATACAACAGCCCTTTTATTGTTTTGATCGGGAAGTGCTCTTGAAGATAGGCTTCCCAGAAATGTAGGAGTCATAGAAGTACAGGCTCCCAGCTGGGAGGCCTGTGTCTCCCAAAACAGGGAAGGGTTCACTAAAGAAATAGGGTCCAACTATATGGCCCCGGGGTGTGCTCCACCCACTATAGGGGAATATGGGTACTTCAGACTAGGGTCCTATTTAAGGCCTAGGAGTATCACCAGGGAATTACAGAGGGAAAGAATCTCTCCAGTTCTGTCCCAAGTATTTGGGTGAATGCTTAGGTGAGATAGCACCCTGACAGTGCCGGACCAAGAGAGTAGCGCGCCCCAGGCAGGTCGCCCCTCCTGCAGCGTCGCCTCATCACATGACGATGTGTTGCCATGACAACGTGACAAACCCTTTTTTCAAGGTACAGGTCTCATCTAAGACAAAGATACAAAGTCCATATGGGACCTGAAATGTCTTTCCACTGTTCTTGGCTGTCACAATAGATGAAGAATTGCATTATGAACTTGTGAGTAGAGCTCTACTTTGTACCTCTGTTTTACAGGAGACCTGCACTTTCAAGAAATTGTTTGTCTATGTTGTGTTGGCTGCACAAGCAGGATTCTCCCAGCCTGAGTGGTTTCTCTGCACTTTGGAATTATGACAATGTGACTCCACATGATGTCCCATTGTCATGGAAACATGTCGTGACCCTCAAAGAGAAGGTGGCAAAAAGTGCGCATGCTCCGACCACATCTTTAAATATCTGAGTATTGATCAAATTTTCAATGTTGAGGGATATTTAAAGATGGCGCGTCGGAGCAGCAGGCGCAGGACTTAGAGCGGTGGCAGCAAGGGACATTGACGAGGACGCTTGGCCACGCGGGACATTGAAGGAGCAGCGGCATGGGACAGGACCTGCACGACCTGTCCCATGCCGCCTCTCCGTCAATGTTCTGCATGCCCAAGCGCCCCTGTCAATGTCTCTTGCTGCTGCTGCTGCTGCTGCCGCCACTCAGACTCCTATACTCCGACGCGCCATCTTTAAATGACATTAGACATTGAGGAGGCTGCACAGGACTCAGACATTTAAAGATGGCACCAGGGTTGGAACGAGCGCTTTTTGGTTGGCACCCTGAACAAATGCCTGGCCAGCCTGCCCCTTAATCCAGCACTGTACCCTGAGGAACCACCCTCATCAGTTTGTTGTTTTGCCCTGCAATGTGGATAACAAATTAAAGACTTGTGCCTCTTTGGAAATGCTGCCGGAGCATTCCAAAGAACATGTATGGGACTGTTCCTATTAATAATAAAGTTTACGAAAAGTTCCTGGCTTCTCCATTCATTTGCTTACCACACCAGCCTGCACGGATGCCAACACCCTGAGATACAAGGTAATAAGAGCCACTGAGCATCATCTGCACTTTAATACACCGACAGACATTGCGTCACTTGGGTGTGCCCCCTCTTCTGTTGGCCGGGGGAAGAGGTGTTACATATATTTTAAACTCTCAGTCCTGTGTAGTAATATGGCTTGGATGTTAAGTACAGTGAACAAACTCTTCTTGTCTAATATACTTATTGCCCTTTTTACAATGTAAGATCTGTTTAATGGCATTTTAAATGTAGGCCGACACTCTGTTTTCATTAGAGGATAATTAAGGAATTTAGCTGTACAATACGGGAGAGCAACTATACTCCAGTCATTGTAAAGTTGCAATGAGTTATAAGACATTTTGCAGAGAATTCACAATGCTGGCATTTCGGTGTCCTCCAGAACTTCTCCTACAATTATATACATATTTTTAATCGAAAACTCTGCTGTATTACTTAACAGCAAAGTATGTGATGAGCATGAAAAAGGTAACATGTAAATGGTTGTGAAGGGTGTTAAAGCCACAGGCTAGAAGAACGTGTTTATCGGAAAGCAGAGCTGTGCAAACTTTTGCTCAAGGTTGCGAGCCAGACAACAGTTGCCCTTTTCAGCCAGAAAACAAATTGCGACCTTATCAAAGTTCACCAGCAAATCGCCAAGCATTAAGTCTATGGCCTAGTCATCAAAATTAGTTGGGGACATTTATTTTTGACAACATTATTTTTATGGTGCAAGTCATCAACGTTGTACTGCTAAAAATAACACTTATTTTTATCCGACGTGGTAAAAAAACCAAAAAGGAACGGCAACAAAATGACTACCGCAAATGTAGTAATTTTCATACCAGTTAATAACTCCCGATTCTTATCGGAACCGACCTAACACCAAGAATACTGCATTTTAAGATAAGCTAACCCAACATTGAATAGGTGATGAAATATGATATACAACACATTTTACTACATATTAACCCTTTAGTAGCCCAAGTGGTCAGCTAGTCATGAGTTTCCATGACTAACTGACCACCAAGGGTGGCTATAAAGGGATTAACATTAAACTACACTACCTACCCCCCTTTGGTACCTTAGTGGCTATCAATGCTTTACTAACTGCTAAGGCAAACAAAGGGTTAACCTCTACCACTAAACCCCCCTCAATGGGAGCCTAGATAGCCACATTGGCAATCAATGGCAACCTATATTGAGATTTAGTAAGTTACCTCATGCTGGTTGAAGGACCAGGGCTATAGTCCCCTGTAAACTATCCCGGTTGTGATATGAATTCAATTTTAACAGAGATTGATGACTCCACGCTTATATTCAAATTAGTTCAATTCTCTCAATTTGCATAATTGTGATATAATATATTGTAACAGGACAAGCCTGCAATGTTCATGGCATTGTCATCGAGGAAGAAATGTATCTACCGCGTGGTTTCTTTGCAGATGCTTTTTTTTAGTTATCAATGAACATTTGTGTGCTTGACAAGTGCTTCTCTTTAGAGGTCGGGGTGATATTTGCTTGGATACTTCGGTACAAGCCACAGCGCCTGCCATGGTTTCCTGGAAATCACACATTTGTAGACACAAGTCCCCCGAGAGCAGTATCGATTGAAGAAAATACTCAATTAACATTGTCTAGCAATCGAATTCACGGGAGCACACAACTATTGCTCTTGTGTAATTGATTGCTCAGATTTTAGTTGCAGGTGATCATTTCAGATGAAAATGGGCATATTGTTAAGATCTACTCTATCTTGTGATAAACATCCCTGGCTAAAGAGAGAGCAATACTGAGACCCTTCCATCAATTCCCCCCCACCGACAGATGTCAATGTCCTAACAACAAATATTTCAAAAAGGACCAGCAGCACATTGTGAAGTCTTCAGTGGTTCTACTGTACATACAGTAACATGCAGGCTTTGCTGTGCGAGTACAGTCCAGTCTACTCTAGCTCTTTAAATAGTGTTTGGTGATGGAGTCCCTACGTGATATTCCTTGCCACACCACACCACAACACCAGACTGCTTGGGTCACCTTGCATATGGCTATTAATAATAGCCTCGGCATTACAATCCAACGTATAGTACGTAGCCCGCTCATTAGTTGTGCCCTTAAAATAGTAATGCTACGGTAAATTCTAAATGTATTCATCATTCTATTATAGCAAGCGCTGTGCATTATTTATGGAGGGAGAAAAGCAGAAAGGGGGATAATCTTCAAATCTCCTTTTTTTTGTCTTTAAGAACAAAAATGTGGAACTGAGAGTGTAAACAAATGAAATAGTGGTTCTCTAGCACACCTGGCAGGGACATGCAACGTGTTGCAGTTCAGTTATGAAGAGTTGAAGACCTAAATACTTGGTGGTGTCCTATATTGTAGTAACATATATTACAGCAATGTCCTGTTTAGGAGACGATTTTTAGTTTATTTTCCCCTTGCTTGAAAATTTTCCCTAGTGAATATCCTGGTACCTACAGGTGTCTCTTCTTATACTGTACATTGTGGCTTGTCCTGTGTATAGAACACCTCAGAGCTGGCTTCCCTGACATGCTGAGCTGCGTTTTCTGCCGCTTTACAGTGTTTATGAGCACAATGATGCATCCCCTGAATTTCAATGAAGAACCCAGCTTTCCAATTAAGCTGCGTGTGGAGATTTATTACACTCCCAGTTTTACTCATTTACAATTCAGTCCAGCATATTTCAATTGTTTCCTTGGTGAAAAATATACAATTACATTTTCAAATGGCTTATTCCTATTATGTGCATATGACAAGAGCAAGAGCATCTCAGCACGCAGATCATGTGTCTTTATAATCCCTTCAGGGAGAGGCCTGCAACAAGGTTATCAATAGGCGTGTATAAAATGGCTGCCATTTTCTTGCATAGGCAGCCACGGAAGAGCTGACGGCTAAATACACATTTGTAAAAATAGTACTGAATAAAGTATTTTGATTGCCTGTGTTACCTTTAAGGTCTGAATAGCAATCTATCTGAGGTAAATAAAAACATGTTATTGAATGTAATGCCTTGTAGTCCGTATACTCTTATTTATGATTTAAATTTTGTTTTCACAGGGACTTTGCTTATGTTGCCAGAGACAAAGATACAAGAATTTTGAAATGTCACGTGTTCCGATGTGACACGCCAGCAAAGGCAATAGCAACCAGTCTTCACGAAATCTGTTCTAAGGTAAGAGAGAGAGGACCTAGTGGTTCTAAACCTCTCCTCGGTGCCCAGGGCCTAAAACCTGGTGTGGCCAGTGATCCCTGCAGAGCAGTGTGAGAACCACTGTCCTAGTAAATAGCCCATGAGACCTGGCTCAACTGGCGCAAAAAGTGTTAATTGATGCAGGTCCCACGTAAGTAGGGTGACCAGAGGTTTCCAGTTTCGCCGGGACAGTCACGGTTTTTGAAGAATGGGGAGAGAGAGATACAGAATGGGGAGATAGAGATAAAGAATGGGGAGAGACACAGAATGGGGAGAGACACAGAATGGGGAGAGAGAAACACACAGAATGGGCAGGGGGAGAGAGACAAAATGGGGGGGTCAGAAAGAGAGACAGAAGGGTGAGGGGAAAGAGAGAATGGCATTATCCTTGTTGCTCGCTCCTTTCGTTCTTTTGGTTTTTTTCTCTCCTTGTTTCTGTTTTTCATACTCGTCCTTTCTTTCCTTTTTTTTACTCTCTCCTTGCTTTCATTTCTGTGGCCTCGCTCGCTCTTCTGTTGCTGGTCGGGGAATAGATAGAATGGAGGGATCGGGGGGGAGAGAGAAGGAGGGAACTGGGGGGGTAGAGATAGAATGGAGGTTGAGGGGGAAGAGAGAATGGAGGGAAGGAGGGAGAGTGTGTGTATGAGAGAAGGGAGCGGGACCAGAGAGGGGAGGGGTACAGTTGATTTTTAATGTGTCCCGGTTTTTACTTTTGTAATCTGGTCACCCTACACATAAGAAAAATAATTAGTGTTTTGTATGTTTATGTGTGTTGTGTGTGTGTATATTAGATATATATATATATATCTATATATATATATAGATAGTATACATACACACATGTAGAGGTATCAGTACCGTGTTAGCCGAGCTTCAATAATCAAAAAATAAATAGATGATACCGTTCTGTGGCTAACGAAATGCTTTTATTTGTGCGAGCTTTCGAGATACACTGATCTCTTCTTCCGGCGATGTTACAATGAATATAGCAAGCAAAAGCTATACTATAAACAGTGTCTATTGGAATGTTATCTGTGCTGGTCCTTCCCCCGGTGTGGATGTGTTTTATGGCTGGAGGTGTCAAAAGGTTCCTGAAAGCAAGTGATGAAAGAGTGTGTATGTGTATCAGTGTGAATTAACATGAATGGAGAGCCCACAGTATATACAGTGCTTTACAAAAGGTGTGTGGAGTGGGAGCGGATATACATGAGCGCTATAGGCCATGTCTGTACATACTGTGCTATATGTATGCACACACAGCTGTCTCTCACACATACTTACACTCCTTGTTTTTCCATCCCTATACACCAATAGGGACCACATAGTATCCACACACACTTTTAGTTATGCTACTAACTCTCACATTTCCACACCCACCCACACCATGTATATCCGCTCCCACTCCACACACACAGTAGTTTCCTTGAGATTTGGCAATATAGAGGTCATTCGCTACTTTGGGGAATATGGTTACTGTAGAGTATGCTGTGTGGAAGCCTGATTGGAGAGGGTCAAGTAGGTCAGGGGTGCGCAAAGTTTCTTACATGTGCCCCCGTCTCCTCTCCCCTCTGGCTCGCGCCCTCCCCCCCTCCCTGCACGGCTCCGGCATAAAATGATGTAGCGGGGTCAAGTGACGTCACGTGACCCCACGGCGTTATTTGACACCGGGTTGCCATGGAGATGTGTCACTGGAATGGAAGGTAAGTAAAAGTTACAGAGGCCTCATGCAATCCCTGGCATTTATGTTAAATGCTTTCAGGGAAGCGCAGAGCCTCTGTAACAGCCGCGCCCCCCACTTTGCACACCCCTGAAGTAGGTTATGGGAGTTAAGAAAGTAAAGTATATGTAAAGAGGCAATAGTTTCCAGAAGTTTGGACGCAAAAGGCAGGAAGAAGACAGGGCAATAGTTAGACAGGTTGGTAGGGATAGGATGTTATTCTTAAGAGTAGGTCTAACAATAGCTTGTTTAAAAAGATGGAGCACAGAGATGAGCTAAAGATGTTAGTAAGGATGTGGACCATGGTAGAAGCAAGAGGTTTCAGGAGATGGGACGGAACAGGGTTGAAGTTGCATGTGGTAGAGGTTGTGGAGAGCAGCAGGAGAGATACTACTGTGGCGAGAAAACGTTTGTGAACCCCTTAGGATTTTCACATATTTCAAACCTAAAATGTTATTAGATCTTAATCTAAGTCCTAATAACAGATAAAGATAACCTGATCAAACAAATTATACAAAAACATGATACCCTTTCAACATTTATTTTGCCAAAAATGATTCAACATTTAATATCCATGTGTGAAAAAGTACACATCAGTACTTGGTGGCACCCCCTTGAGCAGCAATGACTTAAACGAAGCATTTCCTGTAACTGCTGGTCTGTCGCTCACATCGGTTTTAAGGAATTTTGGGCCATTCCTCCTTACAGAACTGCTTCAACTCATTGACATTTGAGAGCTTCTTTGCATCAACAGCTCGCTACAGGTCCTGCCACAACATTTCAACAGGGTTTAGGTCTGGACTTTGGCTAGGCCATTCTAAAACGTGGAATGTCATCTTCTGCAGCCATTCTTTTGTAGATCTGCTTGTATGTTTACGATAATTGTCTTGCTTCACTTTCGGTTCAGCTGCAGCTCACGGACAGATGGCCTGATATTCTCCTTGTAAGAGATGTGTGCAGAGGTATTTAATGGAGACCAAGTAGGGTAAAATTAAATCCTGGCTTTATTGCGCCTTGAACCTTGTTCCTTGAACAAGGCAAAACATACAAAAAGAAACAAAATGAAGGCCTACTCCACTTTGGAGAAACAACTAAACATTTACTTCAGCCCTATCTAACTGGGCGAGTAGCTAGGCTGATTACCACCCCAAACAAATATATATATAATTATGATGCCCACACCACTTTGTAGCATCTTTTAGTCCCAGATAAAGGCAGGAAACGTCATACTTCTATTACGTGGGGTTTATTTACAAGGATTAAATCATATGCTAATAGACCCACTGTCCCTTTAAATCAAACAACACATAAAAATAACACCTAATCCCTTTAGGGATAGCTAACTACACCATAGCTTTCGCCCTCACTAAATGCATGGCCAGCTAAGCTGGTTCCCAAGCCAAAACATGTCCTGGCATATGTAACAATGTAACAGTCTTTGCATACACCAATAAAGTGTTTTTGCTTATCTGTCAGTCCTTTGGAGCAGACGTCCCTGCTTCAGCACGGCCTTGTCGTCCTTTCTTCCTAGGGGAACTAAGCCCCACGTTGAGTCCAGAGAAACTCCTCTGTAGGTCCTCTGTAACCAGCTTCTGCAGCTGGGGAGCACTTCTATCTCCCCCCTTCTCTGGGGAAAACAGTCTCTCAGCATAACAGCTTTCAGTCTGTCTTTTAAACCCCTTCCTTGTTCACTCAATGAGTCTGATTAACTAAATTAGTTAGCAGCTGCTGCTGGCTTTTCTTTGAGGAATTAACTCTCTGTGGACTGGGAAGCACACTTACTGCACTGTTCCAGCTCCTAGAGGCAGTGATGGTATCACAATATACACAACAGTCCAACAAGAAAGTCTCTTATCTATATCTGTTGTTGTTACTGTAGGGGAAGGCCTCTCTGTTCTCCTGGATCAGCATCCTTATGTGCTATGGCACTCTCTGTGTCCAGGTATAGAGAGGTATTGTCCCCTTGTCTTGCTGGCACCATACAGTCCTTTTTGTGTGCATCAAGACATCATCTTTTCCTCAGGTCAGCCCAGTTGTGGGCTAAGGAAATATCTGGTCTGTCCTCCTTCTCCTTATGTCATTCCAAATGTGAGCTAAGGAATCTCTCTCCTGTGTCTCACATGAGTATTTTTACAAAACTCTCATTAGTCCAGGTGGACACTAGTTAATTGAGTGGCTGCAATTAACTATCAGTCTGCTGGATTCTCAGAGCTCTGAGGCTGCTTTATTTAAACATGGATAAGTCCCTGTTACACTCCTCTATAATCTTCTCATACAAAAAAGAATTCATGATGGTGTCAATGATGGCAAGTCGTCCATGTCCTGATGCAGCAAAGCAGCCCCAAACCATCACACTCCCACCACACTTGACGTTTGGGATGACGTTCTTCTGCTCAAACGCATTTAGGTTTTTGCCATTTTGACTCGTTTGTCCAGAGATCATTGTTCCAGAAGTCTTGTGAATCATCTATGTGCTCTTTGGCAAACTTCAGACAGACAGCAATGTTATTTTAAGAGAGCAGTGTTTCCTCCTGACTATCTTTCCATGAACACCATTCTTGTCTTTTTCTGATAGTTGAGTCATGAACACTCACATTAGCCAATGCGAGAGTGGCCTGCAAATCCTTATATGTTACTCTTGGGTTCTTTGTGACTTCCTGCATTACTTGCCGGTTTGTTCTTGGAGAGAGTTTGGTAGACCACGTGTAGACCATCTGTTTGACAGTGAATATGTGGGGCAATTCCTTAGAAATGGCTTTGTAACCCTTTCTAGACTGATAACAATAACTCCGTTTCTGAGATCGTCAGAGGTTTATTCTGGTTGTGGCATTACGTGTTTCAATACACCTGTATGGTAAGGACCAAACTCACAACGTTTCTGATCTTTGTATAGGGTGGGGACTCCTAAACTCACCCCTGAAGATCCACCTAATTATTTAAATACCTGATTCTAATCATCCCCTTTAATTTAGCTGCTAAAACCAGAGTTTCACTTACTTTTTTTTTACATACCCTGACTCTTAATTACTCATTGTTTGTCTATTTCATACATCATTTTGTTTCGAAAGACATGGAATTGGTTCATATAAACCATATTGGATATTTAAGAAAAGACTTGTTTTGATTCAAGAAGGTTATCATGGAAAAACTATGGAATCTCTGTAATTATTATTTGGGTTCACAACATTTTCTTGTCACTGTACTTCCTCTGTAACTGGAGAGGAGACAAAGGCAGATGGAGGAGGATTAGGAAGAAAGGGACAGAGGGGATTTCTTTGTGGATACTGTAGCTTCCACCTTTCACTTGAAATAATCGGCAAAGTCTTGGGTTGTAATGGAAGGAGTGGAGCATGGTGTGGCGGGAGTTCGAATCAGATAAAAACAGAGAAGGTGTCGTGGGTTGGATGTATGTCTGTTTATAAGAGAGGTTAAGTAACCCTGCTTGGCAAGATAAAGAGCAGAGTTAAAGAAGGACAGAATACATTTGAAGTGAAAGAAATCAGCCAGAGAGCGGGACTTCCTCCCGAGGAGTTCAGTGGAATATGTGCAAGAGTGCAGAAAGTGTGGTATGTATGTTACAATTCCCAGAATCTCCTTGACTTCTTTTCGGGCCTAAGCTTTTAGCCATGTTGCTCCCACTTTTTGGAGCAGTCTGTACCTCGTACAGTTCGAGATGCCGCCTCCCTGGAAGTCTATAAAAACAGGCTCAAGACTAACCTATTTACCCAGGCAGTTAATTAATGACCAACAACCTGTTCTGCATTTTATACAGTAGCTACAGTACTGTATGGCATCCATCCTGTATTGTATCTTTCCTTGTGTTTTGTCTCTTTTATAACCTTAAATGTTTTCCTCTTTGTAACTGTCAAGCTCTTTGAATGCCATTGGGGAAAAAATGCTATATAAATAAAGTTATTATTATTATGTGTGTGTGTAAATATATATATATATATATATATATATATATATATATATATATATATATAAAACCAAAGTTGCTGGTTTATTAGAACTATTACACCATCTAAAACCTATAAAATTATAAATGAACCAGTGAGAGAAAATCACATTCTATTTTAATATATTGTTACATTCTAAGGACACGTGGATCGCTATTATAATTTATTAGTTGACACATTCGCACTCTTGCAATATACAGATTCATTTTTGTAATAGAGATCTTCAATCCCACACAGATTATGGCGGAACGGAAAAATGCCAAAGCTGTGGCTTGCAGCTCTTTGCAGGAGCGACCTCACGTCAGCCTGGACGTTCCACTGCAAGGTTTGTCGAGGTTAACTAGTTATGTAGAGTTATTATTTGATCTGCAGCATAGTTACTCTGCAGCAAAAGCTTCTGCTTTTTTATAACTGGGACCTCCGCAACAACCTGCCTTTATCCTTAGTGCGAGGACTTCCTGGGACATCGATTTTCTTTAATGTCTCTAGAAATAGATGGTCTCCCTATTTATATGACTCATATAGTCCTGTATCTGTGATCTTATATAATACCAAATAAATGTAAACAATTAACCCTTTGGGTGCCTAAGGACATCGCTACTACACCTGTCATCCGCGCTCCTCTTCCACTCCATCAGGATCGCTAGTACCTGAGAGGCAGTGCTGCGGCTCTTTGGCACTCAAGTGGTTAAAGAGCACTTTAGAAAATTGTGCGACAAGCCTTTCAAATACAAAATGCTGGAAAGAAATACATATACTGTCCATACACTAAAACCCCTTCACTGAAGAGGTGAATACAGTATAACAATTACTGACACGGATATTAATGGGCATTACAATTCCTTGCTTTGTTTTCTTACAGGCCGATAAGGATCTATGTATAATTGTACCGTTTTTCTTCCTGTGCAGTAGAGTTTCCAACACCAAAGACAGAACTGGTGCAGAAGTTCCATGTGCTGTATCTGGGCATGCTATCTGTGTCTAGACCCATAGGCAAGTCACATTTAGGTACCATTTATTATAGGAGCAATCCACCCTAACTAACTTCATTCTTTTAGGATATAAGATTTGACAGTGTGTTTGCTGACTTCCCTTCCCTTGTGTTTTCTTATATATTTTTTGTATTGTTGCTGATTTTTTATATATTAAAGAAACTTGGTGAGGCCAAAAGGAAAACGTGAGTTCCTCATTTACTTACCTATATTTTTTTGAATGCTGATCCAATATGATTTTTATAGGATTTGAGCCAGGGGGGTTCTCCAAAGCTGAATCGCACTATTTTCAGCTCTGTGATCACCTAGGTCCCTAGATACTGGTAACGTTACCAGTATCCTATTTTTAAATTTTTTTTTAAAGGGGATTTAAATAGCCATCCAGTAGGAAGCCATGACTGATGATGTTGCACCTTCCTATTGGCCAGATATTTGGCAGGCATTTTGTTTCCCCGATGCAGATTGAAGTAACTTTACCGGTATGTATCTCGGGAAGCAGCGTGCCTGGGGCTGAAAATAGTGTCTTTTAGCTCAGGGGGGACCCATGGTCCCTACTAGGTAAAGAAGTGGTGACTAAAAAAAAAGAAAGAGGAGCAACTCCTTTAAACTTGTGTAGTCCTCAAACAAATACATTTCATAGCAGTATTATTTTTTTTCCTGCTTTTAACAATTTAAAAAAAGAACACACCAGTTAATTATGCACAATAATATTTTTTTTTAAATGTTGTGTGTGTGTGTATATATAGAGCATATACTGAACATGATATTGAACATGTCTCTGTAGGAACGAATTAAGATAGTCTCCCTCTGTTGGTCCCGCTTACATCAGTGTGTGATTTCAGTGCGCTTACATGGAGCCTTCGGAATGACACAGATGTTTTAAACATCACATACTGTATTAGAAATAATTGTATTATCTGTCTGTCATCTCTGCATGATGGGAGTCCGCGAGGTCTCATGTGCCACACAGTATCTAACCCTGTGTTAATCTTTGTTAAAAACAGAATAGAGCAAGGAATATTACCAAATATTTTAATGGATCTGCCCTGTTCAAGGGTTTTTTTTTTTTAAATGAGCATTTTAATAACTAACAAATCAAAGGTAATTACTACAATGTCTTTATACTTCCAAAGCATATGTTTGGATAGGTAAATGCAGAACCTGTTTTCCCTAGTTAAAAAATAAATAAATACACAAAACAAAATAAAACAACATTTTAATTAGAAATGATCCCTTATTGGCAAATGTAATGATTAAAACATGCAGGCTTCCATAACTAACGGGGTCTTTTTCTTGAGATGTAAATCCTCAGTTGGATTAAAGATTTGCATTTTTAAATATCAATTGGCCAAAAAGGTTTAATTTATATCCCTGTTAACATAAGATTATGGGTATATTATCTATCTGTTTTTTTCTCTGAGGGAGAGGGGGAAAGGGGAGCATGTATTTTCTTTACGGAGTGTTATTTCCTGCATAAAAAAAATCTGAGAAAATGGGTGCATTTCACAGAAATACGCTGTTATATACAGTAGTATGTGGGTTCTTCATTGATAGAAATCCATGTGTTCATGATAGTGCATATCGTAGCAAGCTTTATTTTACGTGCTGATGATGCAGGGTATTGCGTTATAGCAAGAATATCATAGTTTCCGTAGGATTCAGTGGCAGTGGGTAACACAGAATATCACAGAATTTCCCAACCATAACACGCTAATGGAAGTAATACACTTGGCTACATCAAATTTCTTTAAAAAAAAAAAAAACACCGTAAT
Source organism: Ascaphus truei (assembly GCA_036426205.1). Classification (NCBI taxonomy): domain Eukaryota; kingdom Metazoa; phylum Chordata; class Amphibia; order Anura; family Ascaphidae; genus Ascaphus; species Ascaphus truei. The sequence continues at coordinate 283,179,994 of CM071567.1, forward strand.
AACTCACATATTTGGAGAGGAAACAAGTCATAATGTCTTAATGTCTTAACTTTTGGAGTGTGTTGTTTTCTTCAGACTCACATATACTTTTAATTTATTTTTTATTTTTAAAGGTATGGATGTTGTGAATGAAGCCATCGAAAGTCTCACCACCTCATCAAACAAAGAGGACTGGACTCCAGTTATCCTAAATGTGGCTGATGCTACTGTAACAGTAATCAAAGAAGACGTAAGAAATTGTGTTACGGCTGTCTTATTTCCACTAAGGTTTTCTATTTCCAGGACTTCAGCTTAAAGGTTCAGACCAAGCAGTGTTTTGAAATAGGTTTGAAGCAGGGGGTCTCCGGAGCTGAACTGCGTTGATTTTTAGCTCCGGCGACCCCCTGCTTCCCGAGATACTTACCTTGGTACAGGGTGTGGGCAGCAGCTCTGCCTGGTCTAGTTTGGGTTCTCGTAATGATGGCTTAAATCTCCCACGTCATGGGTGCCAATAGGAAACCGTGAAATCATACCTTGCAGCTTCCTATTGGCCAGCGTCACCAGGACATTAAAGCTTCAGAGATACCAGCGCCCCCTATGGAGCCTTAAATAGAAATGGATCTATCAGTGTCATTTAGATATTTTTGTCAGTGGTTCAAAGTGTAGTGACATTCACAGATAATGTGTATCATAAATTCTTCTTCAGTATATCGTAGGAAAGGTATAATTGCTGGATCTGTTACTTCTCTCACTCCACAAGTAAAGTACTTGTCAACCGGTACTAAAAAGGGCAGTTCCCTTTGTCACCCTGATCATTCACTTCAGTGGGAAATCCTATCATTTTAACTCGGTCCTGATTGGAGATGTATGAATTTGCCAAGATTCGCTTCACTCAAACTTTTCAAAAAGCTCCAAAATGTGCAAAAGGTTTCAGAGCAGAGAGCCTTATAGCTGCATGTCTTAGTCCGGTCAGAACACTATGCACCACACATTGCATTATATGTCGGGGTTGTAGCGGTAAAAGTCATTAATTACATTCTTTGAGTACTGAGGGAAATGCGATTAAATGTTCTTTGTGACAGGAAAAAACCTGCATTTAAAAGGGAAGATATTTTGATATGACAAGGTCTGAATATTAGGTGCCTTTAATGAGTTTTTCAATAACAATATCAAGAATTTCCAAGTCAGGAAGTGCATTAAGTGAGTTTTTTTGCCAAAAATGCACTTAAGTTTTACCTCTACAACAACTATATGTTGGTGGTTTGGCAATGTCTGACTGCAAACAGCAAGTACAGGTTTGTAGTAGCCGTGAGAGTTCTGCATAGTTGTGCTTATACACAAGCTGCTGATGCCTTGCCAAGTCCCTCTTCAGATTCACAATACCGTTTTATATAAAATAAAGCAAAAATAAAATGCTAGGTCTGGATCATCCTGTTCTCTCCTCCAAGGATCTCCGATTCACAACATATGTCACTGTGTTGGGTCCTAGTGTACAGTACTTTGTGCTTAATGCTTCACTTTTATAATATTTAGGTTAAGGGCATTTGTTTACTAAGCAGGGTTTCTCCATTAAACAACTTCCAGCACAGCTTAGCTTTACGGTCCATTCAAGTGAACAGCCTTTAAGGTATCTTCCAGGACAGAAGGGGTGCTATGGAGTGCATCACTTAATAAATATGGCCCTATGTGACTCCGGGCAGTCACTCCATTGCAAATGCAATATGCTGCTTTGTAGGATTGAACCCTTGATAAGAAATTGCTGGGATATGCCATGATTTAATGCTTCAGCTAAGCACACAGCTGTCTACTGAATGGCTGTTCTGGAGGGAATACAACAAGGGGTCTTATTTGTAAGTAGAGAACCATTATAGCACCACAAAGTGGTTTCAATGTCAGACTGTACTGGAAAGCCCTGTACGCACAGCGACTTTGACAGGTGTGCACCACAATAATTACACAAAAAGAAAACAAGATCGCAAAAAAATAAAATAATTGGAACACAAAAGAGTTATCCTCAATTTTGGAGCAACATTGTAATTGTATTTAATTTAGCAAACAGCTGCTCGCTTTAATCACTTTGGTGATTGGATTGCATGCTAAAAGTGTTAACCCCTTCACTGCACCCATATAAAAGGTAGGAGGATAAAGCGTAGCCTAGTGTCATGCAGATCTTGTTTGAATTCCAGTGTCCGCTCCTGCTGCACTTTAGCTATAATCATATCTTCTTGTGCCTCAGGCAACAACAATAAGATTAAAACTTTTGTTGGGAAGGAGCTTGTGGCTGAAACTATGTACAACATGGTATACACAGCAGCCCTGTATAAGAAAATACAAATATCATTGTAAGAGGCATCCAAAAAATGGCAGGAAGCCATCCATATGCTGATTTACACCAGTACATCTAAATGGTGTGAATTTAAACTGCTGCTGGCATTTTGTTTTACTTTTCACATCTAAATCTGCATCTTTAGCAAATGTCTCAGCAGCCCACAGTGTATGCCTCATCACGCAGGACTGTGTGTCCCTGACTGGATAGTTCAGTTTCACTTCTGCACAGCACTGAGACAGAAATGTCTACAACCCCTGAGGCCATCACAGGCTTCTTCCTGACTACAAGACTAACAGGAATCTCATTAACAATAGGGACCCTCTTGAGCCTCAGAATGTGCAGCTTCCCCTATTCCTCATTTACTATCGTTTTTGGAACAATATCTTACATATTTTTTTTTTCCAATTTCCAGTGACCTGCAAATACAATGTTGGTGTGTGTATGAATGCCAGCTATAAATGACCTATTATCCCTTGCCTTGGGTGGGGAAAAAAAAAAACACGCCATTAAAATACCTAGTACAGGTATTTCTATACAAAAATAAAAAATGTGTGTGTGTTTTATAGAACAATATGTTTAGGGAACATTGTGGCTCCTGCCTCCTATGTGACAGACGTTTGGAAATGCAGAGTTATATAAGATGGAAGTACTTTTTATTGTGTTGATGTCATTCCTTCTTGTGGAGCGGAACACTAACCCTTTTTTTGTTTTTCTTGAGATTCTCATGTTATTGTAGATAAACAGAAATCACTATGTCCCTTAGAGTAATATCAAAGATCAGATTAATTCATTTGGTTTCTTGTTAGTATAAGCTAATTTAATTTGCTAAGTATAACTAGCAATAATGTTGGTTTGTAAAATACAGGTACTTACACTGGTTTGTAAAAAGGGGTTGTGTGTGTATACACTCAAAGAAGTATGGAGAGATATATGCTGGGTATTACCCAAAGAGACAGGAAAAAGAATAAATGGGGTTGAATCCAAAAAGAAGTCTGTGAACAAATTAAAATGACAGTGGGCCGGACATATTGCAAGAAGAAATTACCATTGTTGGGCAAAGATGGTGCTCAACTGGATTTCATGGGAAATTAAAAAGCCAAGATAACAACCAAAAGTAGAATGGGAGGATTAACTCAGAAAATTTGTTGTAGTAACGTGGAGAAGAGAGGCTTGCAAGGGTAGTATGTGGAAGATCAATGGCCTTCATCCAGCAGTGAATCGACAAGGGATGAAAATGATGATCAGGGCTGGCATGAACGCTGTGCCATCGGTTTCACTGCACCAAGCAACGCTCACCCCCCACAACAATTAAACTGATTGCCGGGGGTAGTCGCCGAGCCTCTGTAACTCTTACCTTCTCCGGCGGCATCTCCCTCTGCATAACTCGGTCATCATGGCTTTGCGATGTCCAATGGTCTCGTGTTGCCAAGACAACGGGCCAGCACGTGATGTTACAACATGCTGTGTCACGTTGCCATGACAATGGAAAGCCCTGTGGCGTCGCATTACCATGATAACGTGATGCCCCAAGGCCTCACGACATCATGTGGCGTCCTATTGTCATGGCAACTCAACACCATTTGACGTCACTGAGTGATGATGAGGGGTCATGCAGGGGTAGATGCTGCTGGATGATTGTAGAGGGAGAGGGGGATTGGCCCGGTATTAAAGGGGTTACACCCCATATGGTCTCCCCCTGACCTCACGTGGGAGGCAAGGGGTTAACTGGACTGCAGTCCAGTAATGTGTTTTTACCCTGCTTCAGCACCCAAATGTGTATCCCCCTGTAACAATGTATTTTCCCCATTCCAGTGTCTGCCCCAACACTCACACTGGGATCCGTTCGGGAGAAGGGTTAATAGTTAGGAAGTGATTATAGCCCTTTGTTCCATTTTCCCGCCTTTGCAGGCTCCATTTTGCAGTTCCCCATAGGCCGCCATTGCAGCTCCATACAATCCTATGGGGATTCCGGCGATTTGGGCCCGTTCTCAGAGAAGACCTGCAGGTGGCGCCCGAGAGGAGGAGCGGCGGTTCCCCATTGTAAGTCAATGGAGCCATTCATTTCAATGGGGATCCCTCAAAGCCGACCTCCAGGAACGGGTTGGCAGCCATCCAAACCGCAGACCGCAAAAGCGAATACAATATCTGAAAAAGAGCTTTGATCACACTAGGCCAAGTTCAAAGTCAATTGACGTGGGAAACTTAGGTTCTAGGGCACCCCGGAATAAAATTATTTTTGCCCCTAGACCCTAGGAACCCCCACACTCGACCACCACCGGGTCCTAGAGCTAATGACTCCAGTAAAGGGTCGCGCTCGCCACGAGGGTCGCACCATTGACTCTAATGGCGGAGGTAAAAGCCGCGAGTGAAAACGGCTAAGTCGGAATGAGCAGAAACCTAGAACCCATAATTCCGGTTCTGTTCAACCTAGAGGGCTGAGATTCGTCCACCATGTAGTCCTAGTTCCGGCAGGATTGCATGGCAAATACCGATCCTCTCGGGGCAACAGAACGGAGTCAGGGTAATTGCAAAGTTTGGGTTTCTGCCATTGACTTGCATGGCGGAAAAAAGCCTTGTGTTCCAAAAGAGCTTTTAAACTGTAATTTTGTATCTCCGGTCCGGTGGGTCTCAGCGAGCTAAAACTTGGCCACCATGGAGAGTCCTCTCCGGCATGAGGGTCTGGCAAGTTTCGGCCCGCTCGGCCCAGCCAAACGGATTATTTTAATATATATGTATTAAGAACTGTACAGTATTTCAAAGCGGGGATAAAAGCCCGCGAAAGTTACTGGCTCTGTTTAATGTAAATGCGCAGGGGGGCGACCCATGGTCTACAACAGACCCGCTGATCAAAGGCTTAGCCACTCTGGCTGTATACATTAGGGCGGAGAAACGCAGGACTTGAGTGGTCTGTAAGTGCTGTAATTCACACTTACAGACAAAGGGTTTCCTGACCAGATCCAAGTCTGGTAGACTTGACTTTAGTGTGGGGCTAAAGAAATGAGACCCCAAGGGCCAGAAGTACGCATGTGCCAACTAATGTTGGGGCATGATCTAACAATGTTCCCACAGCTGGCAAGGAGGGATTGGGTGCAGATAATTGTCCTCCAATGACTTGCACTCAATGCCAGGGTATAGGACTGAAATCACATATAAACCAGTGTCAGCCCTATGCCCAGTGTCTTCGATTTTACCAACTACTTGATGCCTGAGTGCTGTATGAATTGCTAATCCTGTACCTGATTGCTTCATTACCCAACCCCTAAGTAAGTGCTTTATTATATCTAAGTCGTGCTAAATTCAAACCAGATATTTTGTGTATGTAATAACCTATCACTAGCTACCGTGACAATGATGCTGACGAAGAAGGTAAGAGCAGAGGCCCTGCACCGACCCCCACACACATCCCAGCCGGCGCTGATTGATGATCTACATAAATCCAATCACTGCTCCAAATAGAGTACAGACAATTTATTTAAAAAAATGTCTTCATCATTTCTTTAAAAAAAAATTTTTTTTTGAAATGCCCATATTATTAGCACAATAGCTGTGAGCTCACAAACAAACAATAAATTAATACAGTCATTAATACAGTCCCAAGACTTTTCTCCCTTCTGGCTTTCTCAAGGGCTGTTATAACATCACAAACATACTTGCATACCCCTATACAAAAACCATGTGGTTACTCTCCCATCCAATCATGTCGTTTAGTTGGACTACTGGGAATCCCAATAAAGTCACAGGTGTGGTAAACGATTCTCAAAGAAAAGCTTGGAGATTCACTCCCTTATTTAACCCATTGCTTCTAAGGTGTCCAGGGTTACCGTCCAAAATGCCTTTCTTTGCAACAGTTTTGTTCAAACGATTTCCCCCTCTGGGACCAAATTTCACTAATTCAATAGCTTTAAATGTAAGAGATGTTGTATCTTCACTGTGTGTTTACAAAACATAGGCAGCTGGAGCATAGGATAAATGATTTTTATAAATCGTGTGAATATGGTCATAAACGTGATGCTTGAAACTACAGTACTTATTGTCCTATATGTTTTATACCACATCTGCAATTTACTTCATATACTACATGTTTGGATTGACCGTTTACAAATGAAAGGATGTTATAGGCCTTAGTATTTGATACATTGCTAAAACAATTGATCTGATTCACAAATGTGCACATTTTATAGAAGCTAGATTTAAAACAACCAACAGGTTTAGGTGGAAAAATTGTTTTACGATCAGACATTTGTGTCTTTATCCAAACAATTATCTAACACAAATGTCCCAAATGTCCCTGATACTCTGCGACTTTCCTTCGTTGATGTTTTTTCTAATTTGATTTTAATACCTGTGAATACTTGTGAAATATTGCTCGATTTAAAATCGCCATCTGGCTTTTCCTGCATTAGCATTACATTTCCAAGTAATTCACGCCTATTATTTGCCAACATATCTGCATGTAACTCACTTGCATCCTTTGATTAATTAATTGCAGCATCTTACAGTGGAAAATCGGATATCTGAAATGTTACCATTTGACCACCGCACCAATTCCTGCGACATGATGGCTGTAACATATCTGTGAATGGGACAAGAGTTCCTTACTATGGAACGATGGAAAAACTTGTAATCTCTCTCCACATGTTGGCAAAATGGCGTCTGCTTGTGGCATTTCACTAGTGATCTGTGCTTAGTTGCAGTGTGTGTTCAGGAGTAGCTGAGGAAAAGTCCACATCATCCTCCGTGACTCCGCAAAGCTGCAAATCCAATCTCTCAGCACCAAATACAGGACAGACCATTCATTAAAATAATTCTTTAAAAGTTTTTTTTCCAGAAAATAACAATCAAATATTTATTTAAATCACCATACCACTGGCATAATAGCTGGGAGATCACAAACAATTAATATCTCTCGCTCTATCGTTTCTGATGCAGTGATTCTCAAAACTGTGATCCCTCGACTGATTTTTAGACATCCACTGTGTTTTGCAGATGTGTTAAACATATATTTATGTATATTAGGTATAATGAAATAGAAAGCTGTGTGTAAACATGGTGGTCCGCCAAATTATTAATTCAAGTGATCCACTATATGGAAAAGTCAGAAAACCTTCTCCCGGGTGTTTATTTTTTATTAGAAATCGGTGGAGAGCAGGGGTTCTCCAGAGCTGAACCGTGTTCATTTCAGCTCACGGGACCCCCTGCTCCCAGAGATACTTAGCTCCGTAGGGGGTGCTGGTCGCAGCTCCACAGGTTTAAGGTCCTGGTCACGCAGGCCAATAAAAAGCCACATGGTATGACATCACGGCTTCCAATCGGCCCGCATGACGCAGAACATTTAAATGCCGCCATTTGGTTAGGCACACAAGTTTAAGTAAAATAAAAAAATGGTACCTTTTCTAAAACTTTCTATTTCGGACAGTTGTGACTGTTTGAATGAAGCAGGTTTGGTAACCTGTGGAACACATGCGTATAAACCACAGAATATCATAGAATATCAATAATTTCATCTTTAGGAATTTTTGGAAATGTAAAGACTGGGATTATCCCCATGGAACATGGCGATGTCAAAAATGTTTTGGGAGGACATTGCTACTTTCTATCAGGACTCCACTGATTGTGGAAGTTGTAATTCCTTCCAATTTGCCCAAACATTACGATGTAGATTGTTCATTAGTTTTCATGACCTGATCAGATAAACGGAAAAGCGTTTGAGGTTTTAAAAGCTCAGGTGAAACAATACTTACGAAAAATGATCATGTAGACACGGGCTCTTCAACTAGTTTTATGAATAGAAGGGCAGAGGAGCATTGTAATGTAATTTAAGAAGACTTACAAATATAATATTATCTGTATCCTATATATTTCTATTAACCATGCTTAGAAGTGAGTTTCAGTATGAAACATTGCACTCGACAGCAGTAACATCAGCAGGTGCAGACAGTCCAAGGGCCACTCCAAGACTCTCCATGGTCTGGATATGGCTCATGGGCGCCACAAGTTGAAGAATCCTGATGTAGTCTAACCCCTGTACTGACAAAGAGGCCTGCAATGGATGATGGTGCTGGCCCCTCTGGCAACAAGGTTAAATGAAGAGCATTAGAGGTTCTTAATTTCCACCATGTGAAAAGGAGGTCTGTACATTTCCCATTGACATGCAACTGTTGTAAGGGACAAAAAGTGGAAAAGTGATTGCCTATAACTATCAGAGGGTCTCCTTGATAAATAGGGAAAGTTGACGGGTATAAAAGAAAAAAAATGAATAATTTGCTTCAGCTTTAATATGGCTGCTGGACTTTGGTTACTTCTGGTGATCTGTTTGGCAGGATGAAGAGGTCTTGATGGAATGCAGGGTTCGCTTCCTGTCCTTTATGGGAGTTGGCAAGGATGTGCATACATTTGCTTTCATCATGGACACTGGGAATCAGCATTTCGAGACTCATGTTTTCTGGTGTGAACCCAATGCAGGAAGTGTCTCAGAAGCTGTTCAAGCGGCATGCATGGTAAGAGGCGGGTTTTTAACACATCCTCATAACCTACAGTATGTCCTTGAGTTGGAAACATTATTTCTTTGTGTATATATCTACATTGGAACAAACAGATGTATAGTAACTTGGTCACTATAACACAAGTCACTAGATTCCTGCTCCAAGGAGCTTAAAGCGATATAGAGGCCCATATCCACTAAAATGTGCTATGCTATAAGATACCTTCTGCCGCTGGAAGACACTTTGCACCCTATTCACTTAAATGTGTAATGCAGTGTTTACGGCACCAGAAAGTATCTCATGGCATTGCAGTGCTTGGCAAATATGGTCTATTAGTGCAAAACACGTGACGAAGAGTGCTGCGGTGCCTCGAAACGTACGGAAAAAAAACAATCTTGCATATTGAAAAGGGGGAAAAATCCAAAATGCTTCAAGAGGGCTTTAAAGAAATGTTGGCGTGTGTGTCGCTGTAATTCCCTCATGTCTCATGAAAATGACAGTAGACACTGCAAGTATCAGATAGTCTGCAGTATATCAAATTATATTGTCTTACAATTTATTCACAATCTTTTGTTTTCTGTGAGCAAAAGGCTATATCTAAAGTTCCTTTGTATTTTTCTTGCATATATTTTGCATAACTGGCATAAACTAGTGTGCGTTCCTCTCAAAATCTCCTTTGTGGTTTATTTGAATAAATGGATTTGTTGGTATTTATGCTGTTGACATTTAGGGAGAAGTGTATTAAGCTCCCAGACTTCTCATGTATTATATGAATGTTATATGTCAGTTTTAATGCTAATTTATCAAAATATTTTAAAATATATATTTTTTAAACCTCACATCAGAACAAATGACATGGTGAGTGGTTACTCTGTATGTTGGTGAATAGGAGGCATTACGTCATTCAAACCCGGGTACACGTTTTCCTCTGTGTTACAGAAAGGCAATGACTTAATTAATTACCTGTTTTTAATTAATGTGTCAAATATCCTTTGCCGCATTAGTAGTTTAAAATTAATTTGAGGCACCCTGGCAGTAAAGGCTCTTAAGCGGCTTATGTTGCAGAGTCCAAAGCAGCCGCTCGAACTGTAGTTGGCCCAAAATTACTTGACTTGAATGGGAGTTTTCTGAAAATCGACCACTTTGGTCTATATACAGTAGGATAAGCCCATAAGAGAGAGGTTTATAAACTGTGAAAACAGGAATGCTCATAACGCTAAACACCCTTCAGCCTACAAAATCTCTATATAATGAAGGGTTCCAGCTACATCATATGAAAGTACTATATGCAGAATCAAACACAATACCCAATGCATGCACTCTGATGAGATCCATAATACACGTAAGAAAAATAAAACAAAAATAGAAATACATTAGAAAAGAAGCGTCTAGGAGGGGATATTATAACTATATACAAATATATTCGGGAACAATACAAGGAGCTTTCAAAAGAACTATTCACCCCAAGGGCAATACAAAGGACATGGTTGTCATCCCTTAAGGTTGGAGGAAACGAGATTTCACCAGCAACAAAGGAAAGGGTTCTTTACAGTAAGGGCAGTTAAAATGTGGAATTCATTACCCATGGAGACTGTTGTTCAAAAAAAGGCTGGACATCTTTTTAGAAAGGAAAGGTATACAGGGATATACCAAATAAGTAAACATGGGAAGGATATTGATCCAAGGAGTAATCTGATTGCCAATATTTGGAGTCTGGAAGGAATTTATTTTTCCCCTTATTTCACTTGGATGATATTTCACTGGGGTTTTTTGTTTGCCTTCCTCCGGATCAATATACTGTAAGTATAGATATAGGATAAAGTATCTGTCGTCTAAATTTAGCACAGGTTGAACTTGATGGACGTCTGTCTTTTTTCAACCTCATCTACTATGTAACTATGTAACACATCTGTCTTATTACAGTTGCGGTATCAAAAGTGCTTGGTTGCCAGACCTCCTTCCCAGAAAGTTCAGCCGCCTCCTCCTCCTCCTCCACCCGCAGACTCGGTGACCCGAAGAGTCACAACCAGCGTGAAACGGGGAGTTTTGTCCCTCATTGACACTTTGAAACAGAAACGCCCTGTTGCCGACATGCCGTAGCAGCAAAGGGCGGCTGGATCCTCAAACACTTGTATCTCACACCTTTACTGAAGTTAAAGTAGCTCCTTCAAGGAGAAGATAGCAGCTCAGCCTTCCATTCAACTGCCGCTGCTTTGTCTTCAGAGAATTTAACCTTATCTGATGTTTGACGAGCATGTTCTCTGACACCATGGCGTACTACAAAAAGAAGCATGAATATAAATATATATCTACTCAGAATTTTTGTTTTCTCTCTCCTCCTGTCAGTGGTTCGCATTAATTACATGCATTGGATATTCTTGTTTCAGGTTGTAAATACGATGAACATTTCAGGACGAAATGAACATTTCTGCACACTGCTAATAGTGAATGTCATGGAGTACATCAATGTTAAGGATGATGAGCATCCGCATAGCTCACCGACTCATTTCATCATTGAAAAAGTAAACGGTCGCCTCCGTTGCTGTGTTATTTTCATAAAGGAACCAGCTGTTATCTCATGACTGAAACAGTTCAGGTGACACTGAAGTGGTTTCCTGGAATTCCTTTAAAAATAGGGTGATTCCTATTATCATAGCTGTCGGTTCATAATGATTTACGTCACAAGAACTTTTCCCATCATGCAAATCAAAAGTCCAGAAAATGGGTTTGCTTTGGGGTGTGAATTCATAGGTATAGGATATGGACCATCCAAAAGCAGCCTTGCATAGCATCAGTTACACTTTATACCACCTATGTTAAACTCCCTTTTCTGTGCTAAAGCAATCACCTCAAACAAAGAGCGGACTCCAGTTATCCTAAATGTGGCTGATGCTACTGTAACGTAATCAAAGATACCGTAATAATTGTGTTACGGCTGTCTTATTTCCACTAAGGTTTGCCTATGTCCTCTCGGACTTCGCCTTAAAGGTTTCGACCAAGCAGTGTTTTGAAATGGTTTGAAGCAGGGGGGTCTCCGGACTGAAAACTGCGTTGATTTTTAGCTCCGGCTCCCCTGCTCCCGAGATACTTACCTTGTGGGTGTGGCAGCACTCTGCCTGGTCTAGCTTGGGTTCTCGTAATGATGGCTTAAATCTCCCACGTCATGGGTGCCATATAGAAGCCGTGGAAATATATACTTGCAAGCTTCCTATTGGCCCAGCGTCACCAGGACATTAAAGCTTCAGAGATACATCGGCCCCCCCCTATTGGTCAGCTTAAATAGAAATGGTCTATCAGGTCCATTTGATATGTGTTTGTCCTGTGTTCAAAGTGTGATTGACATTCACAGTAATTGATGGTATTACATTGCTTCTTCCTATAATCTAGGAAAGGTATAATTGCCTGGATCTGTTACTTTTCTCTCTACTCCACAAGTAAATACTTGTCAACCGGTACTAAAAGGGCCATTTCCCTTTGTACCTCACCCTGATCATGTCACTCAGTGGAACATCCTACATCATTTTACTCGGGTCCGATTGGAGATGTATGAATTTTGCCAAGATTGCCTTCACTCAAACTTTCAAAAAGCTCCAAAATTTGCAAAAGGGTTTCAGACAAAGCCTTATAGCTGCATGTCTTAGTCCGGTCCAAACCTATGCACCACACTTGCATGTATATTGTCGGGGTTGTAGGTAAAAGTCATTATTACATTCTTTGAGTAACGAGGGAAATGCGTTAATGTTCTTTGTGACACGAGAAAACCTGCATTTAAAAGGAAGATAATTTTTGATATGACAAGGTCTGATATTAGGTGCCTTTAAATGATTTTTTCTCAATAACAATATCAGAATCCTTCCGTCAGGAAGTTCATTAAGTGAGTTTTTTTTTTGCCAAAATGCACTTAAGTTTTTTACCTCTACACACATTATTATGTGTGGTTTGGCAATGTCTGACTGCAAACCACAGTACAGTTTGAGTAGCCGTGAGAGTTCTGCAATGTTGGTCTTCACCCAACTGCTGATGCCTTTGCCAAGTCCCCTCTTCAGATACAACCGTTTTATATAAAATAAACGAAAAAATAAATGCTACGGAGTCGGATGCACCTGTTCTCATCCTCCAAGGATCTCCGAATTCAACAACAAAAATGTCACTGTAGTGGGGTCCTAGTGTACAGTAGGCTTTGTGCTTTAATGCTTCACTTTTATAAGTATTAGGTTAAGGGCATTTGTTTACTAAGCAGGTTTCTTCTCCTTAAACATCACGTTCATCCAGCACAGCTTAAGCTTTACGTTCCAGTTCAGTGAAACAGCCACTTTAAGTTATCTTCCAGAAGAGGGGGCTATGGAGTGCATCTATTATAAATAGGCCCTATGTGACTCGCGACATCCTCCATTGCAAATGAATCCCGCGAATGGAAGCTGCTGCTTTTGTAGGATTGAAACCCTTGATAAAGAAATTTGGCTGGGATATGCCAGTTTTATGCTTCACTTAGCCACAGCTTCTATCTACTGAATGGCTGTTCTGAGGGAATACAACACAGCCGGGTTCCTTATTTGTCAAGAGAAACCATTATAGCACACAAAGCTGGTTTCTCATTCAGACTGGTACTGGACAACCCTGTACCGCACATGCGACTTTGACAGGATGTGCACCACAATAATTACACAAAAGAAACAAGATCGCAAAAAAATAAAATATTGGAACCAAAAGAGTTATCCTCAATTTTGGGGCAACATTGTAATTGTTATTTAATTTAGCAAACAGCTCTCCGCTTTAATCACTTTGGTGATTGGATTGCATGCTAAAAAGTGTTAACCCCTTCACTGCACCAACTCCATATAAAAGGTAGGAGGATAATGCGTAGCCTAGTTCATGCAGATCTTGTTTGAAATTCCATGGTCCGCTCCTGCTGCACTTGTAGCTATAATCATATCTTCTTGTGCCTCAGGCAACAACAATAAGATTAAACTTTTTGTTGGGAAGGATCTTGTGGCTGAAACTATTATACACATGGTATACACAGCACCCTTTATAAGAAATAACAAATATCATTGTGAGGGCATCCAAAAAATGGCAGGAAGCCATCCATATGCTGATTTACACCAGTACATCTAAATGGTGTGAATTTAAACTGCTGCTGGCATTTTGTTTCTTTTCACATCTAAATCTGCATCTTTAGCAAATGTCTCAGCAGCCCACAGTGTATGCCTCATCACGCAGGACTGTGTGTCCTGACTGGATAGTTCAGTTTCACTTCTGCACAGCACTGAGACAGAAATGTCTACAACCCCTGAGGCCATCACCTTCTTCCTGACTACAGACTAACAGGAACTCTATTAACAATAGGGACCCTCTTGAGCCTCAGATGTGGCAGCTTCCCATTCCTCATTTACTATCGTTTTTGAACAATTCGTACATATTTTTTTTTTCCAATTTCCAGTGACCTGCAAATACAATGTTGGGTGTGTATGAATGCCAGCTATAAATGACCTATTATCCCTTGCTTGGGTGGGGAAAAAAAAACACGCCATTAAAATACCTAGTTACAGGTATTTCTATACAAAAATAAAAATGTGTGTGTGTTTTATAGAACAATATGTTTAGAACATTGTGCTCCTGCCTCCTATGTGACAGACGTTTGGAAATGCAGAGTTATATAAGATGGAAGAACTTTTATTGTGTTGACTTCTCCTTCTGTGGGAGCGGAACACTAACCCTTTTTTTGTTTTTCTTGAGATTCTCATGTTATTGTTAGATAACAGAAATCACTATGTCCCTAGAGTAATATCAAAGATCAGATTAATTCATTGGTTTCTGGTTAGTATAAGCTAATTTTTTGCTAAGTATAACCTAGCAATAATGTTGGTTTGTAAAATACAGTTACTTACCCTGGTTTGTAAAAAGGGGTTGTGTGTGTATACACTCAAAGAAGTATGAGAGATATATGCTGGGTATTACCCAAAAGACAGGAAAAGAATAAGGGGTTGAATCCAAAAAAGTCGTGAACAAATTAAAATGACAGTGGGGCCGGACATTTGCAAGAGAATTACATGTTGGGCAAAGATGGTGCTCAACTGGATTTCATGGGAAATTAAAAAGCCAAGATAACAACCAAAAGTAGAATGGGAGGATAAACTCAGAAATTTGTTGTAGTACGTGGAGAAGAGAGGCTTCAAGGGTAGTATGTGAAGATCAATGGCCTTCACCACAGTGAATCGACAGGGATGAAAATGATGATCAGGGTGGCCATGAACGCTTGCATCGGTTTCCTGCACCAAGCACGCTCACCCCCCACAACAATTAACTGATTGCCGGGGGTAGTCGCCGAGCCTCTGTAACTCTTTTACCTTCTCCGGCGGCATCTCCCCTCTGATAACTCGTCATCATGGCTTTTGCGATGTCAATGGTCTCGTTGCCAAGACAACGGGCCGCACACTGATGTTACAAAACATGCTTGTGTCCACGTTGCCATGACAATGGAAAGCCCTGTGCGTCGCATTACCATGATAACGTGATGCCCCAAGGCCCAACATCATGTGGCGTCCTATTGTCATGCAACTCAACACCATTTGACGTCACTGAGTGAATGATGAGGGGTCATGCAGGGGTAGATGTGCTCTGGATGATTGTAGAGGGAGAGGGGATTGGCCGGTATTAAAGGGGTTACACCCCATATGGTCTCCCCCTGACCTCACGTGGGAGGCAAGGGGTTAACTGGACTGCAGTCCAGTAATGTGTTTTTACCCTGCTTCAGCACCCAAATTTGTATCCCCCTGTAACCAATGTTATTTTCCCCATTCCAGTGTCTGCCCAACACTCACACTGGGATCCGTTCGGGAGAAGGGTTAATAGTTAGGAAGTGATTATAGCCCTTTGTTCCATTTCCCCGCCTTTGCAGGCTCCATTTTGCAGTTCCCCATAGGCCGCCATTGCAGCTCCATACAATCCTATGGGATTCCGGCGATTTGGGCCCGTTCTCAGAGAAGACCTGCAGGTGGCGCCCGAGAGAGGAGCGCGGTTCCCCATTGTAAGTCAATGGAGCCATTCATCAATGGGGATCCCTCAAAGCCGACCTCCAGGAACGGGTTGGCAGCCATCCAAACCGCAGACCGCAAAAGCGAATAAATATCTAAAAAGAGCTTTGATCACACTAGGCCAAGTTCAAAGTCAATTGACGTGGGAAACTTAGGTTCTAGGGCACCCCGGAATAAAATTATTTTTGCCCCTAGACCCTAGGAACCCCCACACTCGACCACCACCGGGTCCTAGAGCTAATGACTCCAGTTAAAGGGTCGCGCCTCGCCACGAGGGTCCACCATTGACTCTAAATGGCGGAGGTAAAAGCCGCGAGTTGAAAACGGCTAAGTCGGAATGAGCAAAACCTAGAACCCATAATTCCGGTTCTGTTCAACGTAGAGGGCTGAGATTCGTCCACCATGTAGTCCTAGTTCCGGCAGGATTGCATGGCAAATAACCGATCCTCTCGGGGCAACAGAACGGAGTCAGGGTAATTGCAAAGTTGGGTTTCTGCCATTAGACTTGCATGGCGGAAAAAAAGCCTTGTGTTCCAAAGAGCTTTTAAAATCTGTATTTTGTATCTCCGGTCCGGTGGGTCTCAGCGAGCTAAAACGTGCCACCATGGAGAGTCCTCTCCGGCATGAGGTCTGGCAATTTCGGCCCGCTCGGCCCAGCCAAACGGATTATTTTAATATATATGTATAGAACTGTACAGTATTTCAAAGCGGGATAAAAGCCCGCGAAAGTTACTGGCTGTTTAATGTAAATGCGCAGGGGGGCGACCATGGCCTCCTACAACAGACCCGCTGACAAAGGGCTTGCCACTCTGGCTGTATACATTAGAGGGGCGGAGAAACGCAGGACTTGAGTGTGTCTGTAAGTGCTGTAATTCACACTTACAGACAAAGGGTTTCCTGACCAGATCCAAGTCTGGTAGACTTGACTTTAGTGTGGGGCTAAAGAAATGAGACCCCAAGGGCCAGAAGTACGCATGTGCCAACTAATGTTGGGGCATGATCTAACAATGTTCCCACACCTGGCAAGGAGGATTGGGTGCAGATAATTGTCCTCCAATGACTGGCACCAATGCCAGGTTATAGGACTGAAATCACATATAAACCAGTGTCAGCCCTATGCCCAGTGTCTTCGATTTTACCAACTCTTGATGCCTGAGTGCTGTATGATTGCTAATCCTGTACCTTGATTGCTTCATTACCCAACCCCTAAGTAATGCTTATTATATCTAAGTCGTGCTAAATTCAAACCAGAATTTTTTTGTATGTAAAACCTATCACTAGCTACCGTGCAATGATGCTGACAGAAGGTAAGAGCAGAGGCCCTGCACGCACCCCCACACACATCCCAGCCGGGCTGATTGATGATCTACATAAATCCAATCACTGCTCCAAATAGGTACAGACAATTTATTTAAAAATGTCTTCATCATCTTTAAAAAAAATTTTTTTTTGAAAGCCCATATTATTAGCACAATAGCTGTGAGCTCACAAACAAACAATAAATTAATAAGTCATTAATACAGTCCCAAGACTTTTCTCCCTTCTGGCTTTCTCAAGGGCTGTTATAACATCACAAATACTTGGCAAACCCCTATACAAAAACCAGTGGTTACTCTCCCATCCAACATGTCGTTTAGTTGGACTACTGGGAATCCCAAAAAGTCACAGGTGTGGGTAAACGATTCTCAAAGAAAAGCTTGGAGATCACTCCCTTATTTAACCCATTGCTTCTAAGGTGTCCAGGGTTACCGTCCAAAATGCCTTTCTTTGCAACAGTTTTTGTTCAAACGATTTCCCCCTCTGGGACCAAATTTCACTAATTCAATAGCTTTAAATGTAAGAGATGTTGTATCTCTTCACTTGTGTTTTTACAAACATAGGCAGCTGGAGCATAGGATAAATGATGTTTATAATCGTGGTGAATATGGTCATAAACGTGATGCTTGAAACTACAGTACTTATTGTCCTATATGTTTTATACACATCTGCAATTTACTTCATAATACTACATGTTTGGATTGACCGTTTACAAATGAAGGATGTTATAGGCCTTAGTATTTGATACACATTGCTAAAACAATTGATCTGATTCACAAATGTGCACATTTTTATAAGGCTAGATTTAAAACAACCAACAGGTTTAGGTGGAAAAATTGTTTTACGATCAGACATTTGTGTCTTTATCCAAACAATTATCTAACACAAATGTCCCAAATGTCCTGAATCTCGCTGTCCTGCGCTTTCCTTCGTTGATGTTTTTTCTAATTTGATTTTAATACCTGTGAATACTTGTGAAATATTGCTCGATTTAAAATCGCCACTGGCTTTTCCTGCATTAGCATTACATTTCCAAGTAATTCACGCCTATTATTTGCCAACATATCGGCATGTAACTCACTTGCATCCTTTGATTTTAATTGCAGCATCTTACAGTGGAAAAATCGGATATCGAAATGTTACCATTTGACCACCGCACCAATTCCTGCGACATGATGGCTGTAACATATCTGTGAATGGGACAAGAGTTCCTTACTACTATGGAACGATGGAAAAACTTGTAATCTCTCTCCACAGTTGGCAAAATGGCGTCTGCTTGTGGCATTTCACTAGTGATCTGTGCTATTTGCAGTGTGTGTTCAGGAGTAGCTGAGGAAAGTCCACATCATCCTCCGTGACTCCGCAAAGCTGCAATCCAATCTCTATCCTCAGCACCAAATACAGGACAACCATTCATTAAAATAATTCTTTTTAAAAGTTTTTTTTCCAGAAAATACCAATCAAATATTTATTTAAATCACCCATCCCACTGGCATAATAGCTGGAGATATCACAAACAATTAATATCTCTCGCTCTAAATCGTTTCTGATGCATTGATTCTCAAAACTGTGATGTCCCTCGACTGATTTTTTAGACATCCACTGTGTTTGCAGAGTGTTTAAACATATATTTATGTATATTAGGTATAATGAAATAGACTGCTGTGTTAAACATGGTGGTCCGCCAAATTATTAATTCAAGTGATCCACTATATGGAAAAGTCGAAAAACCTTCTCCCGGTGTTTATTTTTTTAGAATCGGTGGAGACAGAGGGTTCTCCAGAGCTAAACCGTGTTCATTTCAGCTCACGGGACCCCTGCTCCCAAGATACTTAGCTCCGTAGGGGGTGCTGGTCGCAGCTCCACAGGTTTAAGGTCCTGGTCCACCGGCAATAAAGCCACATGGATGACATCACGGCTTCCAATCGGCCCGCATGACGCAGACATTTAAATCCGCCATTTGGTTAGGCACACAAGTTTAAGTAAAATAAAAAAATGGTACCTTTTCTAAAATTTTCTATTTCGGACAGTTTGTGACTGTTGAATGAAGCAGGTTTGGTACCCTGTGGAACACATTTATAAACCACAGAATATCATAGAATATCAATAATTTCATCTTTAGGAATTTTTGGAAATGTAAAACTGGGATATCCCCATGGAACATGGCGATGTCAAAAATGTTTTGGGGAGGACAATTGCTACTTTCTATCAGGCTCCCCTGATTGTGGAAGTTGTAATTCCTTCCAATTTGCCCAAACATTACGATGTAGATTGTTCATAGTTTTCATGACTGATCAGATAAACGGAAAAGCGTTTGAGGTTTTAAAAGCTCAGGTGAAACAATACTTACGAAAAATGATCATGTAGACACGGGCTCTTCAACTAGTTTTATGAATAGAAGGGCAGAGGAGCATTGTAATGTAATTTAAGAAGACTTACAAATATAATATTATCTGTATCCTATATATTTCTATTAACCATGCTTAGAAGTGATTTTTCATGTAAACATTGCACTCGACAGCAGTAACATCAGCAGGTGCAGACAGTCCAAGGGCCACTCCAAGACTCTCCATGGTCTGGATATGGCTCATGGGCGCCACAAGTTGAAGAACCTGATGTAGTCCTAACCCCTGTACTGACAAGAGGCCTGCAATGGATGATGGTGCTGGCCCCTCTGGCAACAAGGTTAAATGAAGAATTAGAGGTTTTTCAATTTCCACCTGTGAAAAGGAGGTCTGTACATTTCCCTTGACATGCACTGTTGTAAGGGACAAAAGTGGAAAGTGATTGCCTATAACTATCAGAGGGTCTCCTTGATAAATAGGGAAGTTGACGGGTATAAAGAAAAAAAATGATAATTTGCTTCAGCTTTAATATGGCTGCTGGACTTTGGTTACTTCTGGTGATCTGTTTGGCAGGATGAAGAGGTCTTGATGGAATGCAGGTTGCTTCCTCGTCCTTTATGGGAGTTGGCAAGGATGGCATACATTTGCTTTCATCATGGACACTGGAATCAGCATTTCGAGACTCATGTTTTCTGGTGTGAACCCAATGCAGGGAAGTGTCTCAGAAGCTGTTTCAACGCGCATGCATGGTAAGAGGCGGGTTTTTTAACACACCTCATAACCTACAGTATGTCCTTGAGTTGGAAACATTATTTCTTTGTGTATATATCCATTGGAACAAACAGATGTTATATAACTTGGTCACATAAACACAATCATAGATTCCTGCTCCAAGGAGCTTAAAGCGATATAGAGGCCCTATCCATCCATAAAATGTGCTATGCTATAAGATACCTTCTGCCGCTGGAAAGACACTTTGCACCCTATTCACTTAAATGTGTAATGCAGTGTTTACGGCACCAGAAGTATCTCATGGCATTGCAGTTGTGCTAAATATGGTCTATTAGTGCAAAACACGTGACGAAGAGTGCTGGCGGTGCCTCGAACGTACGGAAAAAAAACAATCTTGCATATTAAAAGGGGGAAAAATCCAAAATGCTTCAAGAGGGCTTTAAAGAAATGTTGGCGTGTGTGCCGCTGTAATTCCCTCATGTCTCATGAAAATGACAGTAGACACTGCAAGTATCAGATAGTCTGCAGTATATCAAATTATATTGTCTTACAATTTATTCACAATCTTTTGTTTTCTGTGAGCAAAGGCTATATCTAAAGTTCCTTTGTATTTTCTTGCATATATTTTGCTAACTGGCATAAACTGTGTGCGTTCCTCTCAAAATCTCCTTTGTGGTTTATTTGAATAAATGGATTTGTTGGTATTTATGCTGTTGACATTTAGGGAGAAGTGTTATAAAGCTCCCCTTCTCATGTATATTGAATGTTATATGTCAGTTTTAATGCTAATTTATCAAAATATTTTAAAATATATATTTTTTAAACCTCACATCAACAAATGACATGGTGAGTGGTTACTCTGTATGTTGGTGAATAGGAGGCATTACGTCATTCAAACCCGGGTACACGTTTTCCTCTGTGTTACAGAAAGGCAATGACTAATTAATTACCTGTTTTAATTAATGTGTCATATCCTTTGCCGCATTAGTAGTTTAAAATTAATTTGAGGCACCCTGGCAGTAAAGGCTCTTAACGGCTTATGTTGCAAGGTCCAAACAGCCGCTCGAACTGTAGTTGCCCAAATTACTTGACTTGAATGGGAGTTTTCTGAAATCGACCACTTTGGTCTATATACAGTAGGATAAGCCCATAAGGAGAGGTTTATAAACTGTGAAAACAGGAATGCTCATAACGCTAAACACCCTTCAGCCTACAAAATCTCTATATAATGAAGGTCCAGCTACATCATATGAAAGTACTATATGCAAAATCAAACACAATACCCAATGCATGCACTCTGATGAGATCCATAATACACGTAAGAAAAATAAAAACAAAATAGAAATACATTAGAAAAGAAGCGTCTAGAGGGGATATTATAACTATATACAATATATTCGGGAACAATACAAGGAGCTTTCAAAAGAACTATTCACCCCAAGGGCAATACAAAGGACATGTTGTCATCCCTTAAGTTGGAGGAAACGAGATTTCACCAGCAACAAGGAAAGGGTTCTTTCGTAAGGCAGTTAAAATGTGGAATTCATTACCCATGGAGACTGTTGTTCAAAAAAAGGCTGGACATCTTTTTAGAAGGAAAGGTATACAGGGATATACCAAATAAGTAAACATGGAAGGATATTGATCCAAGGAGTAATCTGATTGCCAATATTTGGAGTCTGGAAGGAATTTATTTTCCCCTTATTTCACTTGGATGATATTTCACTGGGGTTTTTTGTTGTCCTTCCTCCGATCAATATACTGTAAGTATAGATATAGGTAAAGTATCTGTCGTCTAAATTTAGCACAGGTGAACTTGATGGACGTCTGTCTTTTTTCAACCTCATCTACTATGTACTATGTAACACATCTGTCTTATTACAGTTGCGGTATCAAAAGTGCTTGGTTTGCCAGACCTCCTTCCCAGAAGTTCAGCCGCCTCCTCCTCCTCCTCCACCCCGCAGACTCGGTGACCCGAAGAGTCACAACCAGCGTGAAACGGGGAGTTTTGTCCCTCATTGACACTTTGAAACAAAACGCCCTGTTGCCGACATGCCGTAGCAGCAAAGGGCGGCTGGATCCTCAAACACTTGTATCTCACACCTTTACTGAAGTTAAAGTACTCCTTCAAGGAGAAGATAGCAGCTCAGCCTTCCATTCACTGCCGCTGCTTTGTCTTCAGAGAATTTAACCTTATCTGATGTTTGACAGCATGTTCTCTGACACCATGGGCGTACTACAAAAGAAGCATTAATATAAATATATATCTACTCAGAATTTTTGTTTTCTCTCTCCTCCGGTCAGTGGTTCGCATTAATTACATGCATTGGATATTCTTGTTTCAGTTGTAAATACGATGAACATTTCAGGACGAAATGAACATTTCTGCACACTGCTAATAGTGAATGTCATGGAGTACATCAATGTTAAGGATGATAGCATCCGCATAGCTCACCGACTCATTTCATCATTGAAAAGTAAACGGTCGCCCCCCGTTGCTGTGTTATTTTCATAAAGGAACCAGCTGTTATCTCATGACTGAACAGTTCAGTGACACTGAAGTGGTTTCCTGGAATTCCTTTAAAAATAGGGTGATTCTATTATCATAGCTGTCGGTTCATAATGATTTACGTCACAAAGAACTTTTCCCATCATGCAAATCAAAAGTCCAGAAATGGGTTTGCTTTGGGGTGGAATTCATAGGTATAGGATATGGACCATCCAAAAGCAGCCTTGCATAGCATCAGTTACACTTATCT